>CM057105.1:20000-480000 GCA_029959045.1 Taenioides sp. WSHXM2023 | reverse complement strand
CAGAGCGACATTGGAGCCATAGTACTGAGTAAGTGTGTCTGAGACCAGCCAGACAGGCACCTGCACCATGTGGCCAAAGCACTTTCCACAGACTCACCACACAGGTACAGGTGTCTCTACAAGGAAATATTACTGTTACTAATTGTGTGTTTGTTATATGATGTTATGACATCAGTTAAAATAGTAGTTATAGTTGTAGCCATAATAGCATTATAGCAGTAGTAATAAAATAATAATAGATATGGCCATAGCAATTGTGATATCAACAGAATGGTTGCGACAGTACTACAACTCTAGTAGCATTGTTTATTTATTCAGTAATGACTTGATTCGACACATTTGCTTATTGATTCTTTATCATCCATTGGTTATTTTCCTCTTATTATAGGTTGGAAGGAAGACTAAGCACACAAATTTTTGCCCTTATTTGTAGCTTCCTGGAATATTTGTTTTTATTCAACCAAACTAAATGCACATGTACATTTTTGCAAAATGTACATGCAAGTACATTTTTCCATATACACTGCCTGTATGTAAGGAGGACTGTGGTCTTAAACGCCTGTTTGTAATTGACATGTCAGACTCATAGCAGATTAGCACTTGTTTCTGCAGAGTGCACTTCAAAAGCTACAGCAGGTCACAGGGACCAGGGCTCTGACCTTTATGATTGGTTTACATACAACACCCTGGCAGGGTGAGCAGCGAGGGTGAGAGGGGACGGGCCTATGGGTGACGTTCATTGGGCTATTTTTGGGACTGATGCATCTGATGGAGACATAGCTGAAATCCTTACGTACTGAGAGAGCTCTGTGCGGCGCTACACACCAGCTGTCCCTTCCTTCAGCCAAATATGAGAAATTACACATTATATGATGACAGGAAGCCACAATGTAGATTTAGGGAATCAGAGGAAGCAAATCTATAATACAATCTATATACAATCTAATACAATATTATAATACAATATAATACAATCTATATACACATATGTATACCCATATTGTACTTTATGGCAAAGCTCTACAGATTATGATACAAACAGTATGAGACTCATGAGAAACAAGTGCCCTTTATTTGGTGGTAGACAGAAATGTTACACGTATTCATGGGTTTTAACTTCAAGTTATATACAACATGTTGAGGACTTTTTCCAGTTTCTCAAGTTGTAAGATTTTGTTTTAAATAGTTACTGCTGTGGCAATGGTCATAATTTCTCCTCATTCTGATGGATAGATTTTACTAAATAACAAATGCAGAAGCTGGCTAAACAAATATTATCTTTTAATTGCTAGCAAAATTCACAATGAAAATATAGTTTAACAAGAATGGTTAAGTCTTTATAACTAACTACTAAATTAAAAGGTTTGAACTAGGAGTTAGGCTTAATTAGGGTAGTTACAAATCCATCCTATTCCTGCTAATTAAAGTGTTGTCATTACAAAGTGTTACTGTCACATGAACACATGTGATTTTGAACTCAACCCAGACTTTGTTTTGCATAATGGGAACCACACAGGAAGACAGAGATTACACAAAAAGCCACAATAGCCACAGACAAAAGGAAGCGTATTTGCATGAACACATGAGAGAATAATTCATGTGTATTTGGACATAATGTGAACAAACAACAGCTCCCCATCTGCCAGTGTGAGTAGGAGGACAGAGAAGAATGGAAAGAGCCACAAATTGAGTCATGAATCTTAAATTTAACAGTGCAAAGAACATGCTGAGATAACAACCCACAGAACAGCTTAATAGACGCTCTTTTATATAGCAGTCTGAACAGGATACTAAAGCCTTTAAAACCAAGCATCATTTCCACAGATTTATAAAATGTAAATGATACAGCGTACTTGTATTTTTTTTTTATGATAGTGGATCTACAGTGTAATTGGTAGTAGTAGTAGTAGTAGTAGTAGTAGTAGTAGTAGTAGTAGTAGTAGTAGTAGTAGTAGTAGTTGTTGGAGTAGTAGTAGTAGTAGTAGTGATGGTGGATATGTAGGTGTGCTGGTAAAACTAGTAGTAGAGTTGGCACTAGATGGTGCTAATATTACTATTCACAACATACTAGTAGCTGTGGTAATAATGCTATAGTTGTTTGAAATTCTTATTATAGGTTGTGGGCGTTTTTACACAGGCTGCAAACTCTTATTAATTATTTTTTTTAATACTTTTAATTCATCTTTGGAATACTTACTCATTTGTTTTGAATTCTTCATTCCTATTACTTATTTGTTAAAACAATTAATTTAACTGGACTTGTTATCATTGTAGTGACACAGCCTTTGGTCTGTTCTCTGCCAGCTCAGAGACACCAGTAATCCAATGTAATGTATTAAAGCAGCAGCAGATGTGATAACTGTATATGATGTTATGATGTTGTGATGTCCACCCCCATTACAGATGCTCTATAGAAGGACGCCCCTCTTTTCTCCATTCATATTGAGGTCAGGAGGGGTTAGGCTGAGTGCGTCCAATATATGAGGGCTAAGAGTTCACTGGGGCAGAAAATGTGCCATGGATTAACATGAAGAAAATGAGTTGTTTTTATGTTACTATAATACTTTTTTTTGTTTTTCTTTTTTTCTTTTTTTTTTTTTAGTTCTATATGCCAAATTCCCGTGTGTGTGTGTGTGTTTTTTATTGAGACATTTTATTTACATTTTTCATGATAAAAATTGTGATTTTATACTGTGTTTTATTCTATTTTGATATATTTTTAGTTCATTGTATGTTGTTCATTGTATTATGTGAATCATTATTGTGGCAAATAAGTGTTTTCCTATCATTAGTCAGAATAGCTTACAAATGTGTCTATATTCCAACCCCCATTTTTTTGTTTATTTTGGTGGAACTGCACTGACTATTTGATGCTCATTTGAAAGGCGGTCTTTAGAAAGCTGCAGACTAAGTCCACTTGATCAATGCTCGATGAAAGAAACACCAGGCCCTTTTGGGTAATGGAGTCCTAGAACATGCTCCCGCTGACCTGGCAGAATTCCTCTCTGAGCGCTTCTGTAATAAATCTCACTCATCAGGAGAGGATCTTCACATGCTAAAATATCTGCTGCCATAGCTCACACTGACCAGTCTACAAATGACAGTGTTGAGCCCATTTTGTGTTGGACCTATACACAAGGGTAGAGAAGGTATCCATGCAATGATGGCAGGGTTTAGTTTGTTTTGGAGTTGTTGTTGTTGTTGTTGTTGTTGTTGTTGTTGTTGTATGCCAGTAAAATCAGTCTCTAAAGAGAGTCTAGACTGAAAGATGGGCTGTTATTGAGTTCAAGATTAAAGCTAGCAGAATATTACACAAAAATATTATTATTATTTTTGTTACTTTATTGTCCCCTTGTGGTGAAAATTTGAACACTGGATGTAACTTATATGGAAGTAATATGCTCTACAGTGGTTCCTAAAGTGCGGGTCGCAAGGATCCTGTATTTATTTAACTTTTTAATTTACAATAAGATTTGGTTAAATAGCATTATAGACTTCTGAATTGAACTAAACCTGATTTTATATTATTTGCAAAGGGAAAATATACAATAACACATTTTGAAGAGTGATATATTGTTGAAGAAAATATAGATGAAACCACAGACATAATAAACCAAATGTATTCTGAATGTAAGAAATTTTGGAAAAAAACAAACCAAAAAAACCTTGAGCTGCAATAACATATGTTCACCACTAGTACGAGGAAAATGTACCCATGATAAATATTGAGCCCCAAAAGTTATTGTTCCATCATATACTAGTCAGAGGCCTAGGTACTGGCCTAAAATGTTTGGGAACCCCTGCTTTATAACTATGTCTACAATAGAGTTAATATCATGTCCTATTCTCCCACTGCTTATGGTCTTCTGCCTGGACAGTGATTGTTGACAACTGTTCTTTTAGGGAAAGCAATATTCTGATAACAGATAATGCATTATAGAGATCAGAGATTGCAGTCCCTGGAAATTGTGTTTGCTAGCAAGAATGAATCAGGCTATTTGAGTGCTTCTCATTGTACAGGTAGAGATAATCTAAACAGTTCCATGAAGAGATGAAGGACGGATAAAAATTACTATTCAATTTAGATAATCTGGCTTTTGGATAGTGGCCATGGCTCTAAATCTTTTGTGGCATTATTGAACTTTGTCTGAACTCCAATTTCACCAAGAATTGTGGTATACCATGAAGTCAGCTGATTTTTTTTCATGTGGGCTGCCCGGAATATAAAATCAAAATGTCTACAATAGATATTTAGACAGAATGGTGTCTAGAGCCTTCCTTCAGTCTAATTTTATGAGAGGAAAAATATGTTGAATGTATATCAACCAGTTTAATTATTACGTTCCTAACATGGTGTTCTTTTGTGTGTGTTGCAGGGCCGGACTACTTGAAGCAACAGACTAAAGAACCAGTGGAAATCAAAGAAGTCCCAGTAGAAAAGCCAGAAAAAAATCCCAGAGATTCTCCTCACTTTTACCGTAAAGGCACCACTCCTCCGCACTCCCCTGTCACCAGCGCCACTGGTACCCCCCCTCCCTCACCCCAATCCAGCAAAAAAAAGGGCCAGATCGCAAACAGCACCAGCCGCAAAACCAGCAAAGATGAAAAGTCCTCCCGCAAGATTAGCAAGGAAGAGAAAACTGCTCAGAAAACCAGCAAAGAAGAACGTCCCAGCAGGAAGTTAAGTAAAGAAGAAAGACCAACAGTACTTGATGGTATTGAAAGTCAAGCAAAAGCGCCACCGAAACCTGCCAAAGTCCAACAACCTGCACCTGCCCCTGCACCTGCACCTGCCCCTCAGCCCCCCACTGTCCCTGTCAATGGGCAGCTCCATGCAGAGTACCACAGTTATTATGTCAAAACTCCCACGAGGCTTCCCCCGCCCCCTGACCCTGAGGAAGACATCGACGAAGAGCCCAGTGCCCTGGTTCTGGCCCGGATGCCCCCACAGCCCCCCAGATCCGTCACCACTCCTCTCCCAAAACCAGCCTCTCTCCGGGACAGCAAGAGTGACCCAAAACTCAGGAAGCAAGATTCACTCAAGCCAAAGAGCCTCGCTGACACAAAGAAAGCCAGTATGGAGCTTGCTGAAAATGGAGAAGAAGCAGTTAAGCATTTCTATTTTCCATTTATTTTTGTTTCATGTCATCAAATATATTTCAGATTTTTGTTAAATATTTCATGTTTTGTCTTGCAGGGTCCTAACTCTATTCTTGTTGCTATGGTAATGCTGCTGAATATTGGCCTTGCAATTATATTTGTTCATTTTCTGACTTGATGATACAATATCGGAGGTAATCTTTTAACTTTTTTATTTTTAAATAATAGTCATGATTCATACATGTAATAAATGAAAGTGTTTTGTGTTGCAGTGAGCACCGTGGCAACTGGTACAGTTGCGTCAGTGGCCTTGAAAATGGCGCCAGTGAGGCACAGGGAAGCCGCCGAGTGTTTGGGAATCCACAGAAGAGACTACTGGAGGTGCTGCCTTCCACCTGGCATGGGCCACTTTTGAAAAGGCCAGTCCCTGAATTAGTGCTATCTTTGGCCCAACTAAAAGCTGAGCTGTCTACCAAGATCATAAAAACATTTTAAGTATAAATACAAAGAAAAAGAGTTTAAGGGAAAGCAGTGTACTGATCTGCCTTGGCAGATAAAGTAGTGGACTGGTGGACATTGCTGGAAAAGGACAGAGATGCACTTTTAGATGACGGGAGCAAACAGCTGCCTTTCTATTTTACCATCTGACGTTTTGATGGGGAGACGTGAGCCCCGCACCAGAGCAGAGGAGGGGTGGCTACAGTTGCAGTGTGCTGGGTTTGGGGCAGAGCAATTTCATATTCACAGAACAGAAACCATCACATGCGCTCAGTCAGAGCTAGCACTATCCAGTCTTATCTGTTTGTCATCCTCACGGTTTTATCAAGCTCTTTCCACTGTAACCCAGGACACACTGCTATGCACTCCCATGCATGGTATAGATTCAACAGGTTTTCATTGTTCTGAATGTGGGGTACCGGCGTCATTCACATGTAGTGGAAATGTCTGTTATCAATTGCATTCATTCAAATATTTATTTGAGTTCATAAATAAAAGTGCAATGTATGTTTTATTTTTAACTAAAAGTAAATATTTTATTATATTTTGCCAAAAATCAACTTTGTATAATACAAGAAGAAATGTCTAATTTATTTTGTGGAAAAAAATTATAAAACATATTGTGGATAAATTTTAATTTCAAATTTATTGTTAAGCTGTAAAGGCAAGTTTATTCTGTGAAATAATGAAACAAATGTCTTATTATTTATTGAAGAAGGATACATGTGTCATTGTACTGTTAATACATGCCAAAAGCACATGGCTTGAATTTCTTTACATGTTCTTTGTGCTTCATCATCACATGGATGCTTCATGCTTAGCGTCAGGCCCGACATGGCTAGCATGTTTTAGAGACTGGCTCAGCATAGTCCTGTGTACAGTGAGTTTATTCAGGTGGATGTGTACAGGGGGAGTGGAGCGATGCCTTTATGTCTTTAAGTGAAGCTGTTTACCTCAGAGAAGAGACAGTAGTGAGAACGGGGGAGTGGGCACGGCAAACAAGATGCAACTTTTGTCTTAATTTAGTTGTGTGTGAGTTTGATTGTTGCCATCCGGCTCTCAAGTTGTAGCTGGCAGTATATTGCAGATATGGCATGATATATTTTTATTTTTAGAAATGGAAAAAGAAGTGACACACTGTCATTACTACAAAAACCTTTGTTTTAGATCATTAATTTTGCTCATTGTATTTTTCCATTGCTCATTGTAAAAAGGGCTTTAAAGGGGCAATGTTAAATTTACCTTCTAAACTTGACTGTTGTTACAATCGGGCACCATGCATCAGAATCAGTTTTAAATTTTGCCAGAGTAGAGCCCATAGTGGTAGATGCAAGTCAGTACTTTACATGTGTATTTTATCTCTATTGTATGAAATCCTGCTGCTATTGGTCTCAATGGCACTCACTGTAAGAGCATCCACCATGTTCAAGACCATACGCCATAATCATACCATATTCACTGATTCAAAATGTGTCAGTGGGTTATTTTCCGAGATGCATCAGTGCATGATGGAGACCTTTATACTATATAGATAATTCTATACTGTTTGTATGGATTTTTACAGAGCACAATTCAGAATCTGGTATGAGTTGGTATTTTTCTAACTATTTGCACACCTGTATTTTGAAAAGGGATATATGAATATTGTTTGTAATTGATAATGTAATGCACATGATTGTGGAAACTGAAAATACTTTATTTCTGGTTGGTAGTAATGTATGGGCTGTCAAAGAAAACATTGGTTGTTATTTGTTTTAGTAGCTATTGAGGATATGGGAACTGCAGGTCACCTTTTTGATATCTCGAGGCGTATGATACCCCACTGATTTGTGCAAAGTCTTTGGAGATGTGTATAACAATAAAAATGTTATGCCTAACTAACACTGCTTCCTATTTCGGGGGTCTTCTTGGATTGGACTGATAGATGTTAGGATTTTCACTTGTCTCAGGGGAACGCTTAAAATTGCTGTCTCATGTTCAATTCTTTGTATTGCAGAAGCTCCATTTGGCCTCTGAGCAATGAGGATGGCCTCCCACTGACCTTATCCTAATGAGATCCCGAGGGTAACGCCTGGGCACCAAACCAAAGAGCGGTGCGGGTGCTGGTGGGTGCTCTCGGGCAGGTGTCCTGGTTTGTCCCGGGTCGGCCTGTACTGTTTCCACAGATGATCTACCCTGGATTAGTGTCGAGTTACAGCAGGAACGGCACCTGGCTGGAATCTGCAATGCAATGTCATGCCACTTGCTCTGCCCTCTGCCCCCTGTGACTCAATGAGTTTTGATAAGTTGTCCTCTTAATATAAACTCATCATAACTCATTCACACAGACAAGCACTTACATTAATAACCGTGTTTATTACCAATCTGACAGTTACCTATCACATTACTTTATCCATGACATATGGAGGAAATAGCATTTACTCTTTCAACTCTGAAAAACTTCATCTAGTTCTTAAGTCCAACCTGTCAGTAATCGTGTAGAATATCAGGTACTATTCTAATACAGAAGAGCATGCTGGAAAAGGTTAGGTTGCACCATCTTTAAGTAGTTAAATATAAACCAAAACCTTATTAGTCTTTCATATACATTTTGTGTTTTTAGACTTGAGTAGCATCTTTGATTATGTTAAATATCAGATGTTCTTGTTAAGAAGTGTCACTCAGTCACACAGTGTATAATGGCTGTAAATGGATCCTACACAAGATTTCACAACATTTCAGAAATGAAACACAGATCGCCAACTCATCTTGCTATGGTGAATTAGCATAAGTTGTCACTTGTATAAATGTAACTGTCCCTGCTTGGCTAAAATGCACTTGTGCTTCTAAAATTGGATTAAGGCTTGTAAGCAGCGACTGGCATATCAGTAGCAAGCCCGTTTTTCAAAAGACATCAATATTAGACCTATCTTCTTTCCATGCCACACATAGCAAGCTTAAAATGCCTCAACTGGTCTATTTACACAAACCAATCTCAGTTATAGAAGCATGGCACTATCAGTCTGACAGCCAAAATAAACTATTATGTGCTTGATTATTTAGAGGCATTTTTCATCACTGACACTTGAACATAACTTATTTAATCATGATTAATAAACTGCTTGTCCTATTGGTGTCCAATAATGCCTGTACTGCAATAGTATTGTTGTCTATCAGCTGGAAGTGAAACCTCATAAAACTTGAGATCCTTTTACAATAAATATATGCCATTCTATTAGGGGGTGTTTTTAAAGCATGCATGACAGCATATCTTCTCAATCATAAAAAGGAAAATACTGCATTTTGATCCCTGTGTGACAGCCACCAGAATAAACAAGACAAATGACACATTTTATGTTAATGTCAAGAAAGAGTACACTGTTTTCACAGCAGTACTGCATCTTGTAAGCATATATGAATTGTGCACAGAATCATAAATCATCAGCTTGTAAAAAGACTGAAAGTAGATTTAACAATTTAGCAGCTGTTGTGTCTGTCACACACTCCACAGACGTGAGCGTTCAGCCCCTGGTCAGGGTCATGGAGCTTCTCTGTAGCTGCTATATGAATTCCTGACTTTATGTCAAGAGGAATAATGTTGGCAGATATTGAATTCCTCATTCAAACAGCATTTAACAAGACATTTGAAGTACTGTAGCTGAGTTTACTTTCACAAACCACATCACATATCTGTTTAATTGTAAATTGAAATAACAGCAGAACAGGAGCAGACTTTGTGTCTCTGGGGGCAAAATGGACAGTGCAGCCTCAGATTCATTGTGACAGGCATCTCCTATTTTCCACATCAGGATTGCCTGAAGCAATTCTAGTCCTGTCTTTGGTGCTGACCTGGTTTTGTTTTTAAGAGCCATTGTGATCTTTACAATCTCTCCTATTGACAATTGAAATTCTTGTGGAAAATATATTTTTTTATTATGCCTTTACGAATGGCACCATCAATTTAAATGATTAAATAATGAAACTACCAAGCTTGATAAGCTTTACTTGTTAACAAGTTAACATGGAAGACTTGGACTCACAGACATCAAAAGGTGTCTCAGGACTTTATCACTTGGCATGGTAAGTGTTTTCATATTTAGTTTTTGTTTGAGTGTGTTAAGAGGGCCTGTACTAAAGAGCCATGGCCTCCCCTAAAATAGAGCTGCAGCAGCTGCAGTGGGGTGGGCCATATCAGACACTTCAAAGCTGTTCCGCTGCCCACTTGCTCTGATCAGAAGCTCTGATAGAGTAATGGGGCACTGAAGGTCAGTGATTGGTTTTGCAGTTTGTGTGTAATCCCTCAGTCGGAGACCTCAAGAACTTTCCAGAAAATACATTGCATGGGGTTAGGCCTACTTATTGGGCCAATATATGAGCTATGACTATGAACCTTAATTATCTATTTATTAGTGCACAAAAGTAGGCTTCTAAAGGGCTGATTAAATCAGACCGATTCTGCTTCATTTGTAGAAGTCATAAATCTGTGGAAATACTTAAACTGGGGAGAGCTGTAACTCGCAAGCTACAGGAGATCCCTACACCAGTGGCATGGCAAAGCTTCAGTGATGGTTTTAAAGGGTTAATTCCGACCTGTGACAACACGACTACAGGTAGAGCATATAGGCTAAGACAAGAAATAAAAAGCCAGAGAACAAACAAGGTGCAGGTCAAAAATATTTTTCAGAGTAAAGACCTGCATCAGATCTGTTCTCAGTGCCACAACTTTAAGCCTATATCCCAAAAGCCTCACATTTCAACAGACTTGAGGAAGCAACTTGGCAAAGTGACATTCTGAACCTGTCAGTGGCTCTGACTCCATCGATCTCTTCCTAAAATAAATAAATATGTCTAAATTGTCAAACAAATAGGCATTCACTTAGCCTAGACATCTATTTTTTATTTTATTTTTTTTACAACGTTGTAGTTTCACGGGGATTTACTTAAAATCCAAATGATGGTTATGAAATTGTGTGTCTGATTTACACCTGTTCTGTCATATCACAACCTCCCTGTTATTCTGATACACGGGTGCCATCTACTGGACTAGTAGGCTATAGAACTGTGAAATTAGTGGTTCACCTCTAATTTATTGTAACATTAAAAAATAGACTATGCGCGCATGTAGGCTGTATTAAAAATATCTCTATATTAAACTGTAGGTTAGGCTAATTTGATAATGTACACTTAAAAGATTATTGGCCAATGGGTTACCTTCAGTTTAACTTTTCTATTTTTAAATCATTTTGAACACCGGAGGTTAGGTTAGGTAAAAGAAAGTATTTTTACATTATGTATTCGTTCTAGAGTATTTTATCAGTGTAGGAACGTATCTAGTCTGTTGATGTTGTTTCTGCAGGGAAAAATATTCCTACGGACAATTTCCGGAGACCAACAGCTGCTGCGCTGCTAAGCTAAAATCAAGCGCAGTCACCAGTCCATTTTTCCCAGCTGATAGGTAAGAAGTGGATTCTTGTGTTTGTTGTCACATTTGTTATAGTTCTTTTCTTGATTCTCAGAATAATATGTGGGATTTCTTAAGTGAAAACGACACAGCTGTTGATTTAATCGTGTTTTCATGACTACATTGCTAACAACTTAGCATTGCTATCGCCACCTAACTGAATGCCTAACAGTTTGCCAAATCAAGAATGCTGATATGTGAGTTAAACACGAGTTAATTAAAAACCTTATGAGCATAACTTTGCATTTAACGTAGGGTATATTCATTATGTGGAACGTTTTTGGGGCGTTGCTGTCAGTGATGGCCGCAGCGTTAAAAATTACAATAAAGACGAACGATTGGTGGCAGTAGTTCCACTGCACTAGATATAGACTGAAGTTGACTTCAGTCTAGACCGAGAAGATCATACATACTAAAGCACCATCATGTCTGACAAATCTAACGCTGATCGTATTGTATCTCTACTGTTTATATAATGTTTTTTATTATTGTTATTATTACTTCTACAGGGTATTCAACACGAAAACAACATGGGTAAGTAAAAAAAAAAATGCATTTTTTAACTGTTCTTCTGGTCAGACAGGAACTAAAACAGGAAGAGATTTTTTAGAATTGCTGCAATTTGTCTTAAGTATTCCTCCAACATTTGTCTTACAGCTATTGACATCATAACTGCATTGTCTTGTAGATGGTGAAGAGAGAACCTACGGTGGCTGTGAGGGTCCAGATGCCATGTATGTGAAATTAATTTCTTCAGATGGCCATGAATTCATTGTGAAACGAGAACATGCTTTGACATCTGGAACTATCAAAGCTATGCTAAGTGGACCGGGTATGTTTCTTGGGTAATAAAATCCATAGATCTATATTGTGCTGTATACTAAATGAGATATATTTAACAGTCAGTGATGCCAAATAAACAATCTCTGCATCTCTTTTTTTATGTGTAATTCTTCACTTTTCCAGGGCAGTTTGCTGAGAATGAAACCAACGAAGTGAATTTCAGAGAGATCCCTTCTCATGTTCTCTCTAAGGTCTGCATGTACTTTACCTACAAGGTCCGGTACACCAATAGCTCAACAGAAATCCCTGAATTTCCCATTGCCCCAGAGATTGCATTGGAACTGCTCATGGCTGCAAATTTTTTGGATTGTTAAGTGTTACTTTTTTTTTTTTTTAGATATTTTGAGTATTTAACTTTAAGTTTTTCATGTATCTCATAAAACAGAAATGTATCAATTTGTTTTACGTGTATCACTGTTCTTTGCATCTGACATCCTGCCATAATTTTATTATTATTAAATGATTGAATTTAAAATAACTTTGGATGGCTTGTGTTGAAGTCCTGGAATGTCAAAAAGATACCCACCCCTGTCCACTATTGTCCCCTCACCACTGAATCTAAATAAAAACATTTGGGGAGATCCTTCAAAGCTTCATTACTGCTGATTTATGCACAACACACTCTGCATGTAACCACAACCCACCAGCAGCAGCAATTCTTAATGAAGCAGATACTGACTGGTGAATTGGGTCAAAATCAGTAATATGTGTTGAAGATGAAATTATTGTCTGTTTTAGCAGTAAATGGGGTTGTATCCTCAACTATGCTGCATGCCCAGTTTTTATTATAACAAAGGCATTCATTCTTAATTTTCTTGGGTTATCAGATTAAATGGAGAAAGCTGTTCTACAAATTTAATATCTTGGTTTTATAATTGTATATCAATATGGTTCTGCAAATAAAATGAGAAAGGCGTAGGCTGTGTGTGTGTGTGTGTGTGTGTGTGTGTGTGTGTGTGTGTGTGTGTGTGTGTGTGTGTGTGTGTGTGTGTGTGTGTGTGTGTGTGTGTGTGTGTGTGTGCCTGGACTGTTGTCTGCTGTCAAAACAACGTGAGTCACGTGACTCCCTGACGTACAGCGCTCAGCTCTCCGCTGATGCAGGGGTTTCCATCATGGCGTCGATGCAGGTAAGATACATTTGACAGCGATCTCATATTTAAATTCAGCATAACACTGCTTGTTGCATCAACCAATCTAATTCTATTTTAGGTATGCACCTTTTCCCTTGCCATGACTATAGACCGTAAATCAGTGTTGTCTGTACTAAGCTGTCAACAGTTAGCGCTTGGTGTTGCTAGCAATACAACTAGCTCATCATCACCAACACCGACAAGCTTAGCAATGATATACGCTTCCTGATACACCGTTTTGTGTTTAATAGTGAACATAACACCGTTCAAACACATCGGTAAATACTTCAGCGATGGATCATAGTAACTGGTGGTTTCGCCAATGTTTTTTATAGCGTCGATATATTATGATATAACCTAACGTTACTGGGTTGCTAGCTTACGACAGAGTGCGCAGGTTGGCTAGTTTAAATTTCCTGTTAAGATGAACAGGTGTATTGCTTATGCAAGAAATATGTAAACTTAATAACCTGCTTTATTCATGTGTTATATTTTCTCCTAAAACCTACACATGAAGGAATTGAAACTGATTGTTTACTTTGCCCTCCATGTTACTAATAATCGTTTGTAGTAGTTCTAGCAACTATTTCAGTGAGTAGAGCAAAGTTAATTCGTTTAGTTTGGGATCATTGTTTGTAATGTTTACTTGGTAACTAGTATTGATTTATTATTTGTGATTTTTAATAAACTGTGGTTGGCTATGACTACTTCTCTCTTCTGCATCTAATATGTTTGAATTGTGACCCCTTTTTTCAGATTTTTTTTTTTTTTCATTCAAATATTTTACTTTTTTTTTTTTTTATTACAGAAACGGTTACAAAAGGAATTACTAGCCCTGCAAAACGATCCACCCCCAGGAATGACTCTCAACGAGAAAAGTGTACAAAATACAATAACACAGTAAGTAAGACTTTTACAGAAATATTGGGCCACAAAGTCAATTTGAACAAAGGGGTGATGACTAGAAGAGATGAGTTGAGAATGCTCTGGTAACTGCAACTGAATTGGGATAATTTCAGAGTGACTGGCAGCCCAGACCCCACAGTAAAGTCCCTAATGCTTAGTGTTCATCCTAATAAAATATTAATCAGATGACATGCACCACTTGGGCTTAGGTAGCAAGAAACTGAGACTGCTGCATAGCAGACTTTTTCTGTCTGGGTGTCTTGGTGTCCTTTAATGGTGTTTGCAAACCTCTTCTATCATTACTATAGTATTATGCTATTACTTTGTGTTGTTACATTTGTATTGTGGCCAAGACAGCATTTTTTTGCTAATTATGGATACTATTGTTTGGTTTCAAGATTCAAGTAGTTGTGCTTCACATGATAGGTCTCCCAACCAGTTTGTCTGGCTTTTACGCAGAGCCAGAATCCTGTTTGGATGCAATGTGTGGGTGTGCTGATAGATAGAAGCTGATGAGATATGTGCTTTTTTTGTCACTTGTAAATGTATCCTTTTCTCCACTAAATACCTCAATACTTGGCAAGTGGAATTTGATCATCTTGTGTTTAATATATTCATGGGCTCCTCCTCAGAGTCATTGACTGTGAGTGTAGGATGAGTCGGGTATAGATGACATAACGCTTTATGTGTTTTTGAAAAAAAAGGCTGATCACTTGACCACTAGGTACTAAGTGAAGGGACTGTGATCTTCTAGGGAGAATGAGACCTAAATGCTAAGCTGCCCAAGGCTAAATATGAAATGCAGTCTTTGAACAATAGCTGCTAGTCACTTTGGTGCAAAAAACTAGGGCAGATATTGTGATGAACACTCCCCTTGTTATTATATATGACTATCATTACTTACATTTTAATAAAAAATATTCAAAAGAGGACATCTGAAGCCCGGTCAGGTGTTCTGTTAGCTGTTCAAAATAGATGTGGTTCACAATGATCAATAAAGTATCACATATTTCTAAAGCACTGAATAACTCGTTGGAGGTGTAAAATGTCACCAAAATGAGTCAGTCTTAACACTCTTCTCTTCAGACTGCACGATAGCTCTGATTCTGAATAATGTGTATTGTTGGTTTGGTAATATATTTTAATAATTGTTTTAAATTGTGTAAATTAAATTGCACAAATCTGTAAGAAAATAGTTACAAATAACTGTGCATGACATTGATGCATCCATTTATTGATTATGAACAGAAAAGAGGTCAGCAATAGTCACATACAATATGTTGCCAAGGACAGAGTTAAATTATTATTTGGTGTTTGTCGATTCTCCCTGTTTTGTAATTGTTTAACATTTTAATGCTTGTGTGATTTCCAGGTGGATTGTAGATATGGAGGGAGCCCCTGGCACACTTTACGAAGGAGAAAAATTTCAGCTGCTTTTTAAATTTAGTAGTCGTTATCCTTTTGATTCACCTCAGGTAAGCAGCATTTTTCATCATTTTGACTTTTATCAATGAAATATTTGAATGAAACTGTAATAAATACTGAAATGCCACAGCAGCAGATTAATAGCTCAGGCACCAAGTGGATTAGTTTTACTCAACCATCCTAATTCACTTGTCATTTTCAAGTGGCCGACCTGTCTAAAAATTGTAAGAATAAATAGAAAATGAATAAGTAAGATCAGGCTCACATGTCCTTCAAATATTTCACATGCAACAATATAATATGACAAACATTATGATAAAAGCATTATAATGATTTTTTTCAAAGCTAGTCCTACACATTATGTTATCAACCAGTTCCTTACTCATCAATAAATGCAAATAAAGTACCGGTACATACAGACGCATTACATTATCTAAATTCTCTGTTATCTGCTTCATTTATCTGGTATACTTGCTGTCATCTGTCGTGGGAGGCCTGTTTGGTGCCAGGCGGCTGTGACCCATTGTTGTCCTGCATTAACTGCTTTACCACTCAGACACCCACCATCTTTCGGCTTTGTGACCCCAAGCGCATATCTATATATCTATATATCTACCAACTCTTGACAACTGACTCAGTGCAAATGTTAAATTGTTTGTTGTTGTTTTTTGCTGTATTTTTTTGTACTTTGTTTTTTCTAAGCCTAAGGCTGCCTGACCCTGGCCTCTCTGCCCTAATCTCAGAGCCCCATTTCAAAGTTTACACAGCCACAGTTTATACTAAAGTCAGATTATTTTCAAATTTTTATGAAAAATAGCCCAAACTGTTATAAATCAATGTAAAATCTAACCTGTGTGTCTTTATCACCAAAGCCTATGCAGTAGTTTCAAAGCTGGTGTCTGTTATATAGACATGTAGTTGAAAACGAAGCAATGGTATGGTGCTAAGACGTACAAGTCCCACTTTGAAAAGTGAAATGTTTAAAAGGTAAATATGGTCGCTGGGGCACAATGAACAATCTATCCTGCTTCCTGTAGAAATATTTTTGGTATTCAAACCATCTACCTCAGGATAGCCACAAATCTTTTGACAAACATTCCCAGAATTATTTACTAGCAAGTGTATGTGAAAGTGACTACAATAACATTGAACTGTTATTATTTCAACCACTACACATTTGTAAATAGTTTGTTTGGTGTTTGTTGTAGGTAATGTTCACAGGAGAGAATATACCTGTCCATCCTCATGTGTATAGCAACGGTCACATCTGTCTATCTATTTTAACGGAGGACTGGTCGCCAGCCCTCTCAGTGCAATCGGTATGTCTTAGTATTATCAGCATGTTGTCCAGCTGCAAAGAAAAGGTATGCTCTCATCAAATACATGCCATGCTCATTTATCTTTGGTATATACTTTCTGTGAATTAATTGAACTCCTCTTTTACAGAGACGACCCCCAGATAACTCATTTTATGTAAGAACTTGTAACAAAAATCCAAAGAAAACAAAATGGTGGTATCATGGTAAGGATCTTTTGAATTTAAGCTTCACGTTTATCATTATGTTATTTTACTTCTAAAACTTTTTACTTCCTTCCACAGATGATACATGCTAATGTACAGAAACTTTGTAATACATGTAGAGTAAAAGGAGTCCTACTGAACTACATAAGCACTTTTTAAATCATTCAGTCTTTGAACTCTGACCTATGACTGGCACAGTGGACTACATGCGTTGGATGCTTCGGACTGCATTTTTCTAAGGGTGGACGGACGCATGTTTTGGTCAGTTATAATATAAAGGAACGTTTTAACCCACCCTGAATGGACTGGTAGTAATGCAGAAAGGAAGCATTCATAGTAAGATAATTATTCTTGTTTTAAGGTTATTATTATTGTTTGTTTTTCTTTTTATTTGTGTGAGGGTGCAGACTAAAGGTCCTTGTGTTGTGCAATAAGAACTGATGGATGCATGCTTGGGCCTACAAATCCAAATTGTTTTCCGGGAGAGATTTAAGTGACACAATCCCGGGATAATGCTTCAAGTTCATTTGTTGTTTTGTTTTTTACTCTTATATGCACTGTGAAAGTAAATACAGAATCGGATCACTTATCCTAACTTGCAGATGCACTGTTGAAGTCCTCCATGTGTTTTTTATGTCACATGTGTTTGATTTGTAACTATAGTTTTCAAAGGTTAACAGCGTTCCTTCTCTATTGAAGAGAATGAGGTACAGATGGGAGTTTGACCTGACGATAGAGCTGTTAGTCAGCTGACACAATCATACAGTCTGACCGAACGCGTGTAGTGTTCATATGTCTAGGCTTCAAGATGTCCAACGGCGTCTCTCTTCCATATTACGAATGTGTGTCACGATCATTGTCACATGGTCTGTTCTTAATTGTGTGGATTTGTTTATGCTTTAACTCTGATTTTTAATGTAAATTTTGTAATGTTTATTTTTCCATCTAGCTAAAGAGTTGTTTCAGTGGGTCAGTACAGTTTATATTTTTATTTAATTTAAGCTTTTGAGGTCAGAAGGGTAGAGGAAAAAGAAGAGTCACAATGATAAAGGACTATGTGATTTCCTGGTCAGAGTTTTTGGCTCAGGTACTTTTTCAATATATAGCTCAACTCTAAAAAGATAACCTATCAAATATTTTGAATTATATTTTCACCAAAAGAGACTGTTATGTTGTAAAATAATAACATGTCTGAAAATTATTGTACAGTATATACAATTGTTGGATGATGTAAACTAAATTAGAAGATGATGCATTTTTTTTATTTATAGCAGGGTGGTGATGATAATAATAGGAGTGCTTTATTTCAGTGAAGTTTTAATTGCTTATTATTAGAACATGTACAGTCATATTAAAACACAAATTTAAGTAGTTTTTGGTGGGGATGCATGCCATTTTAAACCCTACTTTTTCTTATTGGCATTTGACATTGTGACAGCTATATGTCTTTCCATTTTACTAATTATTTATGGAATTAATATGATAAAACCTCACATCTGGAGGCTGTGTGGCTCCAGGTCTTTTCGGGCTGTAATCACTCCATTCCTAAAGTTTATCGCCATCCAGATTACTATACTTGAATTTAACATCTTTATATTTTGCTTTCTTTTCTAAGGTCTATTTGAGTTTCATGAATGTGTGAATGTGATACTTTAGAGACTAATACAGCACATGGCTTTCTCTTACTAAAACTTTAAAAAGCCAACTATAACCAATGAATATTTTTGCTTCATTGAATCTATTGCTAAAATCTGCTGTAAGGAAAGACTTGGAAATTGTATACATGCAGTCAACAGTTCGAGCAGTAGATTAGTTTGACTTGGGAATGCGTGAATGCAGTGAATTTGTTACTGGGGGTTCGATTGTGTCATGTTTTTCCTTTTCATTTTGGTTTAGTTCACACAGTTTGTTATGAGTGATCAACACTAATGAGGGCGTGTTTATTTATATTTTGACATGTGTTCTGGGATGTGCAAGCTCCATATAATAGGTGCCTGTTCATTTTCATAATCAATAATAAAAACAAAGATTCACTTTTAGTAAGATTGGTTTGGCTTATTTAAAATATTAAAACATGACTATGTTTTATGGCAGGCTTTAAGTTGAGATCAGTTGAATCATGTGTGAGACACTTTTTGCACAATATAATTTCTACAATATTAAGGCTGTTCAACCTTATTCTTTTGGGTTCCAACCAGCTCTCTGGAAATCACACATCAGAAAGATGAAACAATGCACAAAATGTCTTAAAATATTGCCACTATCATAAGAAAGTGCAGAGTTGTTCCTGTCCTTGAAATGAAAGACATGGCTTAGAATGTTATTAGTACAGTGACTAGCATGATAAGACTCTCAACGTAATTTGGAATGGTTTGTATTATGTTTATGATTGTGGACACAAATTTGCACAGGTCTGCGTCTCTGACTGTCTATCATCACCAACAGGACTGGAAGTGAATAAGTGTATTTTAGTTTTAATTGAATGATGAATGAATTAATTCAGAGTTAACCTTAATGGTATCAACTTATGCATTTTTAAATAATTCATTTGAATAGATTGAGAAATATTTATCGTGACAAACGCAAAATTGCGCCATCTGCTGTAAACTTCATTTGCGCAATATATTATTAACTCAGCTGTTTTGCAATAATGACTTTAAATGGTCAAAGTACTGTTGTTTATAAATATACACTCTATACACATTATAAGAAATCTGACACATTCCAGTTTGCATTTTTGCAGTTTTTCCATCTTATAAAGTTGCATTGCTGAGGGCAAAGCAGGACGAAACCATTGGTCAAAGCGCGGGGGTGCGCTATTCATTCAACAGTCAATCGTCAAAACCGCTTAGCAAGCGGCACCTAAGGAAACTTATAGTTTACCCATGAAAGGAACGATGCACCTTTTAAAAACAACAGAAAAAGCTGCCCTGCATTCCTCGAATTTGAGTACATTTCAATAGTTTGTTTGTTTGACGAATAAGGTGGTCTGCCCCCACTTCATCCAGTTCTCTTTAGTGTTTGCCAATGTTGGAGGTGTAACTGGGGTCTGGCCCTGGATTAAGGTAAAATACAACATTAAATGGTGTCTGTTTGTAGTCGTGTAGTCTTCAGGAGATCTGCCACACAGTTGCCAGTCCGTATATGATGTTGCGGCTGCCTGAAATGGCCCAGACTTTGGCGGAGGATGGGCCGTGTGGAGATGCTAGCAAAGGGGTATTCGGCCGTGCAGCCATGATGAGCTTTAACCGGCTAAACTAGCGTAGCTGGATGGGGATTCATATTTTTAGACAGTGTGGTCGATTGCAACGATAAAACCTGTAAATGCATGCATTGTTACTGATGTTTTACTTTTCATTTTAGTGACTGACATTTGCAGTAAATGTCATAATTGTGGTTTTATCTTTAGCTTTCTGCTTAGCACACTCAGTTCTGTGGGTTCAGGGGTTGAGGCTCTCCCTTTCAACCTTACGTTTCATATTATTGAGCAGCTACAATGCACATTTTCGGTGTAAAAGTGTTTGTCACCGCATGAATATTGACATGCGAATACAAATAATAAACCGGGCGGTGGAGGTGGTATCCTAGTCGTAAAATGAGAGGCGCACTGTGCTCCTTTAACGCTGCTTATGATATTAAAGGGATTTTTGGAGACCTTTAGGCCTGTTCAGAAATAATGACATGTGCATCAACGTTTGTTTACAATTTACTACATAAATCCGTTACGTCATGGTTGAAAACATAGGCCTACAGAATTGTTGAATTTGTTAGAATTTGGGCCACAGGAAACATTATGGCATTTACACAATATTAGAAATTCCTTTCATTGTCACATTATGTTGTAATAAAGAATATCTGTCACATCATAGGTAAACAAAAACGTAAATTGATTGTTCAAGTGTGATTGTAAATTTGCATATTTAAGCTTTTATTTTGTATTTATTCATACATCCAGCCTTTTTTGACATAAGACATGATCAAACATCCACTGTGTTGTTGGAGCCATCACAGGATTGCTTTTACCGGAGAGCTCAGCAGCAGTAACATGAGCAAAGCGTCTTCAGTAAAGGGACATTGTCTGGTTGTATTAGCCTTGGATCAGAATGTGAGATAGGCCCAGAGCTGCTCGGTTTGAAGTCTACCCTGGCCTTGCATGCAACTTCACATGAAACTAAACTGCCACAAATGGCAAATCAGCCAGAATAGATCCCAAATATTGTCAGTGAATGTTAAAACTAAGGTTTTTGAAGAACACGTTTTTCATTTTGCTGTTGTATGTAGAAAAAGAGCATGGCTCAAGTGAAAGTACAGACCTCGGCACCCTTGGCTGGTCCTGGCCTCTCTCCTGGAGCTCCTGCAGTGGCCGTGGCCAGCCCCGGAGCCCTGAGTCTGCAGCCCTCTGTCAACGGCACCAGCCCAGCCCCAGCCCCCACATCCGGCTGTCCTGCTCCTGCAGGCGGATATGGGGACACCCCTGTGTCTGCTTCACCACCAGGTACACTCCTGCACCACACAACTGTGCTATTATTCATTGCTTTGACTGAAGTGGAGACTCATATAAAAAGGATTTACCTTTGAAACAATTAGATACACACCGCGATAAACAATTATGCTTAATTAACCATTCATAGAATTATGTAGTGTCACTCAGAACCTGTATTACTGAGTTAAGATTATTATGTAAAATGTCATAAATAATGTTCTTTATTATAGTAAACTTGTTTTTATGTTGTCCAGGCCCATCCCAGGACAACATGGCAAACCCTAAAGAGAAAACTCCAATGTGTTTGGTGAATGAGTTAGCCCGTTTTAATAGGATCCAACCACAGTATAAGCTGCTCAATGAGAGAGGGCCTGCACACGCAAAGGTAGCAGTTTTTCACAGTCATTGTTACGGCATAATTTATGCTGTAATAATGCCCTTTGTAATTACTTTTGTAGATCTTCACTGTACAGCTGACTCTTGGGGAGCAGGTCTGGGAAGCTGAAGGCACCAGCATCAAAAAGGCCCAGCACTCCACTGCTGCCAAAGCTCTGGACGAGAGTGTGCTCCCCCGGCCTGCGCCACGATCTCCAAAAGTCGACATCAACAGCAACCCAGGTACAAATGAATACGAGAAGGAAACATATGGCAGTTTAAAATGGCACACACTTCTGAAATTTAATGACAATCTATATTGATTTGATATTTGATTACTAGACTGGTCAAATGTTTAAAACCCCTTTATTTTATTTATTGTGATTGATACTGAATTTAATGTGTTACACATTTCTATATATAAAAATAGGAAAGTTTGACATCATGGTGATATATGCTATTTTGGCTTGTGCAGGCAGCATAACGCCAACAGTGGAGCTGAATGGCCTGGCGATGAAGAGAGGGGAGCCTGCTATCTACCGGCCTTTGGATCCTAAACCAATGCCCAACTACAGAGCAAACTACAACTTCAGAGGGATGTTCAACCAAAGGTAAATGATCCTTCTCATCACTACATGATTTGCTGCTGTATGAATTATTTTCTCCATCCATGATGGATGGCTGCACAGTTAGTCTTGGTACTAGTATTATCTGGACATGGTCTTGATATATTTCCAGTGGCTTCATCCGGCATTGTTTCTTTGATCCCCCTGGGCTCAGATGTGTGTCGGACTCAGACCCCGCGCCCCATATGTTTCCAAACTGATGAAACGTGGTGCCCTCGTGACATCCTCTTACACTCAGTCTTTGTCAACCTCCTTGTTTCCTTTTGACTTTGTGTCTGCTTTACTGGAGCCACTCAGCCATTTCACCAACACCATAAAAGTGTCACAGAGCTGCAATTAATGATGAGCTCTCAGTAAGTGATGTAAC
This sequence comes from Taenioides sp. WSHXM2023, assembly GCA_029959045.1. Lineage (NCBI taxonomy): Eukaryota > Metazoa > Chordata > Actinopteri > Gobiiformes > Gobiidae > Taenioides > Taenioides sp. WSHXM2023. The sequence goes on along the minus strand of CM057105.1, from coordinate 457,285 downwards.
ATTACTTAGACGGGTGGGTATGGGGGACTCTGGAGGTGTTTGATGTTATCCATCAGCCAGTGACTAACTAGTGGAGTGTGGGAAGCCCTCCTGTTTTAAGAAGGCGCACATCGTTACTCCAAAAAGATAATTCAAAGTCTAAGTCCAAATATTACTCAACCAGAAAAACGTATTATGTGCTAAAGTACTAGTTGCTATCTGTATTTTGACAGCAATATGATATAATTTTGTATAGTTTGAAAAGAAGAAAATTATATGGCACCAGATGGACCTGGTGGACATAAACAAGTTTACTGATCACTTGCCTGAGCTAAGTCACTAATGCCTCCAGGTGGCAGTGTTTCCCTATTCCAAAACCATGGTTCTGGACTGAAGTTATAAAGCACCCATTTTGTAACATCTTTTCTGCAATTTGATGAATAGAGTTTTCAAATAATGCATATAGTATACAGCATATAATACATTGGCCTCTATAGAATTTGGTTTTGGTAAAAGTATAAGAGACATTTGTGACATTTTGTGGCTAAATTTGGCTCCTAAAAATCCCAAGACGCTAGTTTCTGCTGCTAAATGTGTAGATATTTGAAAGAAAAATGCATGGACAATGCCAGAAAATATGATTCAGTTGCTGTGTTGGATAACTGCATCTCGTCAGCAGACAGTCTAGCATCTGGCTCACATCTTCTGTTTGATCCGTGCAGGAACAAACAGGGGGTGTCAGACAAATATCTGCGGGGTAGAGCTGCAAGTCTGTTTTCCAGCACGTGTCTGTCAGTGTCATCTGTCACTGTGATGGCTTTTGTGATGGAGGTATGCTGCCAGGACAGAGGAGCAGCGTGTGTGCCAAGAACACTCCAAACACTTATGTCCCATCAAGGTCATCTATGTTTGCACAAGGTCCTTTTTTAGTGTGGTCAAGGCTTTTATTAATGAAAGTGAATATGAATTCTCTTTATAAGATGACTGAATATGTGCTGGAGTGACAGGCTATGTCCACTATCAGTCACCCTAATGATGCTGCAGCCAAGGGAAGGTTTCCATATATCCCATGTCCTTACCTATTATGATGAATAAGAGTGATCCAGAGTCATGTTGATGGAGAATCCAACCATTAAAAGGGCAGCCTGGCTCTGATCCATCAGTGCACTAATCACCAGCACGACCAGTATTGATTCCTTCAGAAAGTGCCCTGATGAGAAAATACAGCGATAATATGAAAAGTGCATTTGTCTGTGTCTTAATGAATCTTATTTATGGTGAAGGGTCTTGGCATTATACCCGACCATCCGCGTCTACGCTTAAACCAGAGAATTATGACTGTCCTAATGCAGAGATATTGTTCATTCCTAAATACTGATTCTTTTCCTTCCTTCAAACTGATCCAATATGTGACAGAGGTGGCTTGCAATATTATTAGGAAACCCAGCCTAAATGATTCACAGACATTACCAGTGAATAAGGAAAATATTTGGGTTATCAAGATATGCAGTTACATCAATGCTCCACTCATGGACAATCCCCGCTCCTGTGATATCATTGGACCACCTGTTTGCATTGACTCATTGTGGACTCCTCCAAATCTGAAGTTTCCTCCTGGTCTCTGTAGAGGGACTACATTGTGCTTTGTGTCAGGAAAGTCACTTTAAATAGGACTTTCCCTGTTGGAGTAAGGCAGTGTCTAGTCTGAACAGAGCCACCCACCTCAGCTGATATGTCCTCATGAGGTGAATTAATATTTAATTATAATAAGAATAATAATTCCTTGAATTTATATACCGACTTTCAAGAGTCATGGGGACCTTTCAGAGGAGCTAATGGTGGATTATATTACTAACAAAAAATCTTGTTAGTATCCAGGCAACAATAATCAGAAGATAATCCAACAGAAATGATTGAAATTTGTCTTTAATTGCACTTGTTGAGGGTTCAGTATCATAATATCAAGTAAACATGAAAGAAGTAAGTATAAATTGATCTACAAAAGTGCTGATATACATCTTATTATTGATTCAGAGATTACTATATACACATTTTCATTTTTTTTTTTCCACAAATTTCTGATCTGCTCTTTTTGCCACATTTTGAGATTTGTATTTTTTATTATACCCAATGTAACATTTTTTCATATCTTCAAAAAATACACAATCATATCAAAAATGAAATATATTGCCCAGTGCCTACATGTTTACAAGTGATTTGGACTATACCCAAAATTATTTCATGCCAAAGAATGTTCATCTGAATACTAAATAAGTAAAAAAAAAAGTATCCCAGCCTTCCAGTGCATGGTCCACTGGGCAAGTCTTTTCTTTCCTCATTCCTTTACTACTAAATATGTAATAAAATTGACTTGTCTTTTTAGATACAGACTACTCAATCACTCATTAATGGTGTTCGTACTAAGTTTAAGGAAGTAATTTTTTTTGCTATATTTACCTTTGTCCTTGGCCTCATTGGTAAAAAAAAAATAAGAATGCAGGATTGTTGCTGTGAAGAGTGCACTTCAGCAGCCATTTAGATAACAAGGCTTAATATTGCAGACCTGACACGCAAGATAGGAGTAGGCAGGCTTTATTGACTTAGAACTGTGCACAATGTGAAGAAGTCAATACAGTCAGATGTGTTTAAACCCAGCTCAGAACAATCCATATTTGTGCAGCATTTGTACATAGCCAAGGTACAAATCTTTACACTATACTTATACTAAGAGCAGAGACACATACAAGGCTGTGATCAAAACACAACAGCTTCTCACAAAATCTAGCGGTCTACACAACCCATACCATAACTTCAGAACAGAAAAACATGTTTTATTCAGACCTTTTAAACTACTTACTACTACTTACAGGAAACATTAACCATTCATCTCACTTGAATGAAAATTACAATTTAATGGTTGCAATTAGTAACTCATAAAAGCTGCAATTTGTATAATTCCGCCTGCAATAATAAAATATCCCACCTCCATGAGTTCTTTACCTGTGTAAAACCTGCTTAAGATGACTTCTACTAACATGCTCTGAAATGCATGGATTCTTAGCTCTTCATATTTCAGTCTAATGTTAATCTTTCTGGACAAGTGTAAACTGCCTACAACATTATAAATTAAATAGATGCTCAACTAGCTAAACTTGCATTCATGCATATAGTCAGAATAAAAAAAATACTAAATCTAAAGTTTTAATTTACAGCTCTAATCTTCATAATAAAATTGGCAGTGACCTTGTAAGCTCTTTGACAGCCATCCTTGCACTGCCTATCTGTGTGTGTGTGTCTATAAAGAGACTTGGAAAGATCCTTGAAAACTGTACACCTTTCTCATGCCTGCAGCACTTCACTATAACATCAGACACGCATTCAGTCATCCATTTTTTCTAATTGGGCCAACCTGTCTCGCTGAACAAGACAAATCTGCCCATAAGGCCTTTTCAATGTTTCCGCTCATCCCAGCATCAGATGTCCTCTTCACATACACACTCACAATTCACTTTCAGTTTATTTGACAGACCAACTCGCCGGTCTAGTGGGATTTAAAATCTCATATAGCATAACCAGGACACAATGTACTTCTTGGTCCAACAGCTAGCATTCCTTAGTTATGTTTTCTTTTATCTGTCTTGTCATCGCCGCTCGAAACCTCACAAGCGTGCCAAAGCCCACAAGGTAGAGACATCAGAGGAACAGCATTTTATTGCATTACTCCGGATGAAAATGCATCCAGAATGACTAGTAAATCAGCTGCATTCAGTCAGATGTATGCTATCTGATTCTCTGCTTCATAAATTGTGTCAGGCGATTTTCCAGAACAAAGCATAATCTGTCCAAATTGTACAAATGGGTGTAAACTCATAAAGCAGTGTTTTATTGAAGAGTCTTTGGGGGAGGAGCAGCGGAGTAGTGGGCCAATGTAAACAAATGCCTGGAATGATTTGTACTTCTGCAGCGACATACTAGCCACACACTTTTATCTCCTTTCTCTGGAATAGGCTTGAGAATTTGTGTTTCCTCTCCTCATTTTCCTCTATGCACTATGAGTAAAATTATTGTCTTACCACTGTGTACAAGGCAATAAAAACTCCTTTCTGTGGTTGTATGAGTCAGGCTACTTTTCATATAAACATCACTTCAGTACAAACACACCTATTATGGACAATGGCCCTCCCCACAATACAAAAAGAACCCAGCTTAGAATCTCTTGTCAAGGCCTTTTTTCTTGAGACTCATTCAGGCGCCGCTCTCAGGTGGGCTTTAGGATCCTTTCTCCTCCGCTGGGCATTGACGCATGTTTTCTTTTCTTCCCACAATGACCGTTTTTTTTTTAGAATGGACTTCCCATTTATACACAGTTTGCTGTCATTGTTCAGTTTAAAAATAAATACTATGTTGAGAACAGATGTCGTTCATCACAGCAAGTTACATTTCTGACCTCAGTTCTTTTGGCTTTTTCCATTTTGCTGTTGCCCTTCCTCGCAAATATTGCTACAGAAAATATCACATTCAACTATAATGTTGATACTGCTTTATGTCACTGACACTAACTTTTATTCAGGGTACTCCCAGTAAATCCTTTTCAAAATGAACCATAGTCTAAAAAAAACATGCAAATAGTTATTAGCACAAGAAGCTTAGAGTCCATAAGGAGTCATCGAAGTTACTTATTCAACTGTTCCTCTCAAGTTTTATTTTTATACCAAAATATTAAGTATAAGTAGGTTTGAGCTGGTATTGGTAGTGAAAAAAATGATAAATAAATAATACCCAGAAATATTGGTCCAGCTTTCTTATATTGAACAATATACAGCAATATAACACAGTCGGTCTATATACTGATTGTGACATGACTATATCTATCTATAATGTTCACCGATATTCAAGACATCTCCAAGGCCACCTCTAATGTATGCAGTGCATACATTAGAGGTGGCCAGAAATTTGATTACTGAGGTAATCAAATACCCCAGTCTTTGGTATTTGATTACAAAAGCAGGGTAATGTAAGGTTTATTATTCTTGTCATCTAATGGCTGTCTTTAGCATTTGTCTTTCAAGGCTGAGAGTAAGCACTGCATCCATTTTCTATCTGTTGTGTACATTGCTGTGTACATGCCCATCTAGGCTTGTCACAATAATTACAATATTGACTTATCATTCAATATATTTCGGGCTCAGGATTTAATGGGGGTAATTTTTCTTTGCAATTGTGAGGGGCTTTTTGCCATTTTTATGTAGTAGCAAAAGAGTTGAGCTTTAGAAAGTAGAATATATAAGTCTTATGGGCTTATCCTGCTTTGTGACAGAGGTATAAAGTAGTTTCAATATTATTGTTTATCGTAGTATATATCTGTAGCAATATATCATGCTTTAAAATTTGTTCGTGACAGGCCTATGCCCATCTCAGTCTTTTGATGTCAATGCTGGGTAGGACTATTGGTCAGTTTTCCTTTTCCCCTTTTCTTTTCATATTGACTAGGAACTGTTATTGTTTTTTACAATCTTAAAAAGCACTCATTCAAAAGGGTATAACAAAAAGTAAAAATGTAAGTGCTGTCTTCTGTTATTGTGGTGATTTTTCTCCTTGTCGTGCTCTGCTAAGTGGTCAGTCTTTCGCAGATGTTTTACTTGTGATATTACTCAATAGACTTGCTATATGTGCTATACCACCCTCACCTTACTGTTGCTGGACCTGTTTCTGGAAAAATAGTTTGAGAAATACAACACTTCTGTAACAAATTTATTTTTTGTGTACTTTGATTTAAATCTTTGCTGGAAATATTTACTATTCTCAGATTCTTACCCCTGTGCTGTAACTATTCAGGCTTTTATTCTTTTCAACTTACCAAGGGGAGTCAAGTCTTTTTCTACTAAAACAAACTGAAATTTGGGACTGGCCTGAGAAGTTAATGACAATGAATATAAAACAGCAGGTTCCATTTGTAATGATCTTAATGAGGACCACAGGATCTAATTTTATTCTGATCTCCAGCCAGCTGCAGTCTGAAGAGCTGGCGCTAACACACTAAGAAAGGATTAAGCATTTTCAGTTGTTTTTGCTTCGTCACAAAAATCCGCAAGGTCATAATAAGTCCGTGATCTTGCTTATTATTCATGCAATCCTTGTTTTCAGTCAGTGTAGAAATAATAGCCGCAATAACCATTATTTTCAAGCTGTTTGTTTTATTACTATTGCAGCAGAAGTCAAGTTTTTTCACTTAGTAAAAACATTTGCAAATATTCTCATGCTGCTTGTCAACCTTTGAGCACTAAATCATCCTGCGTAAAGGTGCATTGTGTAACTTTTCTGGAGGAGGGTCCATCACCTGCTTTTCTCCATTGAGATGTTATTGCCTTGTCTGGAATGTTTCACAGTATGGCATTAAACCTTTCTATCATCATGGAGTTTTTCTAGGTATTTTTGACCATTAAATCCACCTGTAATTGAATAAATGTAAGTTAGAGCTGTTTAATGTCATACTGTGGAACATTCCAAGCAGAGCAATGACATTTCCATAGAAACTAGGTGTTGACTCCTACCGAAAAGTTATATAGTGCACCTTTAATGTGCTATTATTGCCCAAAATAATAGAACAACAGGCGCTGTAGGCTAGCTTTACATGTGCAGGGATGTGACTTCTCATGCAGAAGTCACCCAAGGAGGGCTGTGACACCTGCTCTTATTACAGGCAGAGTACAGAGGGCTTTAATCTTGGTCCCTGCCACAAAACCACAACAAACAGAACAAACAATGAACACTGTCAGCTCGGACAAGTTAATTGAAATACCGTAAGTTATGCCTGTTCTACATGGCTCCAGTACAGTAACACTTGTTGACAGGGGAAGGATCCCAGGTCTGCTCTGGATATTGCGCTTTGTATACTTAACAGCTGCAGCGATTCATCAGAAAAAAATTGACTAGTTCACTATTAATAATTGTAATTTATTATCTGGATTATACAGAATTTAAAAGACATGCCAAAAGATACAAAATTATCATGTCAAAAGGCAAAAAATAATAATAATAATAATTTTCATCAGTAATCCACTTTATTTGTAAATATTCTCTATCTAGAAGCCTTCACTCTCATTATTTGGTTAAAATGCATTGAATCTCAATGTACAATAGTTAAATGTCTCAATAACTTTATTATTTAACAAAATAATCGCTCACTAGTCAATTACTAAAACAATAGTTTTAGTATCCCAACAACACCACTCATCCCATTGTCTTTAAATGAAATCAGTAAATTGTCGAACCAGTGGAACAGGTGACAACATAAAATAATGATGAGTGGATGAGACCTGGTGTGGAGTTTACACATTTTACCTGTGTCTTGGTGGGTTACCTCTGGGTTAGGGTTAGGTCCCAGTTTCCTTAATTCACCTAAACTAATACTGAGCTAATCCTCTAGCTAGATATTCCTGACCATACCTAGTCTTAGTATTTCTTTTAGGAACAATAAAGGACATTTCTTCTGTTAGTATTATGTAGAATCTTCTTTATTGGTTGGATTTCATTTTTCTCTTGCTTCGTCATAGTTTATCAATGAATGCACAGGCAATTTGCTATATGTTTCAGTTAATATCATTCAAACCTCCTTTTGTACTTTTACACTTTTCCCTTTGTGGTGGTTTTGTATTCCCATCACGTGAAACCACTGCTTCACCAAGACATTTCTCTCTGTCTTCCAGTGCATATTAGTGGTTTCCAAACCCCACATGTGCATGAAAACTACCTCCCAACGCCATGACACTGGTGTTTTGGGCCTAATGTTTACTTGACTACACTGTCTTCTCACACCATGATGTCTTTCTTACATTAGCAATCGCGTGAGGCAGAAGGAAAATAGAGAAATCACTTGTGGACACACACATGAAGTATGGACCGAAGGAGTAGGAGGGAACACAAGTGAAGATCTGGCAGCAGATTGGAAAAAAGTACAGCTGGTGGAGGAGAGACCCTTTCCAACATTTTAGGGTTTTTTTTTTTAAATCCCCCAAATCTTTGTCATACTTTTAGACTTTCTGCTCCCTCTCATTCAAAGTGAGTGTTTTCAGGCTGTCATTTTAATATGTACCAATTTGTTCTGGCCTGGATGTGTAGACCTCTTCCAAATTATCAGTTTGTAGTTTTCCCTTTAAGGCACTGTGCATTCCTGTCCTTTCAAGAAAATGTCCAGTGTTCTCGTTCCCTCTATGCACAGTCTGTGTGGTCTGATACCTTCTTATGTTATGTTATGAGCGATTACGATTAAATGCTAACCTTTCCTACCGTGGCACACTTCAAACACAGCTGCTAGAAAGCATTGGTCTTCAAAGTTCATTTCATTCTGATTCATAACCTGCTGCCAAACGCTGATCACTTATCATTTGATGAAATTGTGGCGTCTCTTGTTTGTTCTCTCTCTCTGAGCCACACATTATCAGGCAGCCCTGTTTTTCCACGGCCGCCCTGCAGGTGTCCTGGTCCCATTCCCTCCCTGCAGAAGTTATAAAAACACAAAAATAATTGATAACAAAACCCAGCTAAAGCAGCTCTGTAGTCCTGATTTCTTGACTGGTTTGTGCACACTGCCGTGATCCTTGCTCCTTTGTCTGAGTAATTCTGATGAAAGCGCGTGTGCGTGCTTGTGTTCTTGGCAGGCACACTCATGTGTAAGCCACTACTTTCCCACGTTGTAGTTGGGGTCTCCCACTGGTCGCCCTCCATGCTCCTTCTCTCCTCTCCTTGCTCAGTCTGCCTCTGCACCTGTACACTGCACCGCAGACACAGCTGCTCACATGGCGGCTCTGCGCTGTTGGCTCAGGCCCATGTTGCACTTGGCATGTCCTGGGAGACCCTGGGGCCACACTTAACGTGCAACAGCCAGGCCCGCCCCGCCCGGACGGGCTTCTGTGGCCAGGAGGAGAGGAAGTCTGATGGAAGAGTGCATTTCTCAGTGAGAACATGGAGGAACAATGGGTTAAATGTTTTTTTCATATTTGGCAGGACATGATGAAGGCATGTACAGAGAGCATTGTTTTTGGCAAATACACTGTACTATTGTTGAAATTTAAGGTTTTATGATAAAGGAAGAGGCATGTTTCAACATTGCAAGAACAATTTTGGGCTTATCTGGAAACTATTCATTCTCCTTTAATGTCAAAGAAAGTGCTCAGTCAACATTTTATTGTAATTTAAAATACTAACCCTACTAATATTGTTTTGTTGTAGTTTTTCTGCTATTGAAATATCAAGGCTCTAGTGCATATTGTTAAGCCAATAAATTACTTTCATGGGGCCAATGAAGACACACTCCTTTGCTTTTCCTAAGCCTGTCTATAGGGAGCTACCACATGCAGTCTCTTTACGTCGGCACATATCATTGAGACTGATATTAAAAACGTTTCCTCTTGTTAAGTTTCCCACTATTTCTCAGCCTTTCTGCTCCAGGCCCAGAAGGAGGTATCACCCACACGGACTCACAGACCTCTAAATCTGCAGCGTGACAGCCCAGTCCCACTCTGTCAGGGCCCACAGAAAGAGAGTGAAATCTATGTTTGGGGCCAGAAGAAAGAGCAGCGGATATATAAGTGCCAGGGTTTTGTTTGCCGCCGCTACTTTGAGATCCAACAGTGAAACATCCGTCAAGTGGCCGGCCAAATGGCTATTGTGTAGTAATTGACCCTGATGAAGTGGGGGCCCTTATTTGGGAATGTGTGAATTGATAACTTGGCTTTAAATCCTTGGGGCTCTGTCACCCCTTCAGCCTGTAAACATATTAATCTAACATTATCCTTTCAACACTAATTTGGCATGTGTAATTAATTAAATCCTTTTTTTTGCTCTTGTTTACTTCAGGTACCACTATCCAGTTCCTAAGATCTTCTACGTGCAGCTGTCTGTAGGGAGCCATGAGTTTATTGGAGAAGGACGCACTCGTCAAGCGGCAAGACACAACGCAGCTATGAAGGCCCTACAAGCCCTGCGCAATGAACCCATCCCTGAAAGGCCTCCACAGGTAAATATACTGCAAGGAATTAAAATGTGATAGTGATGACATTCAAATTTACAGTAATTCTTAAACACAAATCTTATATCACAGTAAGCTCAACATTTTAGTTATTACTAAAATACTAAAATTACTTATTGGTTTTATAAGAAACTTCCTATTGTCCAACATTGATTAGCTAGTACCACCTTCACTATAAAACTGCTTGGCATTCTAGTGACTATACATATTATTTGACTCTCCAGCCTTCACCATCTTTTTCATATAATACAGTTACCACTGCAGCTCTCTCCTTCCTTCTGACCGCTCTCACCCCACATGGCTGGCCCCGTGTTCGACCCTGTCCCGGTACAAAACTTCTCTGCTAATGAAAAGTCCAGGGATTTGTGCTGCGGATCGGCCTGTGCTCCCGCAGGTGCTGCCGAGAGCATATTTTCACTTACTAAGATGACTACATAACCTGCTTTCATCAGATTGAGTTTAAATCCACAGCATCTCTAATTACTGTAATGTATAATTTAAGCTGTTTGTTTGCACCTGGGATAGATTTTTTCCCAATATCACTGTACCACTCCAGAGTTCTTCTTTAGCTTTAGTCACCAACTATTTTTTTATCTTCTCCCACCAGAAATCAAAGTAACCCATATCCTCAGAGTCTGGCAGCACCGTTGGTTATTCAAAACGTTTTAGCTCCTCTCACCTGCGGTCTTGTGGCGTTGGGCTGCATAAAAGGGCTCCTTGTTTGCTGCTGTTTCTGGGTCTAGTTTTACAAATTGTGCCTCATTGTGTCTTCAGTCATGTCTGTCACTCTGGTGTCCTCAGGATTTAAATGCATGTAATTTTTACTTAAATTTTTACTTAACTCCAAAGCAGATTTGCTTTTAAAAACAGGAGTCACATTCTGAAGATATTTTTTCAGGTTTTGATTATGAAGTCTTTTGATGGCTGCCTTGAGTTACTTAAGGTTAACACCTAATTTTCCCAGGTCACTGCTTCTGTATCACACCAATACTGTATGTAATAACGGCTTTCATTTTGTCTTTGTCAAAGTAAGGTTGTCTTTCTGCTCAGTTGTCTAGCCTTGAGACATAGTTCGTGCTATTAATCTTTAAAACTGATGCTGCTATGCTGAGAAGTCCATGAATATAAATGCCAAGTGAAACGGTAGACTGGTGCATTATGGAAGAAACCCTTTTATGTCGCAATACTGAATATCCAGCAGCACGTATTTGGTTTCTGTCAGTCTTATGCATTCACCCACTCTCTGACAGCTTCCTGTGAAATCTAAGGTATCTCATCTGATGAATCATGCACTGTATCAAGTCACACAGGGACAGGACGGGCCCAGAGGGACAGACCCAAGTCAGTCCCTTGTGAATGGAGGTGGACGCGATAAGTATCAGGACAGGGCTCACATGGTACCTGAAGTGTCTCATAAACATTTTTAGCTTGCTGTATTGAGTTGCGATTTTTGTTTTATTAAGATGATCTTAAAATGTTCATTAAGTCTGTATCAACAGTTTTCAATTATGTTTTTCAGGCCCCAGAAGAACTAGAAGACAGTGAAGAAGGCACAGATGCCAGCAAATCAGAAATTAGCTTGGTGTATGAAATAGCCTTGAAGAGGAATTTCTCTGTCAACTTTGAGGTAAACTAATATTCTGATGTGTCATTAAGACTTTCCTAATTATTATTATTATTCATATTAAAGTCTTGGGTGCTTTTTGTCTCAGGAGTGAACATATTTCACACATCTGTAATGGTTGTGAAATATCAGCTGTGAATTATGATTAGCGGTAGAAAACAGGCCTCCTGCAGTTAATGTGTTGAATTGTTGCTTTCATAACACATATTTGTTTTAATATTCTATGAAAAAAATCCACCTTTAAGATTTATTCTTTTTACTGAATCTGTGAACTAGTAATGTGTCCTCCAATGACCCGCCTAGCTTGATCTTGGGTTTCTCCATATCACGCTGACTTACATTCTCTCCATGATCATGCCCTCTTCTTTTGCATCCACTCCACACGGTGCTAAAAACACGGGAAGCTCAGTTTACTCTGTCTGCCCCCTCCCTTCCTGTGCAGGATCCCTCCCTTCCACCTCAACCGCTGTCTCCAAAACTCACAGATCAGTAGCTGCTTGGATAGACCTGACATAACAGTGAGTGGGGATCAAAGGGGACTTTGTTGTTCAGGAGTTTACTGATCAAGACTCTTTAGTGACCAGCTCTCCCTCCCATGACCCCCGCCAGTTTAAAGCACTTTAGTTCATTAGAGTGTCACGTGGCTGTACTTCCTAGTGGCTGTTAATCATTTCAGCTAAAAATGTATTGATGTGGAGTCATTATACGATGTGTGTGTCACTGTCAGCAGTTTCATTTTCAGACCTCCCAAAGTGGAAGTGCTGGATATAAAACCAGATACATTCCACTGAGTGTCTCCATGCTGAGCCTGCCACATCTTCTCTGCTTTCAAACCTGAGGCAAATCTCCAACCTCACCTTTAGATTTTTGTCTTTTTTTCTGATTATATCTGGCTAATTCAATGCTTAGGACAGGAAAGATGTGAGCAAATGCTAAATTATGTGATATTCTTTAATGTCTTTAGTAAAGTTTGTGTTCATTGACAAATTAGGTAATCACTAAGCACTCTTCAGATGCCAATTATGAGTGCCTCTGACAGTTTGTGTCATATTTTTGATTGTCCTGTGCCCTGTCAAACTAAACAGTCTGAAGGCCATCCTGCTCTTGGCAGAATATACCTTTATCTGGAGTGCATACCTCAGGTGCCTGTTTTTTATTCATCATAATCAAGAGTGTTGCATGTTACATGCTCTCACACTGTCACTATGCAGTGGCTATAGACCAAGTGTCAATGACTCAAATCTCAGTGGATCTTTTCTGCCTTTGGGTCCATTACATGTAGCTCATTTAAAACACCAGCTCCATTCTTTGCCCCCTGTACTCTGACATGTGCTCTGTCATGGCATATCTCTGTTACTGTGTCATACCTGATCCTGGACCCCTGCAGCACTCCACAAACACTTCCTGTAGTCATCATATTACCTCTGAGACTAACATTTTCTGACATCACATTTTCTACTCTGTACCTTTATTATGACTTTACCCATGAATCACTGCTGCATAGCGGCTTTCCCATTGCTACAGTGATAAGTCGTCTTAACTCTATGAATCCCACCAGCAGGCAATATCAAACAGGTGTCGGCATCAAAGACGACCTATTCTATAAATCCCTGCTTGTATGTGGATCGTCTTCCGTTCCAATAGGACACAGAAGACGGATGTCCGAGCCAAGAACCTCCCATCTCCCATGAGGCAGCTTCCCTAAGGGCCTGTCCATCCACCACTCTTCACAAAAGAGGCTTTCTTTGCTGTACCAGTCTATGCCATTGTCTTGCCCTGCTCTACCACCATACCTGAGATCTCATGCACACACCCTCAGACAGCCAAGTGTTCTAATGTCTCAATCAGGAGCCCAAGACCGTAACAAGAGAAAGTAAAAAAATCAACATTGAATTACCAAACTTCCTTCTCGACAACCTGATCTGATCCTTGGTACGAGTCAGGCGTGTTTGTGTGTTTGTTTGCCTGGATGAGGCTAGGGAAGGTGTGCTTGTGCATGAATGGAAATTGCTGAAATCCCACTGCCATGGTCCAGATCCCATGTCGTCTGCCAGTAGACTGACTACAGCTCGTCTGCTCTCGTCCTGAGCCAAGACTGTGTGAAGTTGTCCTCCTGATCTCAGTATTGCCACTCTTTATTGAAATTCACATTTTCCATTATGTCACAGGTGTAGACTTTTATACCATTCAACTGGAAAAAAAGAGTAAACTAGGGCTGCAAGATATACTGCAGCTGAATCTAAAGGACTTGAACTTGAATGGTCGCAGCTGCACTTATTTAAGAAACTTAATTTCCTCTACAAACAAGGACTTTCAACATAATTTAATAATTAAAATATAACCCACAAACTTAATTGTAATTGCAATGTTTGTAAGAATTAGTTTTTCCAAAATTTTTCAGCCCTACAGTGTTAGGTGTTGGTGTTAACTACAGCTATCTGTAGTGGATAAGATCAGTGCAAAAAATAAATGTTTTGACTCCAGCAGTTATTTAACTTAAATATTTGAATTAGATACGCTTGTAGATTTGTACCGATATGAGAAAATACAAAGTTTTGCGCTCGCCTGATTTCATCATATCTCAACAGTTGAGCAGGTTGGGGCCTGGTTAGTACTTGGATGGGAGACCGTTAGGAAAATCAGGTGCCACAGTGGGACGCCAGTGGCAAAGACTGTCACTGTGTGTTTAGGCAAGACACTTCACCCACATTTCCAAATATGAAAATGGTGTGTGCGTGAGTGTTGGTTGTGGTCGGTGGTGCAGATGGAGCAGATTGGCAGCCTCGCCTCTGTTACTCTGCCCTAGGGCAGCTGTGGCTACAGTAGTAGGAATGGAGTGAATGAATAATGCATGAAATAGTAAAGCGTCTGGAAAAGCTCTATATACGACTTATCCACCTAATTAATTATTATTTTTTTATTATAATTAATCTAAGTATCATATTTATTTATTCTTAAGTGAAGTTGACTGATGACTAGCTGATGTTGATGTCATGTCATGATTGTCAACTCCACTGACAGAGGCTCAAAAGTGCTAAGCTGCCATGTAAGATTTCCTTGTATTAAAGATGATCAAGACCAGAGCAGATCCCAAGGGTTAATCAGAGCTCTCAACTAAAGTTATGGATGACAGCTGTTCTATTCTAGCAAACATGAACATCTCTAAAAATTTAATTGTTTTCATTTTCCTATAAGTTGAGTGTGTGTGCATGTTCGTGTGCATGTGCGTGTGCGTGTGCGTGTGAGTGTGAGTGTGTGAATGTGTGTGTGAGTGTCTGTGTGTTTGAGAGAGTGTGTGTGAAATAAAGTGAAATAAATAATGGAGAGGCCTAATGTGGAAAATATATTTTTACCGTCTTAATAATGCTTCTGTACTAGTGTATCAAGGGGAAGTGGTGCTCCTGAACAAATCGCTCATTGTTCCTCCCGGACACATGTATTAAACTGTGTTGATGTAGAACGTTTGTGGAATGCAGATAGCCGGCATGATTGATTAAATCATTTTTGCGGTCACTGGGTTTGTATTAACTGTTCTAGATTGCATCTGATTGCTACAATTTGTGCTGTCTGCAATGTCAAGGCAGCAGAAGCATCCATACACAAAGCAGAACTAACTCTCACCAATCAATCACGTAGTGCTGGAAGTAAAGTGGCTGCATGCTTATATCTGTAGTTACTTTACCACATATGAAGAAGGGAGGGCTCCACCTGTTACCCAGTGTTTTCAGGCTTTACAGGAAGTTGATTTGATTGCAAAAGCATGACCTAACACTGGCCGGTGTTTGTTTTAGGTTTCCCAGGTGACCAGAGACTAGAGGAAGGAAACTGAGCCCTCATCACTAGAGACTGTCATCTAGGAATATGCTAGTCTTCAAGTGTCTGTGGACATCGGTGCTGGGTATATGAGTAACATGCACTTATGGGCGAGGCACAGATGTTCTGGGCCACCTGGCGATATGAAGTGGTGTACAAAAATCTTGATTAAATGTACGCCCACAAACTTCTGCTCGAGCTGCACATTATTAAGAGCAAATGACTGTGATTAGACTTGTGATAAATACTCCCTTATGGATAATGGATGTTTGTAAACTGGGTCAGGCAAAATAACTAAATCAAGTTAATGACTCTGCTTTGGCTTGCTGAATGCCTAAGTAATTATATTTACAGATTTTTGGTGCATTTTTCTTCCAGTATTTTTTATTGATTTACTTGACGGTTGTGTTCGATCCTGTCTCCGCTTTTGGCTTCAACAAGATAGGATTAACCAAATAAGCTATAACCAATTATGTTACTCATCTTGCCCACATAAATGACAGAAGGCATGTTAATGAGAGAACATAAAGTACAGGTGGCTGGCTTTTGGACTGGGGACATTTTATTTGAACAGTATTTTTGTGATGCTGTCCTCCGTAGGTGTTGAAGGAGAGTGGCCCTCCTCACATGAAGAGCTTCCTGACACGGGTGACCGTGGGGGAGTTCAGTGCTGAGGGTGAAGGCAACAGCAAGAAACTGTCCAAGAAACGCGCCGCACTGTCCATTCTGCAGGACCTGAAGAAGCTGCCCTTTATCCCTGTTGTGGAGAAACCCAAAACGCATTACAAGAAACGCACCAAGACCATTCTCAAGGTATTACGACGGAACATGTGTGGGGGCACTCCCAATTTCCTGTCTAATCCCTTTTTACATCTATCTGATACAGACAATTCCTCTAATTTCCGTTCAAGTCAGGTGTATAAAGCCTTGAAACATGAAGACCTCTTATCAGTTCAAACCCACTAGAGTGAATACAGTTGTGATACAAAGATAAGGTGTCTGCGATGGCTGAAACTGAACGCTTCCTTTTTATTTTCATGAAGACGGGACCAGACTATGGCCAAGGCATGAATCCGATCAGCCGACTGGCCCAGATCCAACAGGCCAAAAAGGAGAAGGAGCCAGAGTACGTGCTGCTCTCAGAGAGGGGGATGCCCCGTCGCAGGGAGTTCATTATGCAGGTAAATGGCATACTTTATTTACATTTTCATTATTATTAAGTATAAAAAGTCATATAATAAAAATAAGTCATAAATGAAGAGAAGACTTAATAACCTTAACCCAGCTATGTACCAGCTGTGTTTCTGATCAGGACAAGACCAAGAATAAATCCTCTGTCTGGCCAGAGGCAACCGTGACTCCATTATATAATGCAAGTTTTTCTCTGGGGACTGATGGGGTCTCCTATTTCTGTCTTTAGTGCTGGTCTCTAGAAATTGGAAATGTGTTTTAAAATGCCAGCCCTTCAAGGCAGTATCTTAGAAATACAACTAGAGATCTGGTTGGAGCACTTACTATATTCAGGACGTCTCATAATTTAACTTAACCATGTTTGTGTTTAAAATCTTGTTTGGAGTCTACATTATTCAATGTTTACAGCTTGTGTTTATTTCCAGTAATGGAGTCATAAATTCACCATTTCAAGATTTTGTTTACAAGAATGCACAGACTGTACTATGCACTGAAGAGTGTGGCCTGTACAAACTGGAGCCAGCATTCATTAACAGAATAGAAATTTTATGCTCTCACCGAAGAATCAACCTTTAACCTTGGAATAAGTTACGATGAGTGCTGTTAATTAGCCAGTAAATGGAGCAGGGGCTTTGCATGATGGGAAATCTAATCAGATTACACCAATTTGCTTTGTTTAGCACTGCATGAAGAGTACATTTAATGTCAGATCTTTAAAAGACAAATGGAATTGTCCTTAGAAAATTCAGGTTGCTGTTTATGCAAAAATATGTTCTTTTCTTTTTCTTTCTCTCTTATTGGATCTTACTGAATCCTTTAGCATCAGGCGCTGTTTCAAACCTAATCTCCATGCTTCTCATGCACACACAGCAGCTTGTGTGGTGTTCTGTTTAGTATCTACTCAATTCTATACTATTGGTAAGCCTCTCTTCCCTGGCTTTAGTTAATATTTATTATTAGTCACATTGTCTCACCATTGTAAGCTTCTGCAACTGCTCTTTCAATAGTATGAAATTATTTCAGTCAGTCATCACCTTGTATTGTGCGT
The DNA here is from genome assembly GCA_029959045.1 of Taenioides sp. WSHXM2023. Lineage (NCBI taxonomy): Eukaryota > Metazoa > Chordata > Actinopteri > Gobiiformes > Gobiidae > Taenioides > Taenioides sp. WSHXM2023. The sequence goes on along the minus strand of CM057105.1, from coordinate 439,603 downwards.
TCATCTTGTTCCAGCTAAACATTTGTTAACCACCCTTGCGTTTATACGCTCTGTTCTTTTACAAGTCTTTGCACCAACAGGGTAGTTTGTACAATGTAATTGTCTGTTTGCAAAACATAACGACAGCTGAAATTCCCTTTGAAATAATTTGTTTACTTCCTATGTCAACAGATTTTATGTTTTGGAATCGACAAACTAAACACTTTGTTGAATAGAAATTGACTTGCTAACTCATGCTTACTTAGAAATTGTAGTAACACAGATTACACTGATTTTTTTGTTTTGACCATTGGTTTTGCTTTAACGTTTAGGTGAAAGTGAATAATGAAGTTGCTACGGGAACAGGACCTAACAAGAAAGTGGCCAAACGCAACGCAGCTGAGGCAATGCTCCTGCAGCTGGGATACAAGGCCTCCACAGTAACACCTAACCCCACTGAGGTATGTTCAGTCATCATGCATCTCTGTAGTTTACCTCCTTAGATCTTAGTGACGTGAGAAGGGAGCGAAACTATAGCTTCACAACTCACTACTATAGCAGGAATGTATTTCATAAATTTTGTATGCTATTATTGAAACTACTACAATTTAGTTACAACATGCAGAGTACAGCAGTCTACAATATTTGTCACACTCGGGTGTAAAAAGAAATTAAACAGACAAATATGTGAACAGCTTGCAGAGGTTTAAACATACTTATAGCTAAATAAGATTCTTAAAGTCACATAAGTTGGGTACCCTCATTAAGAAGTCTGGTCTAGTCTTAAATGCAGTGAATATTCAACAACAAAGAAACAGGTGGTAGCTTGGGACAGGAGACGGTAGATGCACTTAAGATATAGTACATTCTAACTGTATGGTCTGTTCATTGAGCAGCTTGAAAATCTGTGTGGGGCACTTGAGATAATGTTACGCAAGATGAACATTTTCTTTAACTATTTCTAGGAAAGTAAAAAATGTCTCAAACACATAATTATCAATGAAGTCATGCGTTTTTGTTTATTAATTGTTACATTTAATAGTCCTTACCTTTAGGGCTGTTGTGAAACCCACACCAAACACCACCAGCTGTATACAAAGCACTTACAATTCAAACCATGTGGAGCTGGATGTGAAAGCCTTACATAAATCCTGTATCTCATCTATACGGTCCTGCTCTGAATCCTAGATCCTCAATCCTCCAGTTTAGTCTCCATTCTGACACACTCGGCCAATTACATAGTCCGTCAAGATCATATGAACTGCCAGTGTTTTTGCAAGCCAACCACTGATCACCATCATTTTTAGTCACCTCATTGGTTTTAAGCACTGATGAGATAAAACTGAAGTTACATAACTTAAATCTGAGGGTGTGCATCGCTCCCTAGACAGCTCATTAGTTAGATATGTGGTGCAGTATACATCTCCTCCATGCTGCCATACTATGAAGGCGCATATGAGGAGTTGCTCCTATCAGGACAGAAAGTTGACTCTTGATCTTTAAGCAATTCACAGCCCATTTTGAAGTCAAGATTTTTTTGTAATCTTTTAGCATCAAATTTCAAGGTTCTAAATACCTAAAGACAACACTGTGCAATTAGAAAGAAAAATAAGTATACTATTTTATATATATATATATATATATATATATATATATATATAGATATAGATATAGATATAGATATATATATATATATATATATATATATATATATATATATATATATATAGATATAGATATATATATATATATATAGATATATATATATAGATATATATATAAAAATACAAAGTTTTTTCAGGATATTTTTTACAATAAATATTTTTGTTTGGTTTATGTCTATTTAAATGCATGCATAGGCAGGCAATTATACTGTTGCACGCATTGAATGGGATCCCTTTTTAGCTCCTAAACACTGACAACCCCCCTAATTAAGTAGTTGGCTGAGACAGACACTAGGCTTCTTAAGCATCCCCTCCTGTGAGCGCTCATCTCTTTGTGGGCCAAACAGTAGGAAGGAACTCCTCTGACATGCGTGAAGGAGCTGTCTGTTGAAAAACTTGACATCTCTCTTACCTCCCCTCCCCTTCTCTTTGCCTCTCTCCTTATAACTATAGATGGACAACAAAGGCTGGAATGGACAAAAGGCGCCATTTACCGAAGCCACAAGTAACAGTGAGTATGAGCACTCCTGGTTTCCTCCTCTGTTCTGCAGGTGGGTTTATCCGGAGAGATGGCTCGGCGTTTAATCTCCCTGACTGGTCAATGGGGCTCTGACTGTCAGCTTAATAGACCTGGCGTCCTCGTGGGGAGCCTGCGAATTCAGTCTTATTCATATACAGCTTATACGGGATGGGTGCGCAGAGGCCCACCAGGGAGCCTACCCCCCCTCTGCCTTCCTGTGCGACAAAAATTTAGGCTTTCACTTAGGATTAGCGCACAGGGATAAAGGAGCTAAAGATGCAGGCACATATGCAGACCAAACACACTGAGGTAGGATTGGGATTTAAAACTTTTAATGTGGGTAATACCTGCTGTAAACAAAATAAGTCTTCTGATTTAGGCAGCAGTATTCTGACAGAATAGTTAATCAACAGTTGTTACAGTAAGTAAGTTTTATCTGAAAGTGAAATAGTTTTGTAATTTTGTATACTTGTTAAGAAATAATTACATTAAGTATAAATACAGTACATATTTTCCTACTTGATGATTTTTATTTCTCCTTTAACTTGTAGTATTATAGAATAATGCACTATTGTTTGTTTTAAAGTTTCATGCATTACACCTCTGAATCTTAGCTGTATTAGTTTCAGAATTTCTCCACAAAAAATAGACACACTGTCACACTCACTTCTGGGTAGATTACCTTCATTTAAATCTGTCACAATTTTGGAACAGGTTTATATGTTAGGTTCAAGCCTGTCACATGCAGTTTTCACATTAGCTGTGAGGCCAACATTCTTCATTTAAATTATATGACCTTACCCTAAATTTGCACAAAGGGAGCAATAACTTACCAAAGACAACCCCCGTAATCATCACTTCAGTAGGAGCAAAGCGTCCTGTCATAGTTTCCAAGCATAGACAAATACAAAATAGGATTTATGATTGTGTTTGAAAGCCCTATGGGATGTCTCATTTTATAGATGGGGTGGGGCTCGTAGGGCTCTCAAAACATCAGGGCGCAATTACGAAGGAAACAGCTGTGCTTTATCTGCTTGTTGGCCATGTTGTCTTATAATCCAAATAAAACTATGAAGAAATGCCAATTGCTTATTTGGAGAGTCTCTGTTCTATTTCCAGTTGTTTATTTGTTGTCATAGCTGGGAGGATTTTTGTGTTGTCGGATCAGATGCTGCACATACTTGTGTCACATTGACATTGTAGTGCAATCATAATATTTGCATTTGTAGAAGATTTCCTGTTTGAGATATTTAGAAGGGGTGCACACGGCAGTCTCTTTCACTCTAGATGCCAAGAAAGTGAGAGCCAGGAAGTTGAAAAAGAGCAGTCTTTGGGACAAATGAATAGTCTGTGGGATGTGAAGCAGTGGAAAACAAACAGATCGCCTTATTAGATTTGACTGTGCTGTCGTCACTGTGGGCTAATGGAGACTCCTGGCAGCTCTGACACAAGGTACCCAGCTCCAGCCTGGAGAGGGAGTGGATGTGCAGGCTTAGGCAGAAAACACCAACCAGACTTTACATGCACTCAATCCAGATGAAGCACAATTCTGGTTCAAAGTGATTTACTCCCATCTCCTTAAAGTATTTATACACAAATTATTTCTTCTGTTTGAATGACTGTGGTCTGTATAGCCCTAATTGCTATAACTAGTTTTGCCCAATATACCTCCGGAGTGGAGTTCCAGAAAATTTAGATTGCTGAAAGCAATCATTTGGTTCAGTGCCATTTCTTCTGTAGTTTATATCTTGCTCCACACGATGCACAAATATTTGCTAATTACCATGTAAACGTCTCCAAAATAAATTCAAATTAATGGTTACTGTATAAACACATTTAAAATGAATTGCCTCAGTGGTCTGCTTTTAAGGGCAGCAACACCAGTTTCTTATAATTTTCAGCTGTAGGTGGCACATTTTGGCACATTAGCACTGATATCCAAATTTTATGATATGACTGTTTAAACTTTTTGAGTTGTGGGTACAGCATCTGCCTGTTTTCATGGAGATGGTATTGTTTTTTTGCGTGGAATGTTCCACAGTATGGCATTGAACTTACCTTTTTTTTAAATTACTCATGTTTTTATTGCTAAAGAGAATTGTGAAAAACAGTTTTACTATTTGCCTCTCCACAGATATGTCCTCTAACCTGGCTAGGTGGTGTCATCTTGTATCCTTGGAAATAGATCACTTTAATGCCATTACTCTGGAACATTCTGGGCAAAGAATTAATATCTCCAAAAAGACCAGCAATTGGCAGACCTCCTCCAGGAAAGTTACATAGGGCACCTTTAAATGAACTATACAGAGAATCTCAATTTTCACACAACATTCCTGTCATATTGCTTTCACTTCTCAAGAATGTTGAAGCAATATAACGCTACATTTTGGTCACCTACTGTAGTCACTTGTGTTAACTGTCTTCTAATATTACAGGTTCTTAAGCCCTTTTTGAATGACCATTGGGACCATAAACTTCTTTAATAGACACTATTAAGTATGTAACACAAGAGGAACATGTGTAAAGGACACCACACTTAAATTGGTGAAACTGGTCCACCCGTTTGGTCAGATATCCAGTTTAGCACTCCATTCAATCCATAGTGAAAGTGATGTCCCACTATATTCATTCCTTGATTAATATGTACTATGAACCATGTCATACACTGCGGACCTTTTGAATGTGCTTTTGTGTTTCCCCTGTCCTTGGGTCCGTGTGAGCTGAAGGATGCGAGCCTGTAACAAACAAGGTGACCAGACACAAATAAAAGCAGTGAGGGCAGTGATTTTTCTTCCTTTTATTCCCATGGGTACTGCAGTGGGCCTTTTCAGTCGCGTTGCCACATTTCATTTCCCGCTGTGTGTGTGTGTAGGTGCATGTGTCTCGTGTGCACTCCCGGTCCATGTGTGCGAGCTATGTGAGGCTCTTGCTCCACACTAGTGATTTATAGTGGCGGGCCCGGGCGCTATCTGTTTTCGATCAGTCTCATGCTTGGCTCTGGCTTCCCTCCAGAGCTCCCCTGGCTCACTGGACTCCAACTCTGGGTGGGACCTCACAGATAAAATAGCCTTAGCCCACCACCACAAACAATCATTGCAGTGTAATGTTTGCAATTACATTCCTATCACTTTTTAGCAATATTTTACAATTTTCCCTTTCACGTATAAAGACGTGCATACGTCTTCATACATACACTCAATCAGATTACGTTCAGGCCAAACAGCTTCCAAATAACTGTGTCCACTGCTAACGTCATGCTGGCTGACACCTTTAATTTTTTTTATTACCCAAGGCCTGCGAGTCTTACTTGTGTAAATTCATATTAAAGTTGTCATCATCATTGGAAGTCAGGAGGAAAATGTTCCCACAAGTTCTGTCATTCTTGGCATGGTTAGTTTGTTGTAGTATGAGTAATAAAGGCTGGATTTCATAGCCATTTCCTTAAGCTTTTTCTGATAAGAAACTTTAACTTAACCTTGTTCTTAATGAGAGTGGCTGTCTCCAGGTTTGCACAAAACTGACACTACAGAAAGCTCAGAATAAATTGTAGAGTGTGTTTTGTGTGCAATGGTAACTGAAACAGGAAGTGGCCTGTCAGTTTTGGGACTGTTCCTGCGTTTCTCCAGCTGTATGCACTCACATGAAGCACAGCCACAATCACAGCTGGACCTATGTCTCCAGTGACTGCAGGCCATAGACACACGTTACCTTAAATTTTATTTGCTAATTACAATCGCTTTCGTCACTTCAACTAACTAACTAGTATTTAGATTTTGTCTCTGTTATTCTTTCTCCTGTCACACATGTTCTGGGACAGATGGATTTGAATAATAAGTAAGAGAATTCAAGAGACGCTGTCTTGGATTCAAGTTAAGACAACACATTCTGTTAAGTATTAAAAACCGAGATTTACTGCCGCTGCCATGACAATTTTGCTATATTTTATAATTTATACCCTCAGCTTCTAATTGGAGCCTCCAAGAGCAGCACCTTTGAATGCAGGGGGAGCTCTCTGCTTGATGTGTTATTAAAATTGTTAGGAGCCTCACCATATCGCTTGTCTCCAGTGAAATATCACTGGTATCTGAATGTAAGCCTCCCTTTTGAAGTAAAGATGCAGCTTTACTGACAGCACTGCTTCCCATCAAACGCTGTGATGAAGTCATTGCGGTTCTGTTGATATTGGTAGATCCTTCGTTTGAGTGTTTGTATTTCAGAGAAAAAAGAAAGGAGCTGTGTGTGAGTGTTTCCTAGCAAACACTGTGATAGTGCTGGGAACAGCCAAACCACATGAAACTGTCATCTACGTTCACTGAAGGAATGCCACTCTGAAAGCCAGCGCATCTGTCTACTCCCTAAAGCGGACCCATAGTACACCCTGGCACACTGGATTGTGTTGGGGAATTTACAAGAATAGCATAAATGATTTCCACATATATACTTTATTCATCTACTAAAGACATTCTACTAATATGAATCATTTGTATGTTCTGCAGCTCAGAAAGGCCTGCTCCACCTCAGCCCTGATGTGTACCAGGAGATGGAGGCCAGCAGGAAGCAGGGAGGTGGCACTGTCCAGAGTAACAACAGTGGCTCGGTCAACTACATGACCTCCAAAGACATGGGCCCACTGCCTCCAGGACACACGCCCTACTATGGCAATGCGCCCTCGTCCCCCAGCCCAACCGCAGCCATGGCTCGGGAGCTGCTCCTCAATGGCCAGTCTCCTACAGCGGATGGCTCCCTCCCCATGAAGGGCTCCACACTGCCCTGTGGAGTGTCTGTGCAGCCTGCACAGCAGCTGGACTACCTGGCCCGCATCCAGGGCTTCCAGGTGAGACCAGCTTCTGCTCTAATCTCTACACTCACAAACTCCATACAGCTGTAAACATGAATGTACTTTATGTGGCATGTGGGTGATTTAAGAAAGCTTACATGTATTTATAATTGGGGAAGTCACTCATTTATTTATCTATTACAGTTCCCTATAATGAAATCATGTATAAAATTGAATCCCTGAATTTGGTACTATTCCAATAATGTTGATGTTTCATGTCTGTGGTAGGTGGCGCTATTGTGTTCACTTTTATTAGATTTCATATTTCATTCAATTCAGTCCAAGATCACGCAATTGTGATTTGAATTTGAGCTCTCTTGGCCAATGCCTGTGGCCGTGAGAGGTCATCAAAGAAACAGGAAATGAAGGTGTTTTTTGCCGGCGCGCTACGGTCAAACCGTAAGGAGTATCCAAAAAAAAATGGATAAGTATTGTGAACCCATCTTTTGGCTTGTCTCATTGTTCTCTATCACTGTTTCAAATTTCGTTTTCCTGCGACAAACTTTGCTTGTTCCCACTCCCATAGGAGTCCAATTCTAAGTGACGCTGTTGAGTCAGGGCACTTCGGGCATTGTCGCGATGCTCATTTTATTACATTTTTGGCCGGGCTGATCGATCCCATACCTGGTTTGGGGACTTTGTGTCGATGTTCAGGGGGTCAAAAATGCAATCATTTTATCTGAAAAAAAAGAAACCCATGAAGAACAATACCCCTCGCCATTAATGTTGTTACTGGCGAAGGCCAATAATAATATGTGAGAAACATATTATTAGCCCTTATCAGTTACTTCATTACTGGCTTGGGCCAATTAATGTTGCACAGCGAACCTCCACAGCTGCCCGCTCATAGCTGTTAAGCCCCCCTTATATATTTGATTGAAAAGCTGTGACTCAATAAACAGAAGTCCACTTGCTGTACTTATGTCAGTTTGGAGGATACTGGCACTCACTTTACTGTGTTTGTGAGGGACTGACTATATTATATTATATAATATTATTTGACCGAGGTGTTGGCATAGGGGGCATATGTTATGGAAATAGGGCAGAAACAAAAGCAGGAGGTAATAGACAACATATGGCAGATGTTGAGGTGCATTTTAAAATGCCCATATTACACTATTTTCAGATCCATGTTAAGATGTTGTTTCCTCATCATGTTTTGTTTCATTCACACATGTTTTCACACAGACCCTGCATATTTAGGCTGTATTCTTCTCTCAAACAGAAAACACTCTGTTCCACCTTCTGAGGTTATGCTGTAATAAAGGAAGTGCTTAACTATGTTTTTAAAATTCCAAACATCTTGACTAGAATCATTTGGATAATTTCACCCCTGGAATTGCCAATCTCTTCTGAACAAAAGGTAAAAGGCAGCTGTTAGCTTTAAAACTATCACTACATGACATCACAAGGTGGAACAGAGCATTTGGAGATGTAGGCAGACTAATAATAAACGCTTATGTGTGAATGAAACAAAACACAACTCCGGGTATAATTTTGAGGAGATAACAACATTTTAGCATGGCTTAACGCTCACAAGAGTCAATTTTGTGTAATATAGGACCTTTAAGTTTGAGGTTCAGCATGACGCAGCCCCTGTTTTTGCCTTCCTGCTTGCAAAAGGAGAAATTTAATTTGTCAACTGGACAGAGTTTATTTGGTCGAATACGTTTCGCAGCTCATCCAAGCTGCTTCTTCAGTTCTTCCTGCTTGCATTCTTAGGACGTTCCTGCTTCTCGCTCCAGCTGGACAGCCCCTCTGCCATCACATCACTTAATGGAGTCATCAAAGACATCCACAACTTCAGATCATAGCACAGTGACTGAACAATTTATACAGGAAATGAACCGCTAATGACATTTTGTTGATTGGGTCCTGTTTCAGTTGATGCACACTTTAAAATTGCTCTTCTGTAAGGTAAAGACAAAATACATCTGTTTATCCCTTAATGTTGTTGGGCAATTGGCTGTAAAAATTCTTACTAACCATAAAGCCAAATTGAGCGGCCACATTCATGGTAATAGCAGCAATTACTGAAAGAATATTTCCTCTTACTTTTAATATACAAAAGCAACATTTCTTCATAACTGGCAAATATAATAGTTTTAACACATTTTCTGCATAAGCTGCACCCAGTTGTTCAAGTGTTGTTTTCAGTGGAAAATATGACATGGTTTTTGTTCAGATTTATGCCTGGTTGTAGAGTTTTAATTGTGAGGAAAAGTTGTTTTATAGGAGTCATAACTTTATGGATTATTACTAGACGGTTTTAGTATGATATGGCTTTGTGTCAGCTTTTCCTGTTTTCCCATTACTCTCTGGATGTCTCTGCCAAGCTCATGGTTTGCAATGGTTTGTTGGTTGGCGTTGATTTGGATTTTGATATAATGGGAGATAAGGACACATATTTTTCAATTGAGTATAGTTCTTTCCTATTGCAGAATAGTGCCATAATACGCTTTATGGCCACTAGGGGTCATTAAAGATTTTTTTTGTGATAATTTTTGTGATTCCATAAAATGGAATCAGTGGATATGACAATTTTCTTATGAAAAAGATTGAGTTCTATTAGACATTTGTATCAGATGAGGGCAATGCATGAATGCAGTATTATTTTCAAGATTATTAAAGGAATAGGACTGTAAAAAGTATTGAAATTCAGATACTAATCGATACTAAAATTAGTATTGAAACTAGATACTTATTTGAGCAGGTATCAATACTAAAAAACGTCATATTCACAGGACGGAAATGAACCTTTCTTAAATAGTTTTAGAATTATCTTGAGCTGTAGACCACATAGACCTGTATACGCCCATGGACATCGATGAAACCTTGTGGTAATATAGAAAAGTACTAAGATTTAATGTTGAAAATCATGTTCGATTGTCTAAATTTTTATTATTGTTTAGAAATCTGTATTAATCTGTACTAAGTCTATTCCTTAATATCAAAATTGAGTATGACATTTTTGTATTGTGACAACACTACAGAGGAACACTATTTTTTTTACTGTATATCCAGTGTATTGTTTTATTTGGTATACTGGTGTTTAAACACACTATTTTTGTTGCTGTGGCAATTGTGCTGTGACATGACCAAGTGGCACAATTTGTATCATTACCTTAATGGAGCAGTACTTTACAGTATTGTGCTGCTTGTGCATGTGAAAAGATGTTATGTATCTCTCCATCAGCTCTGTCCACCTACCAAATCCACTGCCCTTCTCACAGCCCTTAGACGATTAGTATCTTATCTGAGCTAGGTAGACTTGACACAGGAGGTGGATTTAAAGAGAAATGAAGCGGTGAAGTCCCTTCTCAACTGGAAATCCTGTGTAAATGAGAACACTATCCTTGGCATGCACTGGCTGTTGATATCCAGTCGTACAGTTCCCAGGATTTCTCACACTTTTGCACTGTTTATTCTTCTCTCTGTGCTTCCTTCTTTGGCAGTATCAGAAACCCTCTTCAAACGCTGCCGACTACACCTTGTGCAATCCTTGGTACTGTGGTGTCTACCTCGTATTCATCGCAGATAATAAAGATAATAAAGCTTTCATATATGATCAAAATACTCAGCCCTATGTCACTTCATTTTTGCGGGACTTATGATGGCTTGCAGCTGTACTTTGTGGCCTGAAGAGACATAATCTATGAAAACAGTTTTGTTGGTGGCATAAATCAGCCTGAGTGCTGTGCTAGCTTGGCGCGCACTTCGTCTGCTCGCACGGTGGCCCACTGGTGTGTGTTCTTGCTTATCCACTGTCTGCGCATGTTTGGAAAATCCCATTGTTCTTTTTTTTTCACTTCAATCAAGCTCATTTGTAAACTTTTAAATCAAAAAAGCCTCAAAATGCTAGCATTGCATCAAGTTAAATTCAATATGCAGTGCAATGTGTTTTTTGTATTTTGATTGTAGAGTGCTGTGCTTCTCAAACTGTGGTGCCGGTACCCCTCAACATCATAATAAGGCATTTTAATCAAATACTTACCAACTCCAAGCACCAATGAATTGTGCTATATTTAGACATTTAGTTACATTGCTTTGAAGGACCAGAGGAAGTCATTTGTTCTCATTGTGCAGCTCTTGTTTGGTTCTGACAAAGCCCAGTCCCGGCTTCTAAAGCAAAGGTTTTGTTTGTGGGTCGATGGTCCCCAGCACAAGTGAAGGGGATATTAACAGTCTGGTTAAACAGCTCTTGACCTCTGGTCTCCCCTAAAGAGGTTCACTTTGTGGCTCTAATTGCTTCTCACCAACAAAGATTCAAGTGTTTCTTGGCTTTATTTTTACTCTTGTTGGGTTATTTTTGTGCTGTTTGCCTGTAATTAGACTACACTTGGTTTTGTATGAAATAAACCTCTTAGTGGTTATTTTCAGCTCCTTACTAAAGAGCTTAAGAGTCCTCAGAATGACTGCTCTAAATATAGTGTTTTTAATCAGTATTCAATTCATATTTATGTGCTTCCGTTTGGTTCCCTGACATTTATTATAGTTATTATAGTGCACATACTTGTATACATCCAATACTGGTTGTTTTGATGCTCCTGTGTGCTCTGAGAGAGGGTGCTTTCAGTTTGTGCATGTTCCTGTTTGTTCCAGTGAAGAGAAGCATTTGCAGAGAGCCATCAGCCATTGAGAAGCCAGATGTCAGAGGTCGTTCCACGTTAGTGCCGCTGATCAATCGCAGGCCTTGCATAACTTTCTTCTGTCTTTGTCTCTAAAGGAAGTGGATTAGAGGCCATTTTGGAACCTGTGATGATTCGTTAGGCCTGTTCAGAATGCCTCAGACGCTTTCAGACAAACATGCTCAGTGGAGGAGTTTTGTAACTACAAAATGTCCCTTATTCTTATCAGATACATTATTTTCATATTGTGATGGTTTCACTGCTGTTGTGCGACAGTTTAGTACACTGCATTATGTCACCAGGACAGTAGGGGTGCTTGGTTATATCCTGCCATCATTTCACTAATGCATCTTTTTATTTACTTGTTTGTCAATCCTTTTTACAGGTTAAACTGGCACATTTAAAAATAGACCCCATAATCAGAGCTTGCCCAAAGTACATTCTGTATGAGCATTCAGTAAGCTCATTTGGTGCCAACATCAAATTAGGAAGAGACAAGCCATTTAATAGATAACTGTCAACATTTAAAAAGATATTATTCTTCATTCACTTCACTGAGAGTGGCTGATATTCAGCTGTCCTGGGCTTAAGTAGGCCAGGCAAAGTCCTGCACATGTACGCGCACATGTATACTCATGCAAATGCACACGCGTGCTCAGAGTAAGAACCAGTGAGAAGTAGGGCAGAGGGGCAGCAGTGTTACCACAGTGTTTGGCTCAAAGGAGCAGACCGTCCCAGAAGAGCATCATGTCATAACAGTCCTGATTGCAGAGCGTTTAGGAATGCCTGCAGAGTTAACCTTTCAACGATGAAGGGTCACTCGTGATGTCACACTTACCTCCTGGGCACCCCCCTCTTCTAAAATTACACATATACGCCAATACACTCCGCTTTCTTTGTTGCCAATGCTGTATGTTGGGTAATTATCCACAAATGCTTCATGGCAGCAATTAGACGTGAAAGATTTAGTCTCTGGCCATCCATATCCAAAGCTGTTCCAATGAAAACTGCGCTGGCCTGTCTTACTCCTTATTTTGGCATTTTTACTGATTAATTACGATGTTTGGTATTTACACATATAACTTTCTGTGTCCTGCAGGTGCAGTACAGTGATGCACAGAGTGGCAAGGATTTTGTGACCTACCTGACCCTCTCCCCTGTGCAAATGACCTTCCACGGCACCGGGAGCACCCTCCAAGCCAGCCATGACCAGGTACATGAGAGTCTGTGCTAGACCATGTGCAAGATTTTATAAGATATTTGATGCCCATAACTCAGAGTCTACAATTCAGAGTGTCCAGCTGTATGAAGTATTAAACTGGCTTTAATTTGATCCTCTAATTATAAACGACGACATGGCTTTGTGGGTTTGATATAAATAATTGGAAAACCAGAACCACCTGTGGCAGTAATTGCAACCTGCACGTCTCTGTTCTGACCACAAGCACCTGCCACATCTCTCTAATTTTCAATCCATCTTCACAAGTCGCAGCCCGCTCTCTCACAGTCCATCTCCACAGCTTCCACTCTGTATTCAGAAAAAGGCTCTTTGTCTTGTGTTGCCCAAGCAGAAAACCAGTTGCTTACATTCTACCATCTAAACATAGGACTTCCCTTTGTTCAACAATCTTCAAAGCTTTAATAAAGGGTCAGTCCAGCTCTGAATGGGACAGCTGACAGGGGGCTAGCGCCGCCATTGCAGACTGCGAGCCAAGCCAATATAGGCCAGGCAGGTCTGCGTCCTCCGGACCTGTTGTTGCCAGGAGCAGTGGGGCATGACCGACTGTTAGAGCAGCCCTTTCTTCTACTCTCTTCAGTACAGTGAGGAGTGACCACAAAGGGAGCACCCAACAATAAGAGGTCATCCTTGCCAGCCCCCAAACCTCCTCATCAGCACCAAAAGTAGGTCTGAAGGCGTCCCACATTTGACGTTTCAATAAAGATTGTGTGGTTTCTGTTTTTGCTGGGGCATTTTGATCCAGTCGTAATACAGAATTCAGTAATGTTTTATCTTTCTTGGTTATACGAATATTGTGGTAGTGAATGAGAGGTCTGCAACTCGGTTCTGATGCCCTTTTTTTGCGCTCCGCTCTGTGCCTTCTGTTACAGATGTCTGTGCTGCTGGCTCTGGGCTATCACAGCTTCAGATTCCAAGATGTTTATCAACAAGTCCCAGATTTATCAAACCATATGTTGCAGCACGTAGTCTGACATCTTCTGCTGCCATTGCTGTTTTTCCCTCTTGCTTTACTAAAAGGATGCTCTTACCTAATTAGACATTACCATCTAAAGTGCCTGCTTTTGGCACAGACTGATTCTGTGTTTGTTCTGTAGAGCTGAAGTAAGTGCTGCAGTGGGACTGTGGCGGCAGCAGGACACCAGGGGGGCATGACACATAGCACTGTGGAGGTGTTGCGACTCAAACATGAACACTGGGCGATTGGAGATGACAGGGTGACTGTTGTCTGCCGTCAGGCCAAGCGTATGTGAAGAGCTGTGCTGCACTGGTGTCCTCAGCTGAGCCACTGCTTCACCATCATGAAGAATACTTAATAATTACAATAAAAGATGTAAACGCTTATGACAGTAGCTTAGTTTAAACTTTATTTAAACTGGATGTTCTACATTATCACATTATAACTACAAAATCCATCTGCCTCCAGTTTTTTTTTTTCATCACAACAAAAACTAGAAAAGCACTCAGAGAGCGCAGACCTCCGCCAAGCAGCTCAGTTTTCAAAGTGATCCAGAATCCAGGATTTCTTCTGGATCATCACCAAAATTTAATCATCTGTTGGATTTACCATTAGGAACTGAAAATTTCATCAAGATCCATCCATAACTTTTTGAGTTATCTTGCTTGCTAACAAACAAACAAACAAACAAACAAACAGACAAACTCAGGCAAAAACATAACCTCCTTGGCGGAGGTAATTACAGTTTTTGTGGATAAAGGTGCTTTCTTTACACATGGCACACTTTCCAGCATTTATTCATTCACCTAAAAAGACATTGATTGCTGTAGATTAGAGGAACAACAACTGGTAGCAGAGGATGATGGCAGTTGGAGCTAGACGGCTTGAGTCATGTTGTGCTGACTGCTGGACCGGTCTCTAGAGGTCTCCCACAGAGCTCAGGACGAACAGCGGGAGAGGGGGACGGTAGAGGCGGAGATGTACGGGACCGTGTTTGAAGTTTGCCTTTCCAACTGTAGTGCAGACGTTACCCCATCCCGAGCTCCTCTCAGGGGGTCCTGCGCGAGTGTTACCCAAGCAGGCAGGCAGCTGTCGGACAAGCTCTCCTCCCCATTGACTTTTCCTGTCTGATTCTTCATGTGGATATGTTGTGTAACCAAACACAGCCCCTGAATGCTTAAAATGGAAGTGGGCTTAATCTGCCTCATCTGCAGTGTCTACATGCATCTTATTAGGCGTAATGAATATCAATAGCTTTAAAGCACTGTTCCCGTGTATTTACATGTTTAGAGTGGGGCTCAGCTGAATGGATGAAAGAGAACATTGCCCTGCAGGAGTCATCATCTGTTCAAGCTACAAGCTGCAGATATGTCTTTTAACTACAAAAAATGTTGACTTATTTTTAAAGTTGAAAATGTATGCTTGGCAGTGCTCTCTTAATTAATTTATTAATAAATGTGAATTACTTAAATTACTTATAGATTTTATGCCATAGTATATATTGTTGCTTTAACACCAGAAAGAATAATGGCAATAATGTTTATGATCTTGCAAGAGAGATGCCCACAGACTTTAGTCTTTGGGCATCTCTTACAGCCTTACAGTTTATTACGTATTTTTCATTCTCATTCATATTTTGTATGAAAAGGAATGGGAAACATAGGTTGCATGACTACTGCCTGTTAACTACAATAATAACATGATTCATTACACAGTCCCAGCCTGTTCTAAAGCTGTGCCTCAGCCCAGTTCATTCTCTGCCTAAAAAGGACAGACTGAGGTGTCCATAGTCAAGGCATCCATCACTGGGGCTGTCCGCTCACACGGCCTCCTCAGGAAACACCTTTCAGTCCAGAGATTAGAGTGTGATGCGAAAAGGAGCAGGGCTGTGGGAGAATGATGGAGCAGCGCCCAGGCCACGAGAAGTGAAGAGAAATTGATTGAGTGGATTGTGGGAGATTGATGAAGAGAGAATGGGAGGTAGAAGAGGCTGTCTTCTCCAGAGGAAGTGCTGACCAGTAGGGAGAGAATAAACATGAACTTGCCCATTAGGGAAACTGTTGATAGCTTCAAGTGGCCCCTTAGAGTATTAGCATGTCTGTTAAGGGCTGATATGGTGTGGAACTAAGCACACTTCAGACTCTTTACTCAAAATGGCCCTCATAACACAGTGGGGTGTCTTAAACTAAAATCTAAGTTAGAAATAAATAATATCCTTGAAGAAAATAGTTTTGTATGAATGACATGCAAATCGGAATGAAACATGATTAAAAAAAAATTATAATAATTTGTTTCACTATGACAAATGGGAACTTTTACTTAATTAACCCCTAAACCCAACAGTCAGTATTTTGAATCTAGATCACCTTTATAAGGAATGCACATGAAAGCCCCTTAGTTTTGTTTTGAGCACATGTTGCTCTTGTCAGGTTTAATATTTTGGAGCTTGTCTTAAAGCTATGTTGTTATGTGAAAGAGGTGTAGTCAAAAACACTCACAGTATTGTTATTTCTTTCTTGTTATTTAATCCTAGTAATTACTGAGTTTCATAACTGACTGCCCCCTCCCTTTTGCTTTCATACCTGTTATACATGTGATGGTTTTAAAGGGGCTGGGGGCGTGAGATTCATTATCACCTTGGTGCTAAAAGGGGCTCTGTGTTTTGGCAGTGGCCTTGCACCGTTAAGAGTTGTTGGGCCAAGAGCGCGAGATCCCACACACACAAATTTGGTGTTGATAAATTGTGTAAACGAGTCACACCTCTGCTCCCTCGTCTCTGCCATGGGAAGCACAAATGACATGGTTGCTAATTTGCTCCCTGTGGCTCTTTGTGCCATCTCAGGCTCATTATCTTAATGTCATTTGATAGGGAGTGATGGTTTGCCTGTCTGAAAAGGTCCCAAGATAAGGGCCTGCTATTTAATCTTTTGCTTTGCTTTGCCATCTCCCTTTGACAACGTGAGATTTGATGCCTTTGGAGAAAACACCTGTGGCGCTTCATTTTGCAAAGGTTAATTTTCAATTCTGTTTATGCAAACACTGACAGATTTCTTACGTTATACAGCCATAATACACCTTTACAGTGACTCAATACTTGTATGTTTAACTTGACTCAAATGTTAAGCTGCAATTTCATCATTTTCGTAGCCGAAAAAATCTGCTCACAGTTCAAGTATCACTGGGTATGAAGCAGCTTGGTCTCACTAGCTCAAACAAATATAAACACTAAACCACAAAATGATTCATATTGCCTATTGTCCAACTGCAAAATTGTGAAGTGATCTACCTTGTTCATAAAGGACCTAAAAATTGACACTCCACATGTCTGTTGAACTGGAATCTAAAATTAATTATCCTGAGTAAGTCATATTGACAGTAATTGGAGGTTGTGATGTTTACCTCATTGGCATAAGAATGGGCATTGACAGAAAGAGCATGTGTTTATATCTCCATCATTACAGTATCCACCAATTATTTTCAGGTTTGTTTAACAAGCCTCTAGCACCTAGAACATGCTGTCCTACTGGTATGTTTTTGTTGCAGATCGTTAACCAAGAATGATCTCAGCAGAGGTGTGTCTAGTTAGTTATGATACTGACCAAAATTATATCTATATTTTGTTACTATCTTGATCCTGGTATTACTGCAGTCTGTCAGACATGTGCTAAGACATGCCTGAAAAGGGGAAGAAAATGTCTAATTGCTTTTTTTCTAACAATAAGTTCAAAGTTCATATTATATCTTGCAGCCCTTCTTGTAAATGCAGATATTTAGTTTTTATCAGTATTTTTTTTTCATAGCATTTTAAAATAGGTGTTATTATTGGTGACTCACTCAATATTCTATCACCAAAACAAAACCAAAAGTGCAATATCTATTTTTGATATTTGCCATCTTTTTATGTCAAGTTTTACAGGTTTCTTAGCTTGTGAAGCACAGCTTGTTGGTGCTTGAGCATTTACTTGAGGAGATGAGCAGAATGAAGGGGATGTTGTTCTGTCTGAGCCCCTCACCACACACCCTCTCTTTTCTGACCACAACCACCTTCCTCTAATCTGCATGCTGGCACTTTTGTTAGCAGACATTTTGAAACTTAGAAAACAAAAGCTACCTCAGAGTTTAACACCAATCATAATGAAGGTGTTACAGACCACTACACTTTGTGCAAACTGTGTTCTTGTTTGTGGGAATTTGCCCACTGGGCTTGTCAAAACATCACCCCACGTGTTACTCCCAATCTCTTATGTAAATACATTCATAGTGTTGTGTTTCTCAAAAAGTGAATACATTGTAGTATTAGGACCTCAAGATGATAAAGCTGAATCAAGAGTTGCTCCCTTCTATCTAATTAGAGAAATTTAAAAAAAGAGAGACACAAGAACCATTATAGGTAGGATAAGCTCAGTAAATCTTTTCTGAATGTTTAATATCACTAAATACGATGAACCACACTAAATAAATAGCAGAATGAAATACAATACAAATTTAGTATCTATCAGTCATTGTATTGTACAACTTTAATAAGTTCTTCACTATAGCAAGGAAAATATAGCCACAAAAAATTTTGAGCACCACATAGTTCCTTCTGTCAGATTTTGAATAAGTTGATATAATAATCATCATGGCAGGCCTACTGACTTAACCTTTTTATCACTCAACTCGGCAAATTGGGTACTGCTTTCTTAATTACTGAAGGTTGTAAGCTTATTGACTAGGTCAGTTTTATTGACCTAGTTTTTAATTAGTTTGTGTCCCTCAATAGCATTTTAGGCAAATAAATTGGCTTTATTTAAAGGCATCCAATGAGTGCTAGGGAACAGTATGGAATGTGTAGGAAATGCTTTGCTGTAAGCTGTAGCTAAAGAAAACCACAAAATGCAATTACCGCAACAATCACTCAGCCTTGTGCAGAATGTATACCAAGACGGATGAATTATGTTTTGATTGCTCTTGAAATCCTAAAAGGGCTCTGTAAAACATTTTCATCCTGGACCATGTGAAAACAACTTGGTATAAAAGCTATGATTTATTGTGGATGCTTCAAAATAAGAGCTTTAATGTAGCATAGTTGCTAAGTATACATTTATAACAGAGGGCTCCTTCTCCTGTGGGACATTTCCTCTTTTCTGAATTCCATTCACCTCCACTTTAAAACACAAACTCATTCTCGCTGCATATTTTTCTTCTTTCTGTAATTCTCTGGTTCTGGATGGCTCACCTCCCTTGTGCTTGGCGTGTACACGTGGAACTGTGTGAGCCGTTAGCTGGACTTTGAAATGAGACAAGGCTGATACATCAGAGCTCTGTGCCACTTGGTGAAGCCAGCCTGATTTATACGAAGCGAAAGGAGGGGGCGTTTGTTTCCAGAGGCACCCAAGGCCACAGGGTTCTCCATTAGCACCCTGACCTCTGTCTATGGGACCTAGCATTACACTGGAGAGGAGGGAGGAGGAGAATTGGGGATAGATGGATGGTGCACTTAAGAAGCTAGGCTTTCTTTCTTAACAAAGAAAAACTACTAATAATGTTTTCACTCAAACTGTTATAGAAATGAGAAACCCAAACTTGGTTATGTGTCTATTGATAATTTGTAGCTGATGCCATCGACATTCCCAGGGGGGTGTTAAGCTAACTGAAGCACTACTCAGTTAGAAGCTCTGTTACTAAAATTTGACTTAATCTGAGCTTTATTTTAACACAATCTGACCAAAAAGCATTGAGTTGGTTGGAGCTACCAACTTTAAGCAAGTCTCTCACACATTACAGTCACAAGCTAGCATTAGCCAACAGTTTTTCAGTTAATCATGCTCACCTTTTTTTGTTTAAAATCTAAACAGGACCATGAACACGTGTATTAATTACAGGCTCCTGAAAACAAGTTTAAATCCATTTTGTTTTCAGACTATTTTAAAACTGTTTGCCTATGTTTGCTAATGTGTGTCACCATGGTAACTACTGAACATCAATAGAGATATATGTAGAACACCCCCAGTATGATGTCTCTGCAAAGTATCAATTAGGACTGAGGAAATTATTTGAATTTTCAAGATTTTGTTCAGAGTAGAGTTCTGACTTTAAAGGAATAAATTGGGCTATTGTTCTGTTAAATAGCACTCATTCATTTTCTTTTGTATTTCAAAAGAAACAAACTGAATTAATTGATTGTGATTATTTATTTCCATGTCTCAACCCTGTCTATTACATTCTACAGTCTACAGTGGCCTGTACAGCTTTACTGATGGGTCTCTAATTAGCTGTGTGTTAATCACGTGTTAAAGTACAGCACCTCCCTGGTGTTTACTGTCTGTTATCCACATTGTAAAATGTGTGAGCTGACTCATAAAGGATTAACAACTCACTCTCACTTTGTGGAGAAATGGAGACGTCACAGACTAATCTAAACTGTATACTGACTGTAGGTCTAAACCTTTATTTCTACTGTCAAATTTAACAGAAAATTAGTGTTTTGGCTTATTTCATTAGAGAACACAGATGCAAATATAATGCTTTTTGTTTGCTCATCAACATATTCATTTTAGAAGAATTCATTTTCCTTTTGCTGGCGGCTATGTGACAGTAAAGCTTTTGGTTTGCATTCAGACCCACTAACTTTATTGAGTTCTTATTAAAGGTAATTGTTTTGGTTTACACCCAGTGCTGCTCCTCCTGTAAATCAGGTTTTGTTATCACTAGTCTTGGCTCACAGCAACAGCAAAACATGACTTGGTTTCTATTTCTTATGCAAGGTTTGGAAAGGCTGGACTGGCTTGAAACGCACTCAGTAATTGCATTATACCAACGTCTTAAAGACAGATGTTTTTAGTGTGCTCTTAGATTTTGTGTTATTTCCGTCTAGTTAGTGTGGTCCCCAAAACAATTCATTCAAAAGCACTGATTTCCATTGAGGTAGCTTACATGTTGAAATCAGCTTTGTGGAATTTATTGTTTTGAGTAAACATGTCTTATAGATAATCTGACTTTGCATTACACACTGCTTGTTGTCATAGCGATATGATGTCGTTTTCATAACACTTGAATCAGGCCTGATGAGTCTCTGTCAACTGCTGCCGCACTGTAAATTTCATCCCTGCTCTCCACTCCTACGGATTAGGGAAAAAGCCCAAACAATCCCCTTGTAGTATACCTCAAAGCATGCTGGGTAATGTGAAACAGTCTCGGCCCTTGTTCGGGTATGTGGCAAATTACAGACACAACAGGTTTTACTGCCCAGTCCCTAAAGGGTATTACATGAATAAAAGTTGAGCGGACGTGGAAGGTGTAAAACGCTGTCTGGGTCATGATGTGATTTTCCGACTCACAAGGACTCCTTCAGGAACTGGTTTGTCTGTTGCAAGGTTTCAGATAACATCACAACATTCTATCAGACAATAATGTTTAATACAGAAGGGGCAGCTAAAATTATTATTGTTAATCTAGATCTTTGTTGCAATGCATTGAATTTTTAAGTGTAGTAAGTAATAGAAATGATCAGGTTCAACATTTGTGAAGTTACCTTTTGGATATTTCAGAACAAAGTAGAATGTAATCAGTTAGGAACACTTGACTCCGGCCACCCATGTTGGAGTATAACATCATAAGATTATAGAACCTGAAAACCACCAATGGGGTTAGCGTATGTACAGCTGGGTATAGATCTGACAATTGGCAGTCTCTAAAATAGAAGAGACTGTGGTAAGTGCTGGCAGTATATTTCTTTTCTCATCTATCTCATTTTCAAAAAGATTGCTTTAAAGGCTCAGCAAGTCATTTGTAGAAGAAAAGTTACATTTTTCCAATGCAGTGATAAATATTGTGTTAGTATTCTAATAAGTGTAGTTATTTATCATTATTCTATCTAGGCGGTTAACAGAACTCTACAGTGTATGGTTCAGTCATATCTATCTATGGTAGTAGCTGGTGCACATGTTGACCCTTGTACTCTTATGTTGTGGGAAGTCCCTGCTCTAGCTATTTTTGTTTCATATTTGCTGTTATGTCAACAGAATGATGGCCAGTCATAAAGTGTGTTTTTGATGGCCTTATTTTACATTTTTTGCCCCATTAGAAATTGTTTTTTCTCAGAGTTGGTAAGGGTTGGTGAGAAGTACAAATCCGGAGAATCAGGACACCCGAGGGGCTGATCTCTATCTGTCACTGATAAAGAAACTAGTGCCTGAAGCCTGGCCTTTCTCCCTCAGGGCTGCTTAAGTTCAGCCTTCAGAACCACAGAGGCTTCTCCCATAGGTTCTGAAGGTAGTTATCTGCAGGCGGGCAAGATCTTAATGTAGTGTTCTATTGTATGGTGAGAGTTGGGTAGTTACCTCTTAAAATGTACCTTGATTTGCAATTTTCAAGTATAATCAGATTGTCATGGACAGATTTGACTGAGCACTGTGATAAATTTGTAGTTTTTCTTTAAATGCCCATATTGTGCTGTTTTCTGATCTGTGTTATAATGTTGTTTCCTCATCAAAAATATATCTGGAGTTGTGTTTTGTTTCATTCATACATGTTTAACACAGAAACCCTGAATATTAAGGTTGTATTCTTCACTCAGACAGAAAGCTCTCGTGATGTCATGTGGTAATACAAGACGTGCTCCACTGTTTTTAAACTCCATACACATTCACTAGATTTTTTTGGATTATTTCAGCCCTGGAATTGCCAATCTCTTTGAACAGAAGGTAAAAGGAGCTGTTAACTTGAAAACTACTGCTTCATGACATCACAAGGTGGAACAGAGCATTTTGAGCTTTGGAGATGAAGACATAGTAATAAACTAGGATTACGCAAACATGTGAATGAAACAAAACACTCCAGGTACACTGTATTGCCAAAAGTATTCACTCACCCATCCAAATAAAGGAAATCAGGTGTTCCAGTCACTCCCATGGCCACAGGTGAATAAAATCAAGCCCCTCGGCCTGCAGACTGTTTCTACAAACATTTGTGAAAGAATGGGTCGCTCTCAGGAGCTCAGTGAATTCCAGTGTGGTACTGTGATAGGATGACACCTGTGCAACAAGTCTAGTCATGAAATTTCCTCACTCATAAATATTCCACAGTCAACTGTCAGTGGTATTATAACAAAGTGGAAGCGATTGGGAATTACAGCAGCTCAGCCACAAAGTGGTAGGCCATGTAAACTGACGGGGCGAGGTCAGCGGATGCTGAGGCATATAGTGCGCAGAGGTCACCAACTTTCTGCAGGGTCAATTGCTACAGACCTCCAAACTTCATGTGGCCTTAGCTCAAGAACTGTGCGTAGAGAGCTTCATGGAATGGGTTTCCATGGCTGAGCAGCTGCATCCAAACCATACATCACCAAGTGCAATGCAAAGCATCAGATGCAGTGGTGTAAAGCACGGCACGACTGGACTCTAGAGCAGTGGAGATGTGTCCTCTGGAGTGACGAATCGCTCTTCTCCATCTGGCAATTTGATGGATGAGTCTGGGTTTGGCGGTTGCCAGGAGAACGGTACTTGTCTGACTGCATTGTGCAAAGTGTAAAGTTTGGTGGAGGGGGAGTTATGGTGTGAGGTTGTTTTTCAGGAGCTGGCTCCTTAGTTCCAGTGAAAGGAACTCTGAATGCTTCAGAATACCAACAGATTTTGGACAATTCCATGCTCCCAACTTTGTGGGAACAGTTTGGAGATGGGCCCTTCCTCTTCCAACATGACATACACCAGTGCACAAAGCAAGGGCCATAAAGACGTGGATGAGAGAGTTTGGTGTGGATTAACTTGACTGGCCTGCACAGAGTCCTAACCTCAACCCGACAGAACATTTTTGGGATGAATTAGAGCAGAGACTGAGAGTCAGGCCTTCACATCAAACATGAGTGTGTGACCTCACATCTCTGGATGAGTGGTCAAAAATTCCCATAAAGACACTCCGAAACCTTGTGGACAGCCTTCCCAGAAGAGTTGAAGCTGTTACAGCTGCAAAGGGTGGACCGACGTTATATTAACCTTATGGATTAAGAATGAGATGTGAATTAAATTCATATACGAGTCAAGGCAGGTGAGCGAATACTTTTGGCAATATAGTATGTTTTTGAGGAAGTAACTGCATTCTAACATGGCTTAAAACTCACAAGAATCCATTTTGTGTAATACAGGATTTTTAATGAGTATTGCGTCAATGGAATGTGTGTGGTTATTGAAATTTAGAAATTTAGACACACACATTCTTACACATAGGTGTTTCCCTGAGAATTGGGAGGCAGTTTTGGGATGTTAGTAACTTTTAGTTTTGCTTGTAAATGGAAAGTCTTGGATGTCTCACAAAGGTCATAGTCTTTTTTTTTTTTTTTGTCCAGTGACGACCTTAACCATAGTAATGTCTGTCTCTGCTGTTACTCTGCCTAGTCATTGCTATAGTCACTGCCTCAGCATGCAACTTTCACTATGAATAATGTATTTAACATTTTTGTCTTATCAGATGGAAAGAGTTTCATCCTAAAATTCCCTTTTATTTGTACACGTAGCTGTCAGTTCTGTGTCAGTTAATGGGGCTCCAACTAAACAAATTAACATTTTTTGTGTTAAGTGACACCAACTTCATAATGATATAACAATATTAAGCATAATATTTAAAGCCATATATGTTTGTTTTTGTTTTGTGTAATAAAACATAAAATCAAACAAAAAACATTAGTTTATCTTTTCCCTGTATTACCTACTAGCAAAACCATTTCTGCAGCATTGAGTATTACAAATGGTTTCTCAAGTTTCTCAAAATGTATGGCTTTTTCTCCAGTATATGCTTGTATCTGCTTTTCCTCCAGGATGCTTTGTCGACAGGGCAGCAGTGTGGTATGCTAAGGTGCTGCTGCCCGTGATCAGCGCCCAGATGTTTTGTATTAGGCCCTAGGAGGTGCCATGCTCAGCGGCAGTGATGGGTGGGGATAGAGCTGGCCCCTCCAGTCCAAATGACGCATGACACAGTGCTGCACTCTAGGCCTTTATTTATGGCTTCCCATGTCAGCGCAGCCCGCTCCCCCGATGAGCCCCTGGCCTGTACCTGTTGATTTAACTAAGCTCGCCCTTAGTACGCATGTGCAGTCTCCAGAAGTGAAGTGAATGCTTTTGGAGATTTGTTTGATCTGTACTGTTGCACAAGAGGTGAGGCGGCACATGTGAAGTGACTTGAGCAGGATTAATGTCATGTCAGCTGCCAGGCGCACACTGTCCCTTTTATCAGTACCTCTGATGTGGAAGAGGATGTGAAATCTGGAGCAAGAGTGAGGACCACATCTGATCCAAATGCATTTTCTGCTCAAGAATTCATGTACACATCACACAGCATTAACAAATCGAAGAATACACTGGCAGCCGGGCCTTTGCATACACAGGTGTTCTGCACAAACTTTACGGGAATGCTCCAATGATCCCACTCCAAAGGTTTGAAGTGGTTTGAAAGGAGTAGAAAAAGAATGTGGAGGAAATGAAAGCACAGGGAGGAGAAGCAGCTTGAGCGTAGATGACAGAAGGAAAAAATACTGAAACAGATAGTGTTAAGAATAGTAGAAGAATTTGATGAAGATCAGAAAAAGACTTGACGTGCCGTGCTATGGTGCCAACAGAGCCGTCAAAGCAGGATGAGTGTTGGGAGTATCTCCTCCCTGCTAATCTCATATTTCTTTGCACTTTGGTGAGTGAACGCCGAAAGAGGGAGCGCTGTCAAGGTTTTATGTGGCCCTTTGAAAACAGAAGAAGCCCCTTTCCCGCACAATATATCAAGCTTCAGAAGTCCTCTGATAACATAGCACTTGTATCTCCCTCCCCACTGTCTGTAAAGAAGCCCAGTTTGAAATCCATTCAGACTCTATTGTTTAGTCTATCAGATATTCCTTAGATCATTTCCATCAGTAGCTCACACTAATCCCCTTCATTTTCAAAGTCTCTTCAGAAGCTCGGTATTACCAGGAACTACCAGGAACCAGGTTCCAGTGATTTCATTTGTGACAATGGTTGAGGGAGAAGCATTGTAAAGTGGTAGTATGACCTTTATTTTGGCAAAAGAGACTGTTCAAAAGTGACTCTACTGCCTCAGAGCACAGAGCTAACTGAAGTTTAACTACAAAGTCAGTAGGTTATGCTGATGACAAGCCGGTGGTCTTCACATCATTAGGACCTCCCTGGTGTCTTTGATGGCTGCTTTGCCTCATCGGACTCACTCATGGAGATGGGATGGTTAAAAGAATTCTTTTGATTCTTCATTATTCTTGACTTTTTTTGTAATATTTGTCCTTTGAGACTTTGTATTTCCAAAATGCCTTTATTGTGTTTTGTGCGATGTTGAACTGTGAGCATAGACACAGGAGTCTGCTTTGTCAGGTTCCAAAGCTCCATCAGATCCCAGTCCTGTGCTGCGATCTCCAGGGACCCGGTCTTTGTTTGGGAAAGCTGCTGATTGAAGTGAAGTCTCTGTTGGGGGAGCCATTAGCAGCACAGCGGGCCCAGAAAAATGAGCCGCACTTGTCACTCCACATCAGGAGCTCCTCGGACGCTATCTGACTGAAGCGAGATGAACGCGAGCCTTTGAACTAGAGACGGACAGATAAAGGGGTAATGTGCCAATGTGTGAAGAGGATATTTGGGTAACTAGCAGCAATTTGACCACTTTGTTATCTGTGTATGTGAGAAAAGGGGGATAAGTGATGAGCTATGGGCAGATATGGGATCAGGTTTTTTTTCTCTATATATCCACAAAAGTCTAGGATACACATTTTATTATCCTCTTGTTTACTCAAATGTACATGATAACATTCAAAGTTTTGTTTTTTTGTTTTTTTTGCCCTGATAATATTTTTAAGGACATTGCATTTTGAATTGTTGTAAAACTGCCCAAGTGCCCATTGCTTTTTTTCTTTTCAGTGATTTCCTACAAATATATGCCATTCCCACATGGTTAAGGCATGTGTCCTTGGTGGATCTTCAGGCCGCTGTGATTGGCTGCCTGTTGTATATCAGCAGCACTGCCACCGCCTTGCTAATGATTTATGGCTGTTTATCTGCGGCCACCCCTTCTTTTAACAGATGGGCTCTGGCTATTTACTCAGGGGGAAAGGGATCTGATCAAATGAATGCAACAACATCAAGTAATTAGGTCGAGCTTGTGATTGATAGGTTTGCAAAAAAATAATGTGACAGTTAGCATTTATATTGGTCAGTCTGGAGGTTCTTTTCTGATTATCTGAATGTAGTTTTCTACTTTATATACAGTCCTGGCCACCATCAGCAGTCTGTAACATGATAGAAAAAAAAAGTTGCTATAGTATTGTAGATCTCAAATTTCCAAATTGGTTTACTACATTTGTCCTCTTAGATCTTAGAAATTTAATTTGTAATTCTTCATCTGACAGATTTTTAATGATAGATTAGGTTTTAAAGTTGCTGGAGTTTTTCAAATAAAAGGTATTAGCCAA
The DNA here is from genome assembly GCA_029959045.1 of Taenioides sp. WSHXM2023. Taxonomy (NCBI): domain Eukaryota; kingdom Metazoa; phylum Chordata; class Actinopteri; order Gobiiformes; family Gobiidae; genus Taenioides; species Taenioides sp. WSHXM2023. The sequence goes on along the minus strand of CM057105.1, from coordinate 412,348 downwards.
AGACCATCTTTCTTAAGTCTCATTACATTGTTGCAACATTGTTGTCACTACCTGCCGGCTTCATGTTTTTCCTCCTCACTTTGAAATATACCAACCAGATTTTGACCCTTGCACCTGCCAGTCATAAATTGTGATTCCTGGTTTATGTTTCTCATAATCTGTAGTTAAATGCTTTGAAAGCAACGTCGTAGCGAAGTTCACAGTAGTCTGTAACATCTTCTGTTGCATTCCCGACAGACAACCTGATACAGCGCCCAGAAAAATGGTATTTTCTCAGGATTAAAGGCTGATGAATGTCTCCTTGGAGCTTAAATGCACATGATAATTCAGGGACGGTCCGCTCTCCCTGTCCGTCCGTGTTAATTTGTCAAGTCACGTCCAAAATGGAGGCGGGAAGAGTGCGACATCGTTGGTGGGCCTCATGATGAGATAAACTGAGCCAGACTCTTCACTGATCAGGAACACTTAGGCTTTATCTGAGCCCTCCTTCAGCACACACATACATGGGCACACACACAATTACACAAAAAACAATGGAGCATGAGAGCATCTTCTACTCTTAGATATCATGTATGTATGTAGTTTGCACTGAGCTTAAAATGAGTGCATGTGAACTAGTCCACATGACAAATACCCATCTAAATCTTGGTAATCTAGCAACCCTTAAATTTGACCAATCCTGGTGTGTTAGTTGATCACCCAGTTTGTAGCTCACCGGCTGAATGAGTTTGGCATTATTATGGTTCTGATCAAGACTGATACCACATACAAAAGATGGATGTAAGTCTTCAGCCAGTTTGTTTGATAAAATGAATGCTTTGTGGAAAATGGATAGACTGGTGAAATAACTTTTTGTGTTCTTGTTAGATCAATATGTTCAAAGGTAAGACCATAGACATTACATTACACCAGCTTGGTGGTATAGTGGTTAGTACATCTGCCTTACAGCGTGAAGGTCCTGAGTTTGAGACTGAGTATGGAGATAGGATTCCCATGGAAGTTTGTATTTTAAGATAAGGGTGAGAATTATTAAATGTGTTTCCTATGTATATCCATCCAGACTGGTGGTGTCAGCTCGGATGGGAGATATAATATTCCCTCGAGCCCAGCCCACACTAGGAGCCAGCAGCGTAGGAAGGAAGAGCACATCTGGAGCCAATCTTTACAATAGCACTGCTCTGCGTCCACCAACCTGCTGCCACTCACATCAGCCTTGTGTGTCAACAATCTACAAGTGCCTCATACAAGCTTTGTGTCGGCAATACTTCTCGTGCTTAGATGATTTTTTACATAGCATGTATCAGGTGATCCCCCTCTCCACAAGTCCCTCACAAGTCGGCCCCTCGGACTCGGGAGATGAGCGGGAAGGAAATTACATCATGGAGTTTCAAGCTTGGCACGAGGAAACTCTGAGTTATGGTGTAAAAACATGAGAAAGCAGATAGGGCATACTTTTTAATGACTTCTGCTTCTTCACTGAAGACTTGGCGGAAATTAAAGTTGACTCATACAGTTCCCTTGGTACCACCATCATCTTGTTACTGCTAATTCCTCAAATTGAAATTATCTTATATTTTTGACAAGATGCTTCTATTTGAATGTATCTCCAAGCTGTTTATGAATACAGTTGTTACAGACTAATGTAGGAAAATAGAACCCAGCCAAAACATAAAATGCACATGCTGAGCCAATAAGACAAGATAAACAGTGAACAGGAGTGAGAGCCAAATACAACACCAGTGGAGGAGAAAGTGTCCTGCTGGCATCAGGTTTCTCAGAGTAAGTGTTATTTGAAAAGCAGCTGAAGGGTGGCACTCACTATCACTCCTACCACATCTCCTCAAGTCTTCCTCCTCTGCTCACTCCACCATATGTTCTCTCTCTCCCTTTCTGCAGGCTGCTCTAAGTGCCTTGAAACAGCTGTCGGAGCAGGGACTGGACCCAGTGGAAGTCAAGGTAGGCCACAAACAATGACCACCTCTTGTACCATGTACTGGGGTGAAATCATTAGGATCGACTGGTTGCAAGTAATAGAATAGAAACTCTTGTTGGTAATGTAGTTTAAACCATCAATACTAAATCAATATTAAAACAAAACCAATTTCAAATTTTTATCAGTTCCTTTGCCACAGTGCAGTTCACAGAGTAGTCCACAGTGTAAGCCTAATGTATGTTTGTTTATTATTATTTTAATTTTCTAGCCCAGTGTCAACCAGTTCTAATAAAATATTTCAGTGTATTCTTTGACAGGAATAAAGATATGGACTTCCTGTCTCCTTTTCATCTCTTAAAAAGTAGATCCACTGATACCAATGACCTATATTATATAAAAAACCATCAAGAGTCCAGCTGAACTGTTTGAGTTAATGCGCCAATATTATAACCCACCCTTTGTCTTCCATCCCTCACAGAGTGAGCGGGAGACATTGGTTCACAGGGTTCTCTTATTGGAAAGTCTGCTGTAGGCGTATGATACATTTACATGTACTGTCATCCTGTGTGTGCTCAGAGCTTTGCACGCTGCTTATCTCTGCCCAGGCTTCACAGTAGCAGTCATCTCGCACTGCCTCATTTCCTTCCTCAAAAGGAGGAATACCAGGCAGATTTTTTTTTGAAAAGTACAATCTAGCATTTCTCTGTTATCTTAGAAGGTGTGTCATTGGCATAGTCTGGGCAGGGCGGATTTCTCTGTGCCCTAGAGTAAGTCTGAACAGAGACTGCTGCAGTAATGCTCCAACTTCAGGCAGTAGTGACTAGTGCCGTTGACTGAGGCCAAGGTGGTAGCACTTACACTTTCACCTGTGCACTGCTTAAGCACTCATGTTTGAGTCAGCTCAGACACAAAGCAGATTCAGGTCAAGGACTGTCTAAATGTGTGGTCACACTTTCAGTTTCAGCGAAAAGGCTCACTTACCAGAATCTGTCTGCCAAATGGGAATTGGTGATCCATTGAAGTCATTAAATAATAATTTTCCAAAATACAGAAGGAAGTTACACAATTTTGAAATTGACACAAGGGCCTTTGGAGAGTTGAAATACAGCTTTACATCCCCTTGAGACAAACGGTGCTCAGGTAGTTGAGAATGCAGTTTGTTTTCACAGCAAATACAGGTCCTCTATTATTTGACTGTAAAAATTTGCCATGATTAAGCCTTTAGTCAAGTTGGTCAAATGTGATTGAAGAAGCAGAACACATCTTACATTTTGTATTATAATATATTTTTATTGCCATTATCATTAGGCAGAAATGTATTATTGTGGTTCAGATTATCAGGTCTAACTTCATATGTCTGTGTTTGTTTTGCAGAGCGAATCAGACTAAACAGACTAACTCAGGCACCACCACTCAGGTCTGTAAGGATTCAAAGGCTGTCGTCCAGGAGCTGACAACCCTCCAACCCCTTCCCCCCCCCTCCCCTTCCCCTCCCCCCTCCACAAAAACCTCCAATGACCCCTCCCCCACACAGAGCCCCCCCTCCCTCCTTTGTTACCCCCACGATTGCCACTGTATCCTGCAAAACCTGTCAACATGCAATAGGGTGGATGTGCACCGAGAAATGACCGACTATAAAACACAACCTGAGTCTATGTGAAGACAACGCTATTTTAACATGTTTATGAATTATTTCTGTCAAAAAAAAAAAAACTCCGTTATGAGATTCATGCATGGTACTGTATGACAACAAGGGAAATGCATAGATAATTTCCCTCACCAATATGGTATGGTTAAAAACAAATATATACATCATGCCATTCAGAAGATTTCAAAGGAGTGAAACCAACTTGCATACAGTAGCTTACTTATGGGGGTTCTGTTCTATTTTTATTTCTTTTTTGTTATTTTATTAATCTAACAATGCTTGAGTACTGTATTTAAAATTAACCAATGCCAGTGCTGTGAAAGTTGTAGTTGTTGTCTTCATATATAGTCACCCAGCTTACCTTGTATGCTGATTTAAAAAAGAAAAAAGTAAATTCATCTATCTATATGGATGTGTATGACTTGCAAGAGTATCATATTCCAGAAAATAACACAGAAATTTCTTTTCATGTGGACGAAAAGGACAACACTGGTGTTAGCAGTAATCAGTAGAAGTGTGACAAACACGAAGTAGAGGATGAGCTTCACCTGTACTTCCTGTATGGTCTTTTTTTAACCAACTCCATGGTCAGGCACAGCATCACTGGAGCGGAGGCACTGTTGTACTACTTTATCACACAAAAGGCCAGTCACTTCAACAGTGGCAGTTCACATTAATGGCAGTCAAAAGTTGTAGTATCCATAAAAGCTTGTGAGAGCTTTGTTTGGGCGTTGTGCCAACTGCATGACCTCCAGCAATGAAAGGTCCACTCCATTCCAGTGATTTTGTGTCAGTGGACCACCCCCCCTCTCCCCCGTCCACAGTTTTGTCGATCACATCTACACCCATTGTGTGTGTTGTATTGACCCGTCAAGGCATCAACTGGGTGCTTTTAATGCCTGCATCTTTTTGGAGCAGAGACAAACCCTCTCCCCAAAAGGCCACTATGAATTACTTGTTCACTGACATTGAGGATGTGTTGTCTTCGCTGTGAGTGCAATAGTGTAATGCGGCTGTTTGTGTTACTGAAATGCAGTAAAACCACCTCAGTTCATGTGGAAAAGAGCTATGTTTCTGTGTCATCTTTTATCATTAAACAAATTCACTATAATTAATGGAGACTATATAGTGCAAATAATATGCTATATATTTTTCATTATACAATTGCATTTGGGACACAGCTTTGATCAGTAAAAATGCATTATTTGAGATGTCTATTTTTGGGGTATTTGATAATGTTTTAAAAACATTATTAGAACATCTGTATTCATGTGAAACATGTGAAGCATGTAATATTTTACTGTGTTTGTGCTAGTTCAGGTGTAAGAGTATTTTAAATAATTTCATATTTTTAAAGGTCTCTTTCATAATGCCATGGTAATTACCTCAAAATATGTGTTTTATTTGCCAGTTCTTCTGATTTCAAGCCTAATAGATGCATGTTAGACAGATGAATGAAAGCATGTGACAGCCTAAATCTAATTCAACTGCCTGACTAATGGTCTGGGCTGGCAGCTACATGTGCTAGCCATTGAGACGTGGGCTGTTCACACACATTAGCAGACAATCTCTATTCCAGAAGTTCAGGTAGTAGTTGTGCTTGGGACTTTAGCCTTGAAATGAATTGCCCTGTAGTGAGCAGCCAATATGGGAAGTGGAGCTTACTGCCCAAAAATAGAACCAAATCAATGAGACTGGGAGGCTTGTCCATTCTAGGCAAAGCAAATGCCACACACATTGATTTTTACCACTGACTTATGTGCCATTGACCACCTTGAAGTCCTCTCAATAAGTGGTGTATTAACAGCAGGATAAAGATTGTCCTTTAAGTGTAGTGGATATGTAAGAACCTTCTCAATGCAAAATATGCAAAATCTAGTGAAAAGCAATTAGTGTCAAGATTAGAGGGATTTTTTTTTTATTTTATTTTATTTTTTTTATTTTTTTTTGGGGGGGGTAGTAGCTTGAAGCAGTTTGCAGCAGCCAGCATAGGAATCAGAACTGTCAGTACAAGTCGTCTTCATATTACAGCTAATCTGCTTGTATGCAACTTTATCCAGTTCAGATTAGTCACGGCAGAGGAGTCGGAGTTGGGATGGGCCACAAGTTTGTGTTGTAATGAGCAGAAGAGACTGTCTGGAGTACGTGTTCCCTGTCCTAAACTGGGAAATCCATTGGTTCTGTAGAGACATCAGTGTCTGCTCAGCTAATAGATGGTTTCCCGTAGTGGTTTGTCCCATTTTCAAACCAACAGCTGTGCCATCTGCCAATAAGCATTTGTTTTTTGTGTGACCACATTCTTCTTGGCTTCAAAAGTGTACGCCTATTCCTGATAATCAAATACTGTTTAATAATGGTTTGTATTTATATGTGGTCAGTAATAAGGAGGACACTATTTGATTAGGGGAATGTTTTGGAGATTCTCCTTCATTGCACAACACACGTCTTATGTCTATATCAATCGTTCCTTTAAGAGGTAGAGCTCTATTAATCAACTAATTGTGACTAGTTGACTAAAAATGTGATTGTAGAATCTAATTTGACTTTCTTTACAGTTTACTCATTGCTGAATTGCACAAGAACCTTCTTGAAGTTAGTTACAAGTGGGGTTATCCTAATCCCCATGTATTGAACTGAACCTCTAAAACAGTTTGTTTCACGATAGAATGGAAGATCCATTTTAGCCTACCATCATAACAGCCACACTTTCACTTTTATTCCTAGTTCAAATGTAATGATGACAAAGGCTTTAATAATCTAATTTACTTTATTATTTTAAGTTAGGTAGAGACACTAAACATCAAAACCACATTTTGCTCAATTCTAGAGCAGTCCAGAAATTATTACAAAATAAGAGACATTGTGATACGGTCAAAATAAGAAAATTAAGAGGTAGAGGATTTAGGCTCATCTTTGTGACTAAGGAATCAGGCCTGTTGGAATGTATGTTTAAAACTATGTATCAGACATGTGGGTTGTAGTGTATTCACAACATTGAACATTTTACAGGGACGGACACTCGTGCTACTCGCATTACTGCTGTGGTAGCCATTGGCCTGTCTGCCTATGAATGAGAGGGCTTAAAATTTAAAAACATTGGTAACATACATTTACAATATAAACATTTACAGAGGATACGCATTCTCTCCATAACCCTTATTTCCTCTTTGTCTCATTACAGTTAACACGACATATACTCCATTTTAAAGTGAAACTCAGAGGAGCGGGTCACAGGCCACTTAGTCCCACTTGGAATGTGTAGACTTCACTGTCAAAATGTTTTGTGTTCAGAACAAAACTTTGATGTCATGTGAATTTTATTATAATGCCTGAAATAGACAAGGGATGCTGGTAGGTCGCTGCTGGATTGACCCAACCCCACACAGAAAGGTGGCAGTGTCAAAATTACAGTGCATGTCTACAAAAGTGAAAATATTTACTGTTCATACAGCAACATACTGCATATTCACAATGACTCGATAAGGCTGGTGACTACATTAGGTAAATAGTTGATTACTGGATACCTTTTCTGCATGATTTTTTTTTAAAAACTAGTGACAGAATATAGATGTTCTCTTTTACAAATACAACAAAACAAAAGTCAAATAAATCTTTTGTGTAGTACACAGCTTTCTTTGTCCCAGAGGAACAATATGGTAAACCTTTGCATTTGCTCAATGCAAGTGCCCCAGTCTAAAGTCAGTCTGCTCTCCCTCTGTTGTCCCATTGTCATCCACAGTGGTTGTTTCCTCACTTGCAGGTTTATGTGCACCCTGTGCGGGTTGCAGACAGCGCCCTCTAGATCCCGTTCTTTGCTTCATTGTTGTTCATGGCCTCTTTTCTTTGAGCTAGAAAGGGGTACATGCATTTGTCTGCACCAAGGAACCGGTACATGCAGACAATGGCTTCAAAGGGCAGGATGCTGAAGACAAAGAGACTGATTAGTATTCGAAGAGAGTGTACTGGCCTCAGAGCGGCTGTGTTTAAACCAGCCTCACCTTTTCATGAAGTTCACCATATAGATGATGCGAGGAGTGCAGACCATAGGCTGGTCTGTCAGGATAGCCCTCATGGCCTGCTTCACACAGAACTCTGGCTTCAGCGGGGGCAGGAATGGCTCAATTTCCTTTCTAAGAAAAAAAAAGAAAATGTTTTTTTTAGAAAATAAATCAAATCGACATTTCACATAAAAGACCTGTAAATTTGAAGTACTAGGACTAGTGTTTGTACATGCTGTAAGTGCAAGTGTATCTATAGCAGTGTACTTGTTAAGGAGTTTCCCCAGGAAACTCTTGTGTAAGGTGTTGACCAATGACCAATATGCAGCAAAGTAATATTGAATTTTAAAACATGAACTGACAAAGAAGCTCACCTTATCCTACAGCCCTTGAACATGCCAGTGTCCATCAGGTAAGGGCACACCAGCGTCATGTTGATGCCATCCTTCTCTGAAGCTTTCAGTTCATGGCTCAGTGATTCATGAAAGCCAATGGCACCAAACTTACTGGCACAGTAATCCTACGAGAATAAACAGAACAGGTTAGCCCAGTAAAAGCACAGGAACCCGGTAGAGCGCATTATCACACGCCCCATGGGCATACACGGCTCTAATGATACAGAGACAAAGGCCAGCCAGCCACTGCACTGCTCTACTGTTTCAGGAGCATTCTTCTACAGGGCTTCAGGAGACTGCGCAGCTTGGCCAGAACGGTTTGATGTGGTTCACTGTGAAGTAGCCTTAACAAGAGCACAGGCAAACACAGATGCTTGTTGATTTAAAAAATAAGGATATAAAGAGATACAACTGCCCACATTACACGGTAGATTTCCTCAAACTAAAACGCAGTTCAGGAACCACATATGAGACACTTCTCCAATGCACAATGGAGTGACACTAAATACATGTCTGTTTTGGCATGGATAATGAATGCACTGATCACAAAGCAGATGAAGATGTCTCTGTCAGCTCATTCTAGGGCCTGTTTCCAGTTGAAGGACACTGACCCCGTCTCAGTCTGTTAGTTTGGCACAGAGCACGCTGCAGAGGAGCACTGGTTTCATTTGGTGGGAACTATGGCAGAGTGCTGTGTGTATGATACCAACCTCCACTCCAGCTGTGCTGAATAAACCCAGGGAGCTGGCAACTGTCACAATGTGTCCATGATTCAGTTCCAGCATCTTGGGGAGAAACGCTTTGGTGGTCTGAAAACAGACAGAAAGACAAAGATTAATTCACTGATGCAGTTTGTCTGTGCCAAAGGCCTTTGATCCTCTTTACCCCCCTATCTGCCTTGCTCCATGGAGATGTCTGAAAGGATTCACAAGCTGCATAAAACAGAAACAGACCGACTTCTGGAGGGAGAGACATACAAATATGATGGAACAAATACGCATTTCCCATATTAGTACACTCTTTGTGAGGGGACAGGACAGATCCAGCGTTCCCACACAGATCTGATACCAGGAGAGGCTGTGCTGTGAAGAGCTGCTGACAACACCAATCGCAGGCTTGTGTTCCCTCGACTGGCCTAACAGTGCACCTTAGCCCTGACTGTTCCCACACTGTCCTGCGCCTGTCGGGCCGCACTCAGCACAACAATCGCACAAAGACAGGTGCAGAGACAGGCGCACATATGAAAGGGGATCAAAGCACTGCCACGTGAGAGCTCAAGTGCTTCAATCTTCCCCCAATCAGAGCAAGAAAGTGAGAAATGCAACACGAGGGAAAGGATTAGGGAGGAAGAGTCATTGATTACATTTGATTAACCTACATATACCCTCCCCACTGGAGAAGGGGGCTGCATTTGGAGCTGCCCTACACACAGCATGAGCCAATCAGCAGGTGTGGCATGTGACAGCCAGACAACAGTGATAGGAACTGACCAATTCCTCTCACAGCAGGGGGCAGCAAACAACCACCAGGGCTTTTCTGAGGACAGCCTTGTTTATTCTCTGTATGCAGCAGCTCACATTCGACTGGTTTGAATTAATGTCACTAGGGTTACCCTCAAAACAGTGTGCTTTAAGTACCGATATGAGACAAGCGATAAACAGTCAAAACTGGAAACAAATTTGCAAATTATTCCAACTGTAATTTGGACATTTGTTGGCGATCAGCTTTAGTACATTTGGCTATTGCCTAACTATTGACAAGAACCTTGATTCTGTTGGGAATTCATTACTGAACTTTCCTATAATTTTAAAGCCATACAATAAAAGTACAGTTTTAGCTTAGCATTTAGTATGAGCCTGGCTCATGTACTTTGCACTAGGTAGAAGGATTGGGCCAGAGAGCATGGTACCAGGTAGTACGGGCCATGAAAGCACTGGCATGGGAGGGAAGTGCTCATTAAAACTGCAGAGAGAGATTAACTGCATCAGACCTGCTGGATTTTAATGTAATCTACATTTTCTGCCTTGTGTCTGAGAAGAAGCAGTTTGAAATATGGATTTGCTTTTTATTCTGGCATAAAACTGGAAACTGGAAGCATTGCATCATACCTATTTTAAGATGACCTCAGTGTTTGAGATTCATTTTGATGCCAGGTATAGCTGATGCCAAACATCTGTACTCTTACAGGACATGCACATGCAGTCGTCATTAGAGGCCTAAAGCGAGGGGTACAAGAAACTGAAACCTGGGCAAAAGCTGAGAAAGGCCTTGTTGAGCCAGAATGGCAGTAGATGACGAGGGAGTTGCGTGCAAACTAAGCATTAACTTTAGATATGCCGTACCCATCTCCAGCCAAAGCTCCTACTTAAAAATGACTTGATCTGGCTCCACACCTTCCTGCTGAAGCCAAGTTTCAGCGCACAATTTTGCTGAGTGGTTGTCTTGGCCTACACAGGACGGGGCCAAACGTGAGCCTCCCGCCCTAAACGTCCTGCTTCTCATGGCAGCTCTGGCATGTGGGTATGACCTCCGCTGACCTTTCAGACACTAAATGTGTGAAAGCAACCGGGGGCTCGTGTCTTACATCAGAGCGGCCGTAATTGGGTCTCAACGCTCTTGTTCCGCTAAATTACTCGCCGACACAGCCAGGGCCTCCACCCTAAACAAGGGTACCCTGCTCCCCGTACACCCCTGCTAATTGGTTGTGTGCCCCCAGGAGCATTTAAGCCACACAAAGCGTCTTGCAGCTGGGGTGTCAGGCTGCATTAGCGCTAACGCCTCATCGACACAAGTATGAACAAAATATTGGCCCTCGCATTGGGCCAGATGGTCATTTAATTGGGCTGACTTCTCCCTCAACGGGAGAGTCGAGGCACCACGCCGGAACTATTCTGATGCTACAACAGATCATGGAATTTGAAAAGGAGGCTTGGACTGCACACCGGGCAGAGTGGAAGCAGTGGTCACTTGGTCCAGTCAATCCCATTTGTCAAATTCACTTGAAAAACTAAACAAATCTGTAAAGCAGGAAGAAATAGCTTTGAATACAGACAACTGGGCTGGCAATTAGGCTATTGATGTGAGACTCAATGTGGTTCATTGACATGTCAACAAAAAACTTCAAATTAGATACAAAAAAGACTAAGCAGACCTATAGTAATCATCCAAATGCAACAGGTAGAGTACACGCGAGACTTTCTTAACCTGATGCTCTAGTGTGGGCCACAGGTGCGCCAGGGCTGAGGAGGGGCCCATATGAAAACCAGTCAAGTAGGACCCTTCTGCCTGGCTGCCCCCTTTCTCTGGCTACAGCAGGAATGTGGCCTGCGGAACTTGGCTCTTGTCGTCTGGCATCTTGTCAAAGCCGTTCCACAGACAAGAAACCAATTGTCAGATAAAGTGGGTCAGCAGCGGCTTACCATTACCCTCTCGCCTGTGGATGCGACCAAACCACTTTTTTACTTCCTCATCTTTCCTCCCACTGCGCTTTTCCCGCCGCCATGCCACTCAACAAAGGAGATATAGTTTAGGAAGCAGGGGCTTAAGCCTGTATATTGTTCATAAACCACCTGTTGATAAGCGTTTCAATATGACTCTGATGACTTCCTTTCATGTTGTTCCTGCCACACACAAACTCCAGATGTTGTTACTCTGAGTCCCTATGACTAAATTCTAAATCACAAATTGCAGGCTGGAGTAATGAAACTACCAAATTAAATGTGATGACCCCATGCTTATTATAGTACAAGACTGAATGAGATTGAATCATAGCCTGGCATCTACACCCACCATCTGATTATACTGGAATGTCAATGGGGCCTTTGAACAGGCTGATAGTAAAGTGTACATATTAACTAACTTTTTTCGGAGGGTACACCACCTGCTTTTCCCCATGCCTGTCTGTAATGGAAAGAATTTCCCCTTAGAGAAGAAAAAAAGTTATTCTGATTTACATCCCAACAAGCAAGTGGCGTACTGTCCATAAATATCACGCAGTGCACCTTTACAACAAGCACAACATTTAAAAACAAAAAAATATGTACAATACTTCCGACTAAATAGCAGTTCAAATTGATTTGATTTCTTGAATAGTACATACTAAATTACAGCTTGTTTAGATAATGCACGCCAATTACAAAAATTGAAAGCTATATGGGAAAACTTTGAGTTGAGTTTTTACTCAAAAACAACTTGAGCCAACAGTACAGTAAATGTGTGTACAGGCAGAAAGCTGACAGGCCCTCTTCAGCCTAATCTCCATTCGTGGAGCTTGTGTCTTTAATGAACCACATCCTCCATTCGGCCTGTCGCTACTCATTAAATGCCTCCTTCATCTGCTCCTTCACACCCTCTACCCAAAATGAGAGAACACAAACAGACACCCCCTTACAAAACTACCACACAATGAGACCACTGCAATAAAGAAATGTGCACATATCTTCATCATAAGTCACACAATACAATGGAACGATGCATAAGAGCATTTCAGACAGGTGTGGGGCAAGCATCAGAGTTACACAAACAAATTTGTGTGCAGTCACCGTGGGAGAACCTGTTGCCAGGCAATCTGATCAATTCTCATAACTACATAACTAGGAACACAAAGGGTGGGGGTCTTAAAGGAATTATTTAAAAAAAAAAACAAAAAAAAAAAAAAAAACACTACACTGGCAAGGCAATGAAGATTCTGTGTCAATACAAAAATTATTCTAAAATGCCCTTGAAAGCTGTGATTTAATAATAGTACAATAGTTTAATAATACTTCATTAATCGTGTGCCTCTGAAATATTTGGGGAACATTATTCAGTAAACACCACATGCACTAGCACCTTAAATTAGATCCACAACTAAACATCCTGCTCCTATCAGTGTCAGAAGGAAATCTTATAGAAATGCGGTTTGGAATGGCAGAATAACCTTTTGATGAGGAAAAAATGTGGAAATCCAACTGTTTCAGAGAATTATACATAATATAATTATGTATAATTATACATAATTCCATGACTATTAATAACATTAAACTCGAATATAATTTGTGCGTAAACTCACCCAAAAGTGCGCATGGCAGTTAACCACCATGGTGCGTTCGATCAGCTCATCAGGACACTCCAACAGATGGTGCCCGGAGACCACACCGGCGTTGTTGATCAGTATGTCCACCTCTCCCACTTCACGGCGCACCTTCTCGGCAGTGGAGTAAACGCTCTCCCGCTTGCCCACATCGCACACGTAAGTGTAGACCTGCGGCTGAAATGGTGGGACTTCCTCCACTCCCCCGACAGGTCCTAGTGGGGGAAGCGACATTAAAAATTAAAACATGTTCAGGTCTTAATTTTCACTTCATGTAGACAAATCAGTCTAGCATCTTGAGTGCATTTAACGCAACCCGAACCAGATTAGAAGTAACACGTTTCCGCTGACCGTGACTACCAACATACCTCTATGTAACACACTTCACACGTACCGTCTTTAGCCACTGGAGAGTCTAGTTCGTGGTAAATCTGGCGCACCATCTCCGCCGTTTCCTCGTTGCTCTGGCTGTTGATGTCCCACAACACCAGGATGGCCCGTCTCCGAGCAAACTCCTTTGCAAAGAGCCGCCCGAGTCCGCTGCCAGCACCGGTGATCACGCACACCTGTCCCGCTACGCTCTTCTCCTTTGGTTTGACCACCCATTTGGCCCCGGCGGCCACAAACGCCCAAAGTACCTTGAGAATAACCACGAAGAACTCCGCGAGGATAATCATCATTTCTAGCTTTCAGTGAAGGCAATAAAGCCAATCTTAGTGCAAATTATTTACCGGAGAGTGTAAAACACTTGTAGATACCGTGCGTAAATGCGCTCAGAGTGAAACACTCGCTCTTGTTTCCAAGCGGAGTTGGACAGATCTGTAAGCAGCTGTTTCAAGACACACCGCTTCCTCTGCTGCGCCTCCACTCAACTCATCCTTACGCACATCGCGCTCCCTATTTATTCAGTCCACCCATCAGAGCTAGGACCCAATAGGACTAAGACTAGGCGCTTGTCATAAGTAAAGCTCCGCAACCACGTACGTACACTAAATGTGATGTAATCCCAGAGGATTTACTGTATTAAATTAAATGAATTGTTTTTAATTCTTGGAGCTGTTGATTGCACTGGGGGATCCGATATAAGATTGCCATCAGACTAGTCCATACGCATCAACAAGTCACCAAGTTTCAATTTATCTAAATTAGCAGGGCAAAAATAAACTGCTTCATAAATTAATGTTCCTGGGCATGAGTGGTCTATCATAAGGTCATGTTTGACTGAAGATTTACGCAGACATTTGACTGTGCTTCAACGGGGTTTGCTCATTACGCACTGAGTGCTGGCCGAAATCCAGACGCACATTAACGTCTAGGATACCTGAACTGTTTCCATCCAACCGGTTTGGTGCAAAAACATTCGGCTTACAGAACATGTCCTAAAAAAAAAAAAATACAATACCAAAAAGAAAGATTACAGTGACACAACATAAAGGCTGCTTCTTTTGCATAAAATATCAGAAAGTGTATTCTGGTGATGGAATTAGTCAAATTTCTGCAACGTAGGCTACATTTTAACTTATACTTAACATTTAGCCCCAAAATGTGCTCAACAATCTTGCAACGATGTGAATAATAATGTGGTTCAAAGTCCACTGCTTAAAGCCCTTGATTTTGGTATAGCGAATGGGAGAGTTGCTCCCTCTTCTGTTTAATTGCGCACATTACACGGGCACTTGAAGGGGAAAACCATGATGCTATAAACGAGAATTTTTAAAAACTAAAACTAAACTAAATTAATACGTTATTTCACCCACAACATAAAGCCATGGTTTTGGCTGTATTTCTCTTTCTATTTTTATTAAATGAAATGAAAAGGCATTGTGAAGGGCGACTCGTGGGGTCCTCTAAACATTTATCGCGCACATGCGCAGCTGAGGATTTCTCTTTCTCGGTGGACACAATGGCGGACACAGAGTGAGTGTTTACCGCTGTCACAAAATCTATGCCCATCTTGTGTTTAAATAAACGTTTTAATTTATTTTGTGAGCTATTTGAATGGTGTCTTTGGTATACTTTAGATCTCTATGAATATTTGTGACTAAACCGTAGATTTACAAGTTTGCTGAGCTTCTGTGGCTGTACTTGCCTTGTTGCACAGCTCCAAGTAAAACATGGCTCTCGCTAGTTTCCACATGTACTTAAAATGTCAACAAGTCACAGGTCTTATTGTAACAGTATTAATGTTATGCGAGTAAATTAGTGGCTGCCTTTATCCGAATTGTTTATTTTCTTTATTGTAGTAAAGGAAACACCGGTACTCATAATGCGAGCCGGCTAGTGACGGGTTAGCTTCTGAGTTCACGATGGCACACTCCACTCTAACCTGCAACGTTTGCTGTCCGCACTACCTGCTTTCTTACTCATTGTTTCTTACCAGAAAAAAGGTCCCGGCGGTCCCTGAGAGCCTTTTGAAAAGGCGAAAGGCCTTTGCCAAAATGAAGGCCATGCGCATCAAGAAGCTCCTCGCAGAAAAAAAGGTAAGCGCATGCTGAACGCAGGGGGAGGATGAAACCAACATCATGGCAAGAGTCTTATGCCAAACTATTCATTTTACATCCAACTAGGCCCGTAAAGTAACTAGGAAGCTGATCTACAAGAGGGCTGAGAAGTACCACAAGGAGTACAGGCAGATGTACAGAAAGGAGATCCGCTTGGCTCGTACAGCGCGCAAAGTGGGAAACTTCTATGTGCCATCTGAGCCCAAGCTGGCCTTTGTCATCAGGATCAGAGGGTAAGTGCAGCAACCTGGAAGTGTTTAATTCATAAGTGCATTGCCAGATAAAATCTTATTCCCATTAACAATACTTTTTTTAACCTCTGCTAACATTGTTTTAATGTGGTTGATGATGCACTCTTTCCCCGACGTATCGACTATGGTGAAACAAATTGTTCTTTTAAGCCAACTTTTCTGAAACCACATAGTTAAAAAGGGAAAGCTGTTTCTTCAACAGTTCAGATTCGCTCACTTCTCTCACTTTTATCTAGTATCAACGGTGTGAGCCCGAAGGTCCGCAAAGTCCTGCAGCTGCTCCGTCTGCGCCAGATCTTCAATGGTGTGTTTGTCAAGCTCAATAAGGCTTCCATCAACATGCTGAGGATCGCAGAGCCCTACATCGCCTGGGGGTAAGGCATCAAAGCTTGTCAAAGTATCAGTGAACTTTTCTATGGCGTGTGGTTAATGATGTAGTACTTTTTTCCCCGTCATATCGACCATGGTGATAACTCAGATTAAGCCAGTTTTGTCTGAAACCATACCCCTCAGTTTTTTAATTGTCAAATTCAAGCATTAGGTTGTACAATAACTTGAATAAAACTGCATTCACAACATTTAACTCAAGGTATGTATTTCTCCAGGTACCCCAACCTGAAGTCTGTGCGTGAGCTCATCTACAAACGTGGTCATGGCAGGATGAGGAAGCAGCGCATTGCCCTCACAGATAACGCCCTGATCGCGAAGGCCCTTGGTAAGGATAAAACCTTGTGCTTGTCTTGTTGTTTGAAAAGTACCTCAGGAATAGTAACAATGAAGTGGTTTATGATGACAGTTTTTTTCCCCGTCTTATCGACTTTGGTGAGAACTACAAACTAAGCCAGTTTACTCTGAAACCACAAACTGATCTACTTGAAGCTGTTGTACCAGACTTTATGTATTGAGCAAATTTCTTGTAAACAAAAGACTGCTGTTAATGGTTTAATTTCTCGTCAACTTTATACAGAAAGCAGCGCTCTGATTGGTTGCGCTTGGTGTTAGTTAACCCCAGTTTCATTGTCTGGAATAAATCCATGCACTTAAATGTCTTAAATGAATGCATGTGGATATTAAGCACATTTTAAAATGACTTGTTTAGAACTAGGGTTGAGATGGACAAATTAAAACCCATACTACTACCCCTGTGTGAAACTCAAGTATCCCAGCTTTAAACTGTTCATTGTTAATTACTATGTGTTAAAACTGGTGTATCTGTGTACGACTTAATTTCCAGGCAAATACGGCATCATCTGTATTGAGGACCTCATCCACGAAATCTTCACAGTTGGCAAGAACTTCAAGCCTGCCAACAACTTCCTGTGGCCCTTCAAACTGTCCTCTCCTCGTGGTGGTATGAACAAGAAGACCACACATTTCGTGGAGGGTGGAGATGCTGGAAACAGGGAGGACCAGATCAACAGAATGATCAGGAGGATGAACTAGAGAAAATGGTGAGCTGAAGATTGAGCTGAAGAAGACGAAATGGCTTCAAAATGTGGTTAATGATGCATAATCTTTTTTCCCCATCTTATCGACCATGGTGAAAATATGCTAAACTAAGCCAAACCTGTCTGAAACCACATAGCCATACATTTTGGCATGTTAATTGTTGTGAAGTTGTACTTAATCTTTGGTCTTTCTCTTTCAGGTCTCAGTGGATTCAAATTGTACAATAAAACATCCAAAAACACTTGTGTAGCCTTTTCTTTTTTGAAGAGTAAAACAAATCACTTAATACTTTAGTATATATTTACTTTTAATAAGGCCATGAGATGAGGTATATACCTTGTAGGCTAGTGCTTCTCAAACTGACTTTTTTCATTTGGGGACGTGGCTTGTGCATTTTGAATTTGTAAGTGTGTCAATTCTTTCACATATGTACAGTAATATTGGTATTGAAATTTCATTCAGATACACTGATAAGACCACTTTATTTTGTGTTTTAAGTAAAGCAGCCGTAGAAAGATGAAGTCATTGCTCTGTAGGTCCTGGTGGTGAAGACTTGTTTCCATGGAGACGTAGTGAGTCGGTAGCGGTTTACGGCCGTGATCTGAAACCCAGCGTTAAAGAAGCCGTACTAATGAGCCTGTGATCGGTGTAGTGTGTTGGCGTTGTGCTATCGCCGTGTGAGTGTCTCTGGCCTAACTTCAATGGCAACTCCAACATGATGACATTTCAGGTTAAAACGGCAGCGGTTCCTACGGCCAAGGTCCTGATAGCTGCAGAGGGAGGCTCGAGTTGCAGCCTGCGCGGCCCGGATGTTCCTCAGTATCCCGCTGCCTTCAGGGAGCTCCGGACGATGGGCGCATCTGGAGGACATGCAGCTGTCAGACACAACATTCAGCTCAAGAGGTTTCCCGTCATACAGCCTTTGAGCAGTGAGTACGCGCCTTTTCACAGCAGGGCACAGCGTTACCTGGTTTGACTTCTGCATCTGCATTAATGCAACTACACATTGCTAGCTATGGATGAGGAGGTTATGTGCAATGACGGAAATCTATTTTTTTTGTCGTAGAACCGAGAGATCAAAAGTCCATGTTCACTACATTCATTGTTGGAGGGTAAGAAATTGTTCATGTTTTGCTTTTGAGCCAATCAATGACTTTAATTAGACTATTTCGTAGTAGAGGCATAGATTTCACTGCAGGTCGGTGGGGCTTGGGCATCACGCGCACCGCACAAGATGTCAAGCTTCCAAACTAACAATGAATATTTTTAGATCTCCTCGATTAGCCAAAGATGACCCACCACAGGCCAACAGCAGTGAACAAGAGAGGAACATCTGTGGAAGGCACTTTTTGTTTGATACCCATTGTAAGTATATAGCCTATTATAACCAAAGTACACAGTAATGTTGTAATAATTAGCTTAATATATTTTATGTCCTGAGAATTTTAGTGGAACTATGCAGTAAAAATACACTTGTACTTTACATTAACATCCACAAGATGTCACTATACTGCCCAAAATGGCCTGTCACCTGGGGCGTTTAAGGCAAATCAGCACTTCACACATGATGACACAGGGCTTAATAAGGGATTAATTATTTAACAATGATGCAGTGTGTTGACCTGAGTGAAAGCATCTCTTTTCATTGTGCTTCTTACCTTATGTGTTAATAGATGTAAGGCCAGAGAGAACCAGATCCATGATTCCTCCTTTGCCAAAAGATTATCACATGCACCGACCAGCCAACCTGCATCCCCTCAGCCTGCCCAGGGGAGTAACCCACAGCCACAAGAGTGGACCTTTTGTCCTCGAGTAGGCATCCTTTAGTCTAATGTGAATTTACCAAATACCACATGAATTTATGCTAAAACCTCCACTTAACAGGCCTTTTAAATGTCTGTGTTTTGTAGTTGCAATGAACAGTTTGAATTGACCGCAAGTCCAGCCATCCTTGTTCCTTCCTCGTTCGTCCTCAATGGCAGAAACACCTTCCCCGTGGGAAACTGCAAACTCAGCAGGTGCCTGTACTTACATGAGCAATAGGTCCTCACTTCCCAGTTCCCAAGTAAGAACTTAAACTTTTTTTTTTTATGTCATTAGGTCAAAAGGAAATTACCCAACCTACCACTTGCAGACTGTTAAGGAGAACCAAAAGAGTAAGTCATTGTCTATGCGCATGAGAAATGCTCTTCATGGGTTTCAAGCAAATGATTCCATCCTAATTTGAAGGACTTTGTGAGGACCTTTCCCTATTCAAGATATATTTTGATTTGAATTGCAAAACTGCTATAACAACAGCGTACTGTTACCATGCTAATTCCTTTAAATCAGGGAGGCATTCGCCTGAAACCTTTGAATAGGCCATAGTACTTGTAGCCCCATACCCTTTTCAATTCCATTCAGTTTTCTTTAATTTTTTGTAATTCTGCTTTTGGCCAAATGTATGTACAAATGTTTACAGTTTGGTTGTGATAAATGTCCAGTGGAAATGAGCCACATTTTGTAAATTAGTCCCCTCAGTGCTTGATTGTAATCCATGTGCTAAACGGTATGTTAGTCTATTAAATGTGCATACTGCTGTAGCTGTATCTTTCCCCCTGTGTTCTAGTCCAGACCTACGCAGACCCAGTGATTGACGCTCCTCAGTCTTTCCTGCATCGTATATCAGAGCTGTCGTCTCTTCAGTGTGAGACTGTGCGGCAGGAGAGGCTGAAGAAGAAGAAGCCTCGCAAACTGGCCTCCTGACAATCACCACTGCACCCGAGGGTCAACACGTCCAGTTCTGTGCCAAGGCTGTCTGAACTCAATAAAACACCAAGAGCACCCTGCTCCTTTCAGTGGCTCGCACTGACAGCTATTCTGTCATCTATGATCGTAGTTTTCTGTGTAACATGGCTAATCTTCACATTCTGGGACTCTTGACACCCTCTGGTGGCAGTTGGACTGTACAACACAACACCCTACTGCATGACAGTACATATATTTTTAGGACGCTTAAATGCTCTTATGTGATATTGCCATATTTCTGACTGTTTTATTAAAATGTTACAGATATGCAGCACATGTTTAGCTTTTGAAATGTATAAACAAATTTATTTAAACTTGCTGCGTCAGATCATAATACCAGTGTCTGGCATGTTTAGCATAGCCATTATCGTGCCTTGGTAAAGGTCTTCCTGAAATAAAAAAAAAAAGTACATTTATTTTTTATTAAACAGTAGTGCCTGTAATTTGTTTTTGTTTTTCCCTTGTTTCAGTGAGGTGTACATTTCAGTGACTATGACCTAGAAAGCAGAGCCCTTCAGCCTGGCTGTGGCTCATCTTCTGGAGGTTTTACTGTCCTTTTTATTTGGAGTGAAACAAAATGGCTCGGAACAAACAGTACACAATTGTGTCTTTAAGAGGCGCCACACAGAGGCTGCCCACAAGCGTATATCATTTCACCAGAACTCAGGTGAACTCGTCTGGATGACCTTAGACGACACTTTGGTGCTTCTATGGGCCGATTCTTGTAAGGTTGTTCCAATAATAAACACAATGTCTTTTATTTAATTTCAATATCATGGAATTAATGTCTTGGAAAAATAATACAAAGTGATAGAATAAACTACAGTAACAAAGAACAAGGCTTTTTTACCTGTTAGTCTAACCTTTAACTTAACAGAACCGTGCAAATTTTATGCTGTGTGATAAAAGATACTGAATCATCCTACAGCAAAAGTATTTGAAAATATTTGATCAAAGCTTTCAGCTTTACTCTTTTTTTACAGCTGCTGCAGGTGAGACTATGATCTTAGAAATGCATGTTATGGTGCAGATTTGACTCATGTAATTTCACAGGCATATCAAGGTTTGCAACACTTCCACTGCTCTTATTAATTATACATGTAATAATATTAATGAGATTTATGAAATTCAATGTCAAACAAACTCATCCAAAACTAATTTTAAGTGACTGTTTCATTCCTTTTGAGGTGAGACAGATTAACATCATACCACAACCACCCTTAAATGTGCACTTGATTAGAAAATACCTTTCCTGTCACCCTTATGGTTTTTTGTTGTGTTTTTTTTGAAGGCACAAAGACCATTACATACATTCTCAGTCAACAGTAATGACATTCACAATTTATAGAGGTAAAGCCCAATTATCGATTTTCATTGTGGTTAACAGAGCTTGGTCATTCAGAAATAACCAGCCACATACACCGAAGTCACATATTCAGATTACTACCATCAAACATCCTACAAATGAAGTCAAAGTAGCTTGTATTTGTGTAGCCCTTTTTCATTACACACACCCCAAACATGCATACATACAGACACACACTGACTGATTTAAAAGAAGGCGTCAGCTCAGCCATAAATGTCAGAGTTGTGGACAAAGACATTTATTCATATTATATTCATTCATAGACCTATAATGTACTGTTGTTGATCCAGGTGTTCACAACATGAGTTATGAGTTGAAATATTTCATTGTAAGAAATACACAGAAAGGACAGTGTCTACATTTCCTTTTAAGATCAAAAGGCAGTAAGGATTTGGTCAACAAACCATTAAAATGACGTTTACCTAGGCCATATGTTTCCATGGAGATGACCAACTGTTTACATTCCCCACACAAGTGACGTGAAAAAAGTACTGCCACAAACTTGACAGTCGACTAGCTTGTTTAAAAGATTATAATGTCTAGTTTAGCTTCCATGTGCTGTAATCCAATTCCTTTGTAAACCGATCCGTGTAATGTCCTAATTATTAGTCAGTAGACATGATACCTACTAGATGTTACTCATGCAATGGGTACTCCAATGTCACTCTAATCCACATGTGCCTGTGGCCTACTTTTTGAGTTCAACTTAATCTGATAGTTGTACTAACAGCTGTTCAGAATAATGTATAGTGCAAACTTTCATTAAAGGAAGTAGACACTTCATAAAATATTTCATAAACTTGCTCACATAAACCTGCTCATATCAAACAGGCCTATTGATTACACTTCAAACTACTGTAAGGTTAAGGTGTTGAATTATTAACAGTACAGGAACCTTTATATGATGTAAATGTTACTGTTACATTTTCTGTTTTGGGTCGTATCCATTATATCAGACTCTTTACTTTTTGTTGCCAGATTCATTGTAATACAAATCAGATAAAGTGCAATGCTGTTGTATAGGCCTACTACCTTTAAGCTTCTAGCTGTATTTACAGTAAAAATGTTTGTGCTTTAACAGATAGAGAGAGATCAAGTCAACACCAATGTCACACCAGATGTACACCATATCTTTGTACATAGCTCAGTACTATTTTGAAGCTAAAAGATGCTATCAAGCTAAATCTGTCCATGTTGGAATGTGTTGTTTTTGGAAACACAAGGCAGAAGTGAAAGTTTTCTCTGAATTCCACACTGGACAGTTGATTCCCATAACTTTTTACATAAAGAATAGTCTAAAGTTCAAACTACATGCTATAGAGTATCCCACTGTATACAAAGCAATGAATGTTGTGTAACTAGGCAGACAAACATTGCTTAAGTGAGAAAGCCAAAATGAATGACGTGTCCTGTATTTGAAAGGTTATTTGTCATTTAAAAAAATACATTGGTTAAAAATTTTTCAATGCATTAATCCCAAATTTTTTATAATTAGTCTGATTGAGTCTGACAGGGGCAGCGGGTTGGGGGTCAGAGTCTGTCAGCCGTGCAGCACACATGATTTGATCTTTACTTTCAACTCCCTCAGCCCAAAGCAAACTCACTGAATAAGATGAGCCTCACATGACAGTGGCCATATTCTTTTAATGCATCTAAATAAAACGGTTGTCTGTGCATTAAAAATACCCCATAGAAGCAATTGGTCAATGGTTGTCCAAGAGCTATAATAGAGAGCCAAATGATCATGTGGCAGGTACATAAGGTAGGGTAGTCAGGTCAAAGTTCAACTGTTGTAGCTTACAAGTACACATGAAGGTCAGTGATGCTGCCAATGATGAACATAGCAGAGATGAAGGCTGTTAGTGCTGCTTCATCGGAACCACTTCAAGGTAAAATGTAGATCAAAGAATCTACAATGAAAGCCTACATGTACCTTTAATTTTTTGAATTTGACAAAAAAATATATATATATCTTGTTTTTAATAAGTAATTTCATTCACTGCCATGATTTTCTCCAAATATCTGCAGTATTTGTAGATTTACTTTACAGTTGTTTTTCATTTGTTTTAATGTATTCAGA
The DNA here is from genome assembly GCA_029959045.1 of Taenioides sp. WSHXM2023. Lineage (NCBI taxonomy): Eukaryota > Metazoa > Chordata > Actinopteri > Gobiiformes > Gobiidae > Taenioides > Taenioides sp. WSHXM2023. Next base: position 388,869 of record CM057105.1, on the reverse strand, counting down.
CCAACTCCAGACACTAGAGGTCAGCATAGCAACAACTTTAGCGGACATAATCATGCATTTAATTAAATTTTACCCCTAATCTATCAAAAGGGCTATCAGAAGCATTATGTATATGCTGTTGCCAAATGAATTATTAATAACAGATTGTAACAATAAAGGTGCACTACATGTAACTTCTCTGGTGGAGGGTCCACCACCTGCTACTCTCCTTGTAGATGTTTTTGCGTTCCCTTGAATGCTTCACAATATGGCGTAAATATTGAGATATTTATTCAATTTCAGGTGTTTTTATTGCCTAAAAAACTCTGCAAAACATACATTCATACTGTAACCTGGCCTTGTGGTGTCACCTTGTCTCCATATAGATACGTTTAATGACATTCCAGGCAAAGCTATAGCTATAAAAAGTTACATAGTGCAGCTTTAATATAAACCTAAATGTATGTAGCTGTTAAGTTTAGTTGAAACTTAACATCTTATTATTTTACAGCTTCCTGTACCGAGTAATAAAATAGGTTACTCCCAGACCTGCAAATAATGTGAAGTCCTCTAGACAGGGAGTGCAGGGAGCTGACACCAATGTACCAAAGGCACTGAAAATATTCACCTGTGGTATGCAAGCAATGCCACTGTACACACTGAATGATAATCCCAACAAGATGTAAGATAAAGTATAACATTCTTTGCAGATAGAGAGGGGAGAGACTTTCGATAGCAACCCATGGAGGTGATAACAAGCAAAGGGTGGCTTACTGTTTTGTACTGGCCCCCTTGGCACAATTGTCTGGAGACCTGCCAAAGTGAGCACATTCCTGCCTTTCTCTTTGGGGACGTTTAGAGATTTGTGATGGCAAAGAATGGCCAGGAAAAGGCAGACAAGAAAGCCAGTGTGGTCTGCAAAGGAAAAAAGAGTTACAAAATTAATAAATCTAGCTGATGAAAACATTGTTGGAGTATCTGGGAGTAGCTGACTCCTCCTTCGTGCTCATTGTCAGACAGCAGTGGGAGAGGAGGAGAAGGAGCCACATGCATAGTACAACATGAAGAACTTTGTGATGAGAGCTGGAATAATGGTGCTCTAAGGTTTTCCAGGAATTGCAATTGGGACACACAGAGGAGAAGAATTCCAGTTTACAAAGGAGCTTCTATAATTCCTGCTTTTTCTTCTTTCGGCTATGACTTGAGCCAAGAGTTTAAAACATTTTCACAATGAGCAGCTCTGTGGAGTCGGTGTACCTGCTTCTTGTGCTGTATTCTTTGGGACAGTCTGCATTGGGAGGATGTGCAGGTAAATGTTGCCGGGGAAGAGACATTAACTGCCTGACAACAGACTGGAGGATGGACAGAGTTTACGGGACGTGCTACTGCGATGAGGGCTGTGGGCAGACCAGGGACTGCTGCTTTGACTACTTCAATGAATGCCCAGGTTAGTTTTAAAAGAATTATCTATAGGTGTGTACATGCCTATAGATAAGCTGTTGTATCAGATAACCCAGTTGCCAAATAGATAAGAATGCGTTGTCATGTATGAAAAGACGGTGGGGGTCAAGTGTATTAGTGCTGTAGCCATGGTGACGGTGGGCTTACAAGGGGAGGAAATGTTCAGAATTTTCTCATATGAGCGATACTTTTTGTGTAAATAAGGAAAGCCCATGCAACCTGGCTGTGCATACTTCTCTATTAGGATTGACCAAAAATATTATTAGCAAAACTAGATTGAATAAATAGCTATACTGGGGAACAAAAATCATTAAAATAAACAAAGTTGGACATTTCCTAAACATTCTATACTTTTATTGAAATCAAGTTTGAAATTTTAGTATGGTGACAACACTCTACGCCTTCAAATTCTTCTTCAACCTATAGGCTACATACATATTTGCTATAAAAGTTGGATTAAGATAGCCATTTTTCTCTCAGATTTTGTTGAATTGGGTGTATCTGGGTAACTGGGACATGTGATCAGTCCTACAGATCAAAGGTGATGGCGGTCTTTAAATGGGATTGTGATAACAAGCATATTGTATCTATAAAACACAATCATTACGCTGTCCAACTGTGCACAATCAAGGCAGTGTACTGTAATAATCTTACCACTAAACACCTTAGCAGTCCAGTGTCTAACCTCGTTTCTCAGACCCACATAACAGAATTAGTCCAAATATTTAAAGAATGCCACTTCTTATAGTGAATGTTACAGTAACAATCAAACAGACAGAATGTAGCTAAAACAATATTTGCTCCACACCGGTAATGACGGATGATTAGAACTTCAAAGTGTGGTTATAAAAGCTATGGACATCACAGGACTGCCCCCCTGGCTTCAGTGCCCTGTTGCTACAAGTTTAAATCAATGGTTCATTGAACAAAGCTGGTTTCCTGGAGTTTAATAATCACACTGGAAACAATGTAATCTCAGGAAAGCAATATGTGTGTGTTTAAGGACATCTTCTTTCTTTATATTTTCATATTTCAGGGAATATTATATTTAGGGGGTTACTTTTAGGTGTACTATGTAACTTTTCTGTTGGGGGCCTTCCGCCCACCTCCTTGTCTCAAATAAGATGTTATAATTTCACCTTGAATGTTCCACAGTATGGCATTAAAAACATGTAGGGAGGCAACCCCACTTTCAGTAAACATTTTTCAAGGAATTTTCTTCAGAAATGTTATGAAATAAAAGCAACAGTTTATAACAAAGTAATAACATCTTCACAGAGGCAGGTTGGTGACGGACCTCTGGCAAGAAAAGTTACACAGTGCACCTTTAAGTGTTTAATGTTGATCTTTAAGGTCTTCGTTATGACTTCTATTTTAACTGTCTTGTGTTTTGTGATATTCATATATGATGTCTTACCAGCTCAGGACTGTGTGATGAGCGAGTGGAGCTTTTGGAGTGGTTGTGCCAAACAGTGCCAGCCCTCAATGAGAGTCCGTGTGCGGCACACAGAGAGACAGCCTTCAAACAACGGAGAGCCCTGCCCCGCTCTGGAGCAGAGGGCAGGCTGCAGACAGTACAGAGACAACAAGGGCAAGCCCTGTGCAGTCCACTCAGGTCAGGAGGACTCAGGACACTCATTTTGAAGTGGTGGTCTGAAGACGCAGTAAAAAAACAAAAAAAAAAAACTGAAAAGAGATACAGGGTTTAAAACTGTGAGAATAAAGAATGCAAAACTACTCCTCAAACATATTGTGGCTTGTTGAATTTTATATTAGATTATTGTTTTCATTCCTAATATTTGAGACAAAGAAAGAAAGAAAACAACCAGGACCAACAAAGTTCTACAAAGGCACAAGTCTAATCCTGCAATTGTAAAGATTTGATTTCAGACCTGCTCATTTCAGGATTGCAAATACAATACAGGTGTAGTATACAGTTTATCTGTAAGATCTGTAAGACACCTATGGGTCTAAATAAAGAAATAAGTTTATTTAAAACTCTTACAAATAGCCACTTTTGTTTTCACCACATCTTTGCATAATACTATTAATGATTAACCATAACTTTTTCTCTCTAGGTCCAGCGTTCATCACCAGTATGGAGTTTGCCAAGGGTAGACCCAAGCATGACAGCTACGGAAACCCCCTGCACCCTGGGTAAGATTCACATCATTTCTCTATTATAAATCCTCCCAACAACGCACCCCGGAGTAATAAAGGTTCACTACTGCAGTTACACAGTGTAATCCAAACCTATGTGAGGGAACAAAGATCTGTGCATGAAGTGACTGTTAGGTGTTTGCTCACCTGCATGTCTCTCCACACACAGTCTATGCTGAGGGACTGCCCACCATCCTTTGAAATCAAACCCTGAATTTAATGATTCCAGCCTCATGAATAGAGCATAAAAGGCCTGTTGGCAGCATGGGTGACCCCTCAGGGGTAGAAGTACTTCTCAAGATATCGACTCAAGTAAAAGTAGTTCCAATCATTACATCGGGTATTATTACAAGTGACAAGTGATAATGTGATGTTTAACCATTAACACACCTCTTGTCTCCCTCTCTAGAAATCATACAAGTTCATATAAGTTGTTCTTCTACACATCTTCTTCTATCTAGACATCTAGACTAGCCCAGGGGTGTCCAAACTTTTTTCACCAAGGGCCACATATTGAAACATAGATTTCATAGACCCCCTGCATCTTTAATAAGGCTAGGAACATTAATTTTAGGTCTGTATCACAATGCAACTTGAGTTTGATTGATGTGCTAGAATTACTTACATTTGTTGTAGCCTAAAAGTCCTGACTATGATCAGTAGCGGCAATTATAATAGCAGAAGACCTGAGGGCCAACAAAAATTGGTCTGAGGGCCGTATTTTGGCCATAGTTTGGACACCTTGGACTAGCCTAGACCTATTCTGCTATAACAGGATTTGATTAACACCCTCTAATCTATGCCAGTACCTAATGATGTCGTTATCTTACCCCATCCCCCTGTAGCTTCTGTGTGGAGTTCATTCTGGAGTCTCGGACGCCCCATTGCGCGCTGCAGAACCGGCCCCAAACTCTGTGGATGCGCTACATCACAGAGGGATTCCGGGTGTGCGTGGCCTGCGAGCCCCCCGCCATGAGGAACAGCAGCGCCAGGTGCCATGGAGACGGACAGGACGCAGATAAGTATGACGTTATGACTCCTCCGAGTGGGATCTGTCAGGGAGGGGTCATTTTCATTTCAGCTATTCTACTATAGTCTATTAATGTAAGCCACATTCTGTGGTTAGAATGTGTTCTTCTCCAGACATTAAATTATTTTAATTCTAACTTTATAGCCTGAAGCGCATTATGTTTTATTAGCCTACCAAGTTTGCATCAAAAACACAACTAACGTAGAAAGTTAAGTCAATGCGTTTTGCTGTCATTTAGGCTTTTTTTTTTACTGTTCACCAATTAGGCTTTTCTCAAGTAGTCAAACGTGTATAACCACAGTGACGAGTTTAGCATCCAATGTGAATGAAGCTTACAATGGTCCATATCATCGTTTACTTTGCTGCCCCCTTGTGGCTAAAGAATATTTGGCCCTGTTGCTCAAAGATATAGAAAGTTTGATACAGATTTAGCAGTGTCCAGCCAATCCTTATGTTTAAGTTATGTTTATTATTCATGATGCTCAACACTATCAAATGGACATGATAAGGTGTAATTTTGTTTTGTGTTGCAGAGAAGCTGTGCTCCACTGGCAGGCTCTGGGGAGCCCTCAGTGCAGCGGGACATGGAAGAAGGTTCAAAAGAGCAAGCACTGCAACTGTCCACCACAGCACAGTTTTGTCTTCATCTGATATAAACAATCACATCACTGCCAGTGAGTTTTAGCAGAGGCCAACTGAAAGCAAACATTTTAAATCAGCTGAGCTTACCTTTAAATAAGTAACTGCTGCTGACCTTTCAGATTTGAAATATGCATGATGTATTGTCACTGCCACTTATAACAAAACATCTCACTTTTGACCCAAATATATTTTCCACAGCACTTTTATTCTACAAATTAAGTAATTAATAAAAAATTACAAAATATGTACCAAGTTTTGAACTGAAATAATCCCAGTAAGAAAATAAATATGTATAAAGAAAATAAGACCATAAAAACAATAACTGGCAATAATGACTTGGTGGGTCTTTTTTCAGTAAACCTGTACAAACTGTACAAATGTAGACCATCTCTGCCAGTTTAAACCACACTGGCCTTTCTTAGGGTTCTCCATCGGTCTTTGAGCATGACGCCAGTGCGGTCCCCAAAGTCATAGTCCTGCAGAATGTGAGCCCACTGCCCCAAACCATGACGTTTAACACCGGCAATGAGTTGTTTGTCTTCTTCCCAGGACCATTTCTAAACAAAACACAACAAATATGAGTGACAACAAAACAACCACAATGACAATGGACCATAATATGGAGGTTGTGTCTTACTGTGCGTGGTTTCCGCTTTTTGAAATTTGTGGTGTCCATGACATTGCAATTTGAGTTGGGTAACTCTGCAAGAAAAAAAAAGGTACAAATAAGTATGTCAACTTGCTGCTGAATAACTGAAAGACTGCACTTTTGACTTAACTAGTTCACTAGTACCCAAAACAGAAAAACACTTACCAATCTTGGACATTCTTTCAAGGCAAACTGAGGGCTTTTTGCACGCTTCTGGAGTCCATATTTCACAAATTCTAGTTGACAGAAGTTTACGCTTTGATCTATAGACATAGGCAGAGGATTTTTTTTTTTAATTCACATCATGCTCCATCATGGAATTATTAATGTAATGAAAATAAAAGTTAAATATTAATGCACACACCTAACAAATAATGTATTATCTTCATTCCTGTTAAAAAAAAAAAAAAAAGCATAAAATTAATACAACACCCATAAAAAGTGTAAAAAAAAAAAAAATACACCATGCATACTGCTTGCAGGAGGGAGATTCATTACAATTATATTATCTAAAAATGCAAGAGGGTAACCCCAAAAATCTGATGGGATTACTGTACATAACTTGCCAGTATAAAGATGTAAATGTTAAAAACACACTCTTTGTTGACATTAGTTGTGGTGGACTCCACAGCGGTTTGAAAGTTGTCCTTCGCTCCTTTGTCTTTGAATGTGTCCCTGCTCCCAGATGACTGCACCGCATTTGTGGCCGCCTAATTACCAAAAAGACATAACATGCACCATATTAATCTTGTTTCTAAATATTACCTGATCATGCTCTTCTTAAGCAATTAACTTTCAGGTTCAACTGTTGCCTTAATGAGAAAGCAGGATTAATGAGGCCTGTCATTACAGCAGGCTTTAAAGTTTAACCTTGGTCAATAGCCACTGTGCAAATCACTTCAGAGGCTTTCATAAATAAAGGCAGACCTCCTGAACAGGACAAGTTTGTCCTTCCCACTCATTTGGTGACAAATTGTCAATTAGCAAATCACATCAGTAGTTTATTTAAACAACTCTGATTTTTAAATCAGACACAGAGGTGGATAACTTTGGAATACGTATTTCATGCTGCAGGTTTTGTTCTGTGATTGTGGATACATTTACTTGCATGGCTTATGGTATTTATGCTAGCCATAAACAAGTACTATGCCCTTACCTTAAGAAGGTAATCGGAGGGATTCTTTTCCAGAAATGAGTCCACAAATGTCTTGGTGGTCTCCAAAAGGCGGCTGTAGCTGAAACTCTGGATGAACGGGTGGTAGATGTCCTTTTGAGCCACAACTGTTCCCAGTTTGACTCTCAGGCTCTGGGTGAGAGATAAGGGAGAGATGGGAGTTCAGAAATCAACAAACTTTCACAGTCACACTGATAAGTCAAAGGCAGATAGTTACCGATGGAAGGTCTACATTCCTCTCAAACCACTGGAGGGCATAAGACGCATTGGATCCTTTCTCTAAACACACTGCCACAGCCTAGTAAGGGAGATCTAGATTAGCAGTTTCACAATATTAACATCAATAACACAAATTACGTACACATTCTTATTACCTGAACAATCAAAAGTATTGTCATGTTTCTTGCTAAAATTTCATCCTTCACTGTCTCTTTGAGGTCATTCCAGATTTTTGCGGCAGACATCAGTGGCGACACTTTGTTGTCTTCTTCAAACATCACGTCTGGAGAAAAGTGACATTTGTTTATTTCCACAAAAACAGAATATATCTTTATCAAGTATAGTTTTCAAAATAGCATCTCTTACCCAGCTGTTCTCCGTGCATGACTCTGGAAAGGAAGGCACAGATCAAAACTTTTTCATTCTGTGGTTGGTCGTCCGAAACGGCTAAATGAAAAGAAAAAAAAAGAAAAAATTGTAGGCTAAATGAAAACATTTTATGTTGACATTTACACCACAGAATCATGAACAGCCCAGACTTTATACAATAGTTATTAGTGCGGACTGATCCTGTTACAATAACAAATTTTGAAGCATGATATATTTGGTACAGAGAAATATTGCAATAAACGATATTATTGAAACTACTTTATGTCACTGACACAAAGCAGTATAATCCCAGTAAACCTGTTTTTTAATATACTGTGTCATTAAAAAGAACTGAGCTGCAACAAATGAATAACAGAATTAATTAATAATCAGTTAAGTTATTTATTCAACCATCTACAGCTCAAATCTTACCTTCTTACCTAAAAATCACAAATATCTCCCCATTTTTGAAAAAAACAAAAACTGTACACATGATATTGAGGCCCAAAATACATTGTTCCGGATTCTATATATTGAACAATAAGTCGATAAGATAGTAATTATCATGACAGGCCTAATGGGGAAAAGTAAAATTGTAGTTTAACATGAAAGCTGAACTGTATTGTAAACAACAACAATACTTAAATTAAAAGTATTAATGTTTTGCTATCAGTTTATAGAAAGGCTTTTTTTTTTTTTAATAGAAGAAATATTCTATCTTGCTTTCTTCTGGTATGGGAATTCACATAGAAAACTCTAAAATGGGGGAAATGGGCGCACTAGGTAGGTACAAGGCTGCATACACAGTGATAGGAAGAATGTATTTAGAATTTAGAATACTGAATGCCTAAAGTAAAATGTATTTTGTAACGTATTCTGATACATGGTCATAGTGAGAAACCATGTCATATAATGATATACAACTTCATTTTTGTTGTTATACACTACTTTATGTCTAAATAGAAATGAAGAATCACACATGCACGCACTGCAAGAGCTATTCTTTTATTCTCGCTAATACCGTGCAGTTCAAAGCCAAAATTAACATGGTACAGCCATGTATTCCATTTAATTTAGGAAAGTAACTGTATTCTGAAGACTACCAAATGAAAAAGTAACTGTACAGGAACACAGTTAGTCAAAATGATTCTAAATGAGTCTACGTATTGTCGGTACATGTATACATGCATCGTTGGGCTGTTGTATCGATATATCGCCAAGAGTATTTTTTTGGTGTATTTTACTAAATTATGTTATTACAGTGCTACAGTTTTGTTGCTTGTTTAGTGGGAAGAAACTCGTTTATGCAACACATCTGACATTTCCACTGTTTTGATGAGTAAAATGGGTGTGTTTCATATGAACTTTGCACAAGACGTGGTTTAACAAAGACTTTTAGTATCACAGCCATGATTTAGCCATTATTTTTATTGAAACGTATTGAATCGATTTGAAATATATATCGTATTGAATCGAAAGTGCACTGTATCGAGATATGTATCGTATCGTGGCCTATGTATTGAGGTATGTATCATATCAGCAACTTCTTAATGATACTCAGCACTATTTGTGTACACTGGTGATTACATTTTTGCGCCACCCTCAAGCTGCGTCAGGCATATGCACGCCAAGATGTTTCATCATTTGTATCTGACGTAGCGTTTCATTTGCAGATTCGACAAGAACTATGTCGACTCCAATCGAACTTGTGTCTGACATGACTGCAATAAATACGCTGGTTTCAGAATAATGTAAATGAAGGCTTACAAGTGTACATATGCCTATAAGTTGTTTGGTGTCCTTTATTGACTATGATAAACAGGTTTTAAAAATATGAGTAAGAGGGTGCGTGGGGCTCAAACTCATGTCACCCATGAAGAAAATAACGAGTGTGACGTCTTAACCACTACCCTACATTAACTCAATGAATGTTGTTTTCAACACCTATAACTAGGTGTTGAAAACACATCATATCAGATCATTATAGATGATCTAATTGATCATTGGCAATTTTGGCCAGGCACGCGAGGTCCTCAAAAGGACACAGCACAATCAAGCTTCTAATAACAGTAGTAAATTGTCCAAAGTGGGTGTCACAAGATAACATGCCATGCCAGTTGTCTCATCAAGACATGGAAGTGAAGTTTACGTTGTAGACTTTTAAAACACCTTCATGCAACGTTCTGCAGACTTTATAGTTCAGCGCTGTTGTGCACGCACGAGGCACACGGTAAAGGACGGAATCGCGCTTTTAAAAACAGTGCTAACTTGTCCAGTGTTAAGACTGGCTTTCACAATAAAGCTGTAGTACAATGTACTACGCATGACAGTTATAGGTGTTGAATTTTTCAGCTTTTTTATTAGTTAATGTCTTAATGGTTGTAAAATACTGCTGTATTTTGTTTTGTGAATATGAAATTTGCCCAATGTAATGAGAGTCTGCACTAATAGGGAAAGACCTTGAGGTGTGGAGGGGCTGTGAAAGGAACAGAGAATGTCACTTGGAGGCTGATCCTTTGTCCAGTTTTGTTATGAATGTGGTCTTGTATTATTGGTTGTGTATCCAGAGGTTCTTACTGTATCAGCATTGATAGAAAAGGTGAATAACAGTCTCTGTTTAATTTGAATCTTTTCATGGTTTTCTTAGCTGGGTATATGTTGTGATGGATTTTAAATGGTACTTCTTAAACTTTGTTTTGAATCTCTTACCAACTAGCCATGCCCTTTTCCAGTTTATCTCCCCGTACATTGAATTCCAGTGAGCTGCGGCTGCAGGTCGATTTGAAGGTTGAATAAGATTCGGAGATATTTTCATGGTTATGTTGATCTCTCCAATATAAATTTTACTTTCATTTTTTTGCAATTGGCAATTAAATTAAGAGTGTTTCATTAGCTGCAAGATTCCATTAGGTATGGCATTATAGACTGTGGTATATTCTGCTAGTGAAATCTGGAGTTGACATTTAGTGAGAAGATCATTGTATGGCCACATCTGCCCTTGCCATCCATCCATCCATCCATTTTCTTCCGCTTATCCGGGGCCAGGTCGCGGGGGCAACAGTCTAAGCAGGGACTCCCAGACTTCCTCACCCCGGACACTTCCTCCAACTCCTCTGGGGGTACCCCAAGGCGTTCCCAGGCCAGCCGAGAGACACTGTCCCTCCAGCGTGTCCTGGGTCTTTCCCGGGGCCTCCTCCCGGTGGGACATGCCCGGAACACCTCCTGAGGGAGGCATCCAGGAGGCATCCGGAACAAATGCCCGAGCCACCTCAGCTAGCTCCTCTCGACATGGAGGAGGAACAGCTCTACTCTGAGCTCCTCACCCTGTCTCTATGGAAGTGCCCAACCACTCTGCGGAGGAAACTCATTTCGGCCGCTTGTATCTGCGATCTTGTCCTTTCGGTCATTACCCAAAGCTCATGACCATAGGTGAGGTTAGGAATGTAGACTGGGCAGTAAGTCGAGAGCTTTGCCTTTCGGCTCAGCTCCCTCTTCACCACAATGGTCTGATACAACAACCACAACCACACTGCTGACGCTGCAACGATCCGCCTGTCAATCTCACGCACCATCCATCCCCATCCATCCTCCCCTCACTTGTGAACAAGACCCTGAGATCCACCCGGAGAGGGCAAGCCATCTTTTTCTGGTCGAGAACCATGGCCTCAGATTTGGAGGAGCTGATCCTCATCCCAGCCACTTCACACTCGGCTGCAAACGGCCCCAGTGCACGTTGGAAGTCCTGGTCTGGTGAAGCCATAAGGACAACATTATCTGCAAACAGCAGAGATGAGATCCTGTGGTCCCCAAACCACATCCCCTCTGGCCCTTGACTGTGCTTAGAAATTCTGTCCATAAAAACAATGAACAGAACCAGTGACAAAGGGCAGCCCTGGCGGGGTCCAACATGCACTGGAAACAGGTCCGACTTACTGCTGGCAATGCACAGCTCGTGCTCTGGTCATACAGGGACCAGACAGCCCTTAGCAAAGACTCCCAGACCCCATACTCCCAGAGCACTCCCCACAGGACCCCAAATAGGGACACGGTCGAATGCCTTCTCCAGATCCACAAAGCATATGTGGACTGGTTGGGCAAACTCCCATGAACCCTCGAGCACCCGATGGAGAGAACGGAGCTGGTCCAGTGTTCCACGGCCGGGACAAAAACCACACTGCTTCTCCTGAATCCGAGGTTCGACCATCAGTCGGATTTTCCTCTCCAGTACCCTGGAATGGGCCTTACCAGTGAGGCTGAGGAGTGTGATTTCCCTGTAGTTGGAACACACCCTCCAGTCCCCCTTCTTTAACAGAGGGATCACCACCCTGGTCTGCCAGTCCAGAGGTACTGTCCCCGACCACTATGCGATGTTGCAGAGACGTGTCATCCAAGACAGCCCCACAACATCCAGAGACTTCAGATACTCAGGATGGATCTCATCCACCCCCGGAGCCTTGCCACCGAGGAGCTTGCCAACCACCTCCGAGTCCCCAGCCTCTGCTTCCTCCTCAGAAGACATGATGGTGGGATTGAGGATATCCTCAAAGTATTCCTTCCACCATCCGACAACATCCCTCCAAGAAGGCCAGGTACTCTGCACTGCTGTTCAGCCCGTAGGCCGACACAACAGTGAGAGACCTGTCCCCGACCTGAAGGCGCAGGGACGCGTCCCTCTCGTTCATCAGGATGAGCTGAGCTGTGGGGCAATGAGCAGGCCCACACCTGCCTGCCGCCGCTCCGCACGGGCAATACTAGAGAAATTGAGAGTCCAGCCCCCCTCAAGGAGTTGGGTTCCAGAGCCCAAGCTGTGCATGGAGGTGAGGCTGACTATATCTAGTCACTAACACTCAACCTTCCGTACGAGCTTGGGCTCCTTCCCCCTAGCGAGGTGACATTCCATGTCCCCAGAGCTAGTCTCCATGTCTGGAGATCCGGTCGATGAGGCCCCTGCCTTCGACTGCCGCCCAGATCTCCCTGCACCGGCCCCTTATGGATCCTCCTGCGGGTGGTGGGTCCACAGGAGGACAACCCCACATTGCTCCTTTGGGCTGTGCCCGGCCGGGCCCCGTGGGGGAACGCCCGACCACTAGACACTCGCTGTTGAGCACCCACCCCAGGCCTGGCTCCAGGGTGGGGCCCTGGTAACGCCAATCTAGGTGACATAACTGGCCTTGCTGTGTTTCTCATTATGCCCTTGCTTATTCATTAATTGATAGATTTTTATAGATTTCCTTTATCAAATAGACGTTTGCAAAACAGTGTTTTATTTCGATGCTGGTTGTTCCAAATACAGCAGCTGGCTGGTGAGAAACTGTGTTTGTAGATCTGTCTCCAGGAAAGCAACAACTGTTTATGATAGTTAGATAATTTGATTGGAATTTTATCCACTGTATAATTACATTTGAGTAGAAATGAATTCCTCCTAATTGATTAAATAAATAATGTGGGATAGCATTCCATATATTTGCTTTCTCTCTGACTAGACGACACCGCCAGTTAATTTTGAACACATTATTCATAGTTTCAAAACTCAAAACCTCCAATCCTCCATTTCCCTTCTGATTGCAAAGTGTATCTTTTCTTAATGGGCTTTGTTTCTCTCATATGAAATTAAAGAGCATTTTATCCAGTTGTTTACAGTATTTTGCAGGTAAACCCATTGACAAAGAGATATAGACAGACCTTGATATTCCTTTAGCTTTAGCCAATAACACTCGACCATAAATTGACAGATCCCACATTAACCACATATTAAACCTCTTATTTATTTGACTGAAGATAGGGCTGAAGTTAAGCTCAGACCGATCAGACTGGCTGTTATTTAAAGTTACGCCAAGGTAAGTAGCTGTTCTTTTGACAGGAATTCCACAGATTTCTGGAGAATCACAGTCTTTGAGAGGAAGCAACACAGATTTTCCTAAATTTGTCTAAATGAGTCCTGGGAGAATTGTTTGATACAGTTCAATACTTTACCTACTTCTGCTTGATTTTTAATGAAGATGCCAGTGTCATCTGTCACAAATCACATCTTGACATGATCAGGCGGAGAACCGGAGCTACTTCTTACCTTGAAAAGACGCCAGATTTTTGTTGAATTCATCCAGATTCGCCTCTTTGAAGTTCCGGCAGAGACTTACGAACAGAAAATCCAAAATCCAGTCTGTAACCAGAGTGGTGACCTGAGAGAAGCAGTCCTCTTCCACAGTCTGGTGTTTTTGTGATAAGTTTTTCTCATTTTTTTCTCGCTCCATTTTCAAAAATAACCCAGTCGTTTATCTGCTCTTCTTCTATGTTTCGTCCCCTGCTTTTGTTATCACGTGCTTCTCCCCAGTGGCTCCCTCGTGTGGCCTGGGGCGACAACAACTCTCTTCTCGGTTATTATGTGAAACTGTATCTTATAATTAGTAGCCAAGAAGACTGGATATAATGTATTATCATGATCATTAATTAATCTACTGAGCATTTCTTTCATTATAGGTGTTTTTGTGTCTCATCTTACTGTGATGAGCTGTTGCTTATCCACAGATTTGACATGTAACTTGGTTTGTTATTGTTACTTGCTTAATTGTTTGCAATTAAATTAAACTTTTAATGCCATACTGTGGAACTTTCTAGGCAGTAACAACTCCATGCACAAGCAGATGGCTTACCACCAGAAAAGTTACACAGAGCACCTTTTATATATTATTATTTTATATTAACTGTAGGCCTATTTGTAAGCCCAAAAGTTGGCCTATAGTTTTCAGCACATTTACAACCCACAACCACAATTATGCTATTATAAGGCCATAATTTATCATTTATAATTATAATATAATTTATGTTACTCGGGTGTGTAACAGTAAAAAATAGGGTATGATCAAAAAACAAGGCTGCTTATTCTGTGGCCGATTCATTAAGTGAGCACATGTAATCTATAATGTAATGTGTTTACGTACACAAGGTCAAGGAAATAATCATTCTTACAATACTCCCCCAATTCCCAGTTTTAGCCTAAGCTTACAACACAAGTACAGTAGCAAATCTCAAAATGTCTAAAATTCCTGTTTGTGATTGTTTGCTTGCTTCTAGCTAACTGTACTACACAAATTAATGAATAATTTACAAACTAGCCGTATAGCTCTGTACTTTTCATTTCCAGTGCTTTGTAATGTCTGTTGCAATTGGAGCATGCTACAATCATTTAAAAGTTAATAGGTTTACACTAGTATATTATTCAAAATGAGCATATGAGCCAACATAATGCAGCTGTGCCTATATAAGTATGACACACACACAAGTTATATACACATTTATTTGTTACTCTGCATATGCTAATAGACGTAATGGGGAACAATGCTCTACAGAAATGTTGACATACATGTACCATAACAAAGTGTGGTCACATAATTGTTCAGACTACTACATGCATACAGAGATGATGTTGCTTTGTACAGAAAAAAACAGTCTGTAGCTCTGAATATGTCAAATACAGATAAGATAATGAACAAATAAAACGTAATGTAAGAGGCAAAATACAACATAAGAATGCAATGGCTTAATGCTTTGTAGGGATGTTTCAGTTAAGCACGCATCAGTGACATGGACAATACCCATTCTCTCAGGGAGAATACCTTTCCATATGGGATAAGGGCTGGATAATGCTGAGACAGTAAGACTGAGCGCACTCTCATTTTTGCTGTCATGTCACACTATTTATTTCAGTACCCACACAAACGCCATCCCAGGGGAGTCTTGCCGATCAATGGCATGTTCTTCTCGTCCCGGCTGTCAGAATGAAGGATGGGTCTGGGCCTATGTGGAGATGTGATAACAACAAACAAAAAGGGCTCGGAAGTAAAACTGAACAGACCCAGATGGTAAGAAGGATTTTTTTGAAGGTCAGATGAGTTTGAAATGAGGGGATTTTACATTGACAATATGCTTTATTGATGTTGAAATATATGTACACAAAATGGGCCACAAGTGGTGCAATGCAATAATTTAGAAGGTGGCTTCTTTCTATTTATCAGCTTACACAGTACTGGAGGACATGCAATGTCTAAAGCTGTAGTGTGGGCATGAGAAATCACATGGACTTGTCACTTGGGAAATGTGTTATTGTTTATTCTCGCATGAGTTTTATGGGAATCTCAAACTCTTACTGGCCAGAAGTTTTGTATTGTGCTCCTTTCTCGCCTCACTGAAGACTGATGGGGTGGATAGTGAATGAAGTACACATATTGCTCCAGGAGCCAAGACATCAATGTGGATTTGACAACATCACTGTTCAAAAAAAGCTGTGAAAGAAAAACAGAGTTCTATCCAATTCAGAGAGTTGTAGAAAACCTGAGAACTCAACAACATTACTTTATCTATTACATAAAGACCTGATTTCTCCTATAAAATTAGATTTTTTTTCTGTACAGTGCTATATGAACAAAGCAAAAATGACTTGCTACCTTCTCATAAACATTTATGAAAAGGCACGCAGCATTTCAACCACCAAATATGGCAGAAAAATTGTGGTCGTGCTCTATTTTGTTTTAGAAAAAATAGAATCATTCTCAACATTGATTCACAAAAAACATAAAATCCATTGTGTGTGGCCATTAAAATTATTTTTGACAGACGTATGTTGGATTTCATTCAATCCAACTGTAATATAAAAGGCCCTAGTGGTCAATTTGGATCCATACATAGTCAAATTTGTAGTCAATTGATATCAATATGAAAAAGTCAGATTTTGCATTGTTTGTGAGATTCTGGTAGCTGTAATACTGTTCGCCTCATATTAAAGATATAACGTTTGAAAAATACAAGTAGTTTCTGCCTGTACACTTACAAATCTCATAGACAGAAAATAAAGTGCCACAATTCTTGGCCTGCATAGATTGCACATTCCACACCTTTCTGTGACAACAAAACATGACTCGAGTAAGAAAAAGAAATGTAAAACAAAAGACAAGAACCATTCAGTCATATTCAGTCAATACCTTCCTCGTTTGTGAGGCTCCCACAAACGGTAAAAGTGTCACGCTAAAACAATAGAACCGTCATTCCAGCAACTCAATCAACATGGAATCAAAGGCAACATACAGACAAGATATTTCAGTCAGTGTAAAACAGAAGTGAGCAAAAAGACCAAAAAAATAGAACTCCTTTGGGTTTTTAAGTTTGACTGAAAATCATTATTTGTTCACAATATAACACAATAAATTACAGTCCAGGACGCAAACACATATACAAAATAAAAATATGCTCTCAAATTGATCAGCAGGATCAGATAAAACTCGCAGTAGTACCAAACAAAAGTGACATCAGGGTGCCGAGGATATGATCAATGCAAAACGAAAAACAAAATATATCAATAATAATAATAATAATAATAATAATGTCATTGTTCTTACATTATATATTTCTATGCAGCTGAGATAGACAAGAGCTTGACAGTGTGCTTCATTTGGTCCATTGATGCCACTAGGAAGGAATTTCTATTGTAGTAATCTACTACTTGTTTTTAGTGAAGCGTTACATGAGCAAAAGGATTACTGTCCAGGTGTACTGTGCTGTCTTATTTGTCTAAATCCTTAGTCTAGTTAATGTAGAATTTTCTATGACCAATCTAGACCTATGTATTTTACACTATTTGATACAATATGCCAAAGATAAAAATTATTTATTATATATTTTGTCAGGCTGAACAAGTAGTAGTTTCTTGTCCAAAGCCGTTTTGCAAGTACTGCTAATATATTTGGCAACTACAAGTGTGAGTAAAAGGAACCAAGTTTTTTTTATCCTTATTGTCAAGATCTTTGATAATTGGATGGACAACCTAAATAATTAGTTATGAAAACCCAAAACATTTCATACAGTTTTCATAGACCTTTACCACACTAAATGAAAATAAAAGCATTACAAGGTTGTCATGGGAACATTGCATTTCCACAAAAAGTAATGATATGTTTTTATTTTAGAGTTCGCTACAATGCAACACCCAATCTGAGGGCTTTCTGTGTGTTTCTACCCAAACCCACCCACCATCCTCTCACATTATTTTTCACATTGCAAATATTTGTACTTGCATCAACAGTCTTTTCGTTTTACCATCCTCTGTATTGTCACTGGCTTTGATGTCCCGGTATTTACAGTGGAGCACTTTCAGCAAACTAAGCACCGTAAAATATCTTGTCTTTATCTAAATGCATGCTTTGTACAGTTAAGTCTCCCTTCCTCAAGTTTGCTAGAAAATAATTATGTACATCAGGAGGGCTGTGAGTCTACCTACAGCAATTGATGACATCCTTTATTTCTCCAGAGCCTTCATAAGCACCTCAGTTTTTCTCTTCTTCAGCAAAACACAACACAAGTAAAAGGGACTTGTCATGCCATGCAAAAATATCTTTTACTGCATCCTTGTCTTGCGTTCCTAAGTCTTTTAAATTGCCTTACTGTCACATGCTGGTTTCACAGGTCGGAGAAAGACTGCCATCTCCTGGTACCAGATGGATTTCAGTTGTAAACATGTGATTCTCGACTTTATTGTGTCCACTTTGGTTGCTATTGGACTCCCCGCTTGCCCCGACTACGGCTTGGGTGCAGTTTTGTGCTGCCATCTTGGGCGACAGGGGCCCAACCACTGCACCTGCCACCTCCATGAGATGATCTTCCGTAGTCGGGTCCTCGTCTCCAGGTGGGGTGTCTACGACCAGCCTTTTTGGGGATAATGACTCTTCTTCTGCAATGGGAACAAGCTCATCCGAACATGGTATGAGCGGAGACATCTCTCCATCGGGCGATTCATCTTCCATGATGCTGGAGCTGATGTCTCCAGGAGAGGTAGTGCTGGGGGGTGTCAGCGGACCCTCTGCCGAGTTTCTATTTACCGTCAAACTTTTTATCTTCATAGGATTGTTCCCTCTTGGAGACATCGTTTCTATTGCGCTGTTGAAGCTCCCATCTTCGTCAATGTGGAGCTCAGACTGATAGAGGTTGTCTGCCGTACCCAGATGACCCAGGTCTAAAAATGGACGCTTTGGACGAAATTCACACGGTTCAATGCTGTCTTTTTGATGCAGAAAATCGTCAGAACAGCACGCCCTTTGCACTTCTGTCATCTCAAGCTCCACTTCCTCCTTCAGAGTGGATTCTGGACTGTGGGTTTTCTTGGGTGAACCAGGTCCAGTCATAGTTGTGCTCATGGTGCTCATTGAACTTGCAGTATTTAAATTGTTGAAGGATTGCGATTTTGTCATCTGATTGTACACTTCTTCTAACCTCTGGGCGTTAAGATGCTGTGGGGTCCTGTGTTCGTGCTGCGGACTTCCTGATGTGATAATGGTTATTCGATTCGAGGACAACTCGGGGTTTCTCTTATCTGGGGACCTTAGGCTAGTTTCTGATGACGCATTCTTTGTCGACCCCCAGCGACTTGGTGACAGGTGGTTATCAAATGCCTTTTCCTCTCCCTTTTCCACCACTACATCCATGAGCTCCATACTGCGAGCGAAAGCATCTTTGAGATTCATGGACACAATACTTCCATTCCTCTTTGCCCTCTCGAGCGCCTCTCTCCTCTTGATGGCTTTTTCCTGTCTCTTCTGTTCTTTGTAGAACTCAGAGAAGTTGTTGACAATGATAGGAATTGGGAGGGCGATTACCAGCACTCCCGCAATACAGCAGAGCCCCCCTACAATTTTACCAAGCAAAGTCTGCGGGTAAATGTCACCATAGCCCACTGTAGTCATTGTAATAGTGGCCCACCAGAAAGACGCGGGGATACTGGTGAACTTTGTGGCATCTTCGTCTTTCTCGGCAAAGAACACCAAGCTCGAGAAGATCATAATACCCATCGCGAGAAATAAAATAAGTAAACCAAGTTCATTGTAGCTCCTTCTCAAAGTGAAACCCAGAGATTGGAGACCTGTGGAGTGTCTGGCCAATTTTAAGATCCTCAATATTCTCATGATACGGAAAATTTGCACCACACGCCGCACGTTTTGAAACTGAAGCACGCTTTTGTTGGATTCAGTCAGAAAGATTGTCACATAGTAGGGCAAGATGGCGAGCAAGTCAATGACGTTGAGTGGGCCCTTGAAGAACTTCCACTTGTTGGGAGAGGACAGGAAGCGGAGGAGATATTCCATAGTGAACCAGGCAATGCACACAGCCTCCACGTGGGCCAGCTGCGGGTTGTCATTGGCCTGACCGAATTCGTCCAGCACTTGTAAATCTGGTAAAGTGTTGAGGGACAGGGCGATAGTGGACAGCACGATGAACAGGATTGATATGATGGCCAAGATCTGCGGAGAGAAGAGAAAGTAGTTCAGAAAATGGAAAAAAAAATCAGCATGATTAGAATTCCAGTGATGGCAACAAGACAGCTGGAACTGATAACTATTCGAGGTCATCTTCTGAAAAATATCTTTTGCACACTTCACACAACTTGATGAACTCAAGACAAAACTGACCTCAAAAATTGCTTTCTCTTGCATGTAACAATTAACTCAGTTTGTAACATAAACCTGTGAAATATCCCTGAAGCAATATTATGTACAGAGAGCTGCAGAATGGTATGAGATAAAATAAAGCTCACAAAGCTGTAAGTGGGTTTGGGAATACAAATCTGGCAGTAGATTAAATTCTTCCTTTCATTTCAAACCTTGGTAACATCTATATTTGTTTTGGCCAGCTATTTCAAGTCTGCACATCCAAATTCATGGAACTGGGCTTAATTCATGTTTTTAATTCAACAATTATGAAGGAAACTAATAAGAGTGGGTAAATTAATCTTTGAAACTTGATATTCAGGAAAGACTAAAGTCCTAAAATAGAGTGTTGAAGTGAAATGAGTAAATGAAACCCAATGAACTGAATGAATGTAAGAAGATACGCAAAGGAAGGATACAGGAATCTCTCAAAATGCCACTAGCATCACAATGTTATAACAGTCATCTCAGGTTTTCATCCTGTTGGTTGTTGTTTGTTCTCAGCTTTTCCACAGTAAATGCTTTAAGAAAGTCCGACTGCACCACCCACATTGTCTTCAAATTGCTTTAGAAATACCAAACTAGATCTTCAAAGGACCGCCATAGAGTCCCACACCACTGCTTTCGAGACACATCTCTACACAGCTTATAAAGTGGTGTTTTTCTCTATAGCGAACAGGTCTATAGGGGGTCCCACCGCTGGGCTAAGATTTAATATGGTCGTCAGCTTCTATCAAAAAGTCTATCCTGGCCAGGACTATAAAAAGCAATATCAGAAGTATTGTCTGTACATATTTGCTCTCGAGTTAGATTTGACCTTTTCATTAGTAGAATTGTCACAAATGCCATAGCAATAAATCTGTATTGGAGTGACAATTAATCAATATCAGTAATTGAATTACAGACAAATAAGTGCAAAAATTAAGCTGCTTTGGTTCAGTTCATAATATCCTGGATTTAAATTGTTTTGGGGTTAAACTGAATAGCTTTTATACCTTATTTCATGACCAATGTTGTATTTGCAATTTTCCTAACCCAGGAAAAACGTCCCTTGAAATAAGAGGTAATGTATATTGGAAGCAAGTCAGAAACCTCTTAAAAGAAGTAAAATCATTTTCAACTTGATAAAAAATGTGAAATTAACTCTTTTTTGACTTACTGGGTCAATAACATTCAAGACACAAACTACATTATTTAGTCTTTCTTTACAAGGGTGCCTACGAACATCCCTCATAATCCCAGTGATCTTGAATCTCCTTCCACAGGGGCTGTATCTGGCCCTGATTTATTGACACCAGAAGATTAACGTAGGTGAAAGGTCAGCCAAATATGCTAATTAGGGGATTATCTATGAATATGTAATTAAATATTATTACACAACCATCAGAGTAGGTCCTTTTATTCTTTGACATGTTTTATTTCAAGAAGAACGGAAAAAACCTTTTATAATGCAGCTGGGATTGTCAAGGACTTCCATTCGCAGCTCCACTCTGGGGTCTGTCAAGACTCCAGTCATCAATCTCCTGTCTCCAGATTAACCTTTCCATGGAAATTATAGCAGAAATTGTCAAGTTTTGTGAGAGGTCTTCTATAACCGGGCCCAATATAAAAGCGATGAAGATCTAATGAATGAAGCCTGAATGGTCCACATCAATACAGACCAACGTGGTACTCAGAATACTAACCACAGCCACTCCATTCACTGTGGATATTTCAGTTCAGTCATTCATTTGGAGATGATACAAATGCCATTCTACAATCAAGCAAACACTGCTTCATTTGGATTTAAGTTTGGTTCTGTAACTGAAATAATATTACTCAACACTCCATCCTGAATGGGAGGGTCAAATACACAGGATAAATTTATCTCTAGAGAAAATATAGTGTCCCTTATTTAACTTGAAACTACAATGCCACATATGATACTACCACATTACTATAACAATAGTAGTAACTAGTTGATGTAATACCTCATAAAGGTGCACTATGAAACTTTTCAGTTGGAGGGTCTGCCATCTGCTTGTCTCCATGGAGATGTTATTATTTTACCTGGGATGTTGCCAGTAATGTAAAGTTTGTAAAGTTAGAAAACGCACCAACAAAGTAAATGATATGACCTAATTAACAACTACACAAAAAGCATATCTATTTTGGTAGAGGGAACTGCATGCTCATCTTTATCCTTTACAGTGCACTTCCATGGCTCAGCAGAGGAAGTGCCATCACTAAATGAACGCTGCTGACTATCAGGTTAAGCCTATTAGTCAGTAAGTGAAGCCACCTCGACCTGACCTGGCCGGGAGCACAGAGAGGGCTCCCTGAGCTTTTTGGCAGAGAGAGCCTGCTGCCCCAGTGCCCAGCGACTCCATCAGAGAACCTGTGCTTGTACTCCTGATGCACGACCCTGGCACAGAGTCAGCATAAGGAAGAGTCCATTACAGTGAGAGATAATGGGGGGCTGCATATGCCTTAAACTGCTATGAGAATACGAAGGCAAAACAAAACTGAGAAAGGCAATCTGCTCTTTAGAGGTCAATTATATTATACTATATTATACATATCGACTCCACTGAAACACCAAAATTTAAGTTACGAATCATGAAGCAACAATAAAGGTATATTCCATAGTCATAGTGGAGTGACCTTGTAGTGTAGCATCCTAAATAAAGTGTACACTTGCTTGGTTTTAATATCTTTTGACATCTTGCTATTAAAACTCCTGCAAATCATGTGCTTTTACTAGTCCAGGGCCAAATCATGAAGTCACCACCCAAATGTAAAATGATACTCACTGTTTTGTCAATAGGTGTTTATCAAATAAAAGTAAACAAATGTTATAGAACAACATTGGCAAAGTGCAAAAAAGCACTGAATATGGATATCCAATTGGAGGTTTGGTTGGGTGGTAAATGCTTTTTCTATGGTGATAATGTAAAACAAATTACATGCATTTGTTTACACACTGTATAGGCCTATAATTAATTAAGTTCCTGTTTAAGTACATAGGTGAAAGGATAGCAGCTCTACTACAGTAATCTCTGTGTGTATTAACCTGCAGTAATTCAGTGGACGTTGTTAAGAAGGATCAATTACTTTGGCTCAATCTGGACTGACCCCTGAACTGTGGCTGCATCAGATGTAGTGAGTCTGGATTATGAAAAGGGAAATGAGTTGTGGCCATGCCAACTGACCTTTTGACCTAGAGAGAGAGCAACCAGCTCTCCACCATTTAATGTTTTAGTAAATGAGTAAAAATAGAATGATTTTTGATTCTGCTTGTCTCTATGGGGATGGGGATTGCTTTGCCTGGAATGTTCCAACTTCCACAGTATGGCATTCAACTTTTTTACCTTGAAAAACATTCTTACAGTGAGCAGGCATGCCTCTCCATAGATTTTACATGTAACTTGGCCTTACTGTTGTTCAACTCCTTAAAGATAAGATGCATTTGTTGCCGTACTATGCAATATTTCAGTAACATTTGCATGGAGACAAGACAAGCAGGTAAAATAACTACATTTTGGTGACTGACGGTACTTCATTTGGACCTCATTGATGATGGATGCGAAAGGGTTGTGTGTTGGTTTAGTATTTCCATATTCCACATGGACATAATATTTACCATTTAGGGAGAAAGATATCCTCTAGTCCAGTAATTCCCAAAGTGGTGTCCGGGAGGCAGCGGCTCTACAAACTTTGGTAAGGACTTATATTCACTACACCATCAGCTGAAATAGGTTTTGTTAGATATATACTGTATATTTTATCAGATATACAGACTCACTTCGTATTTGTCTGTGCTACTATTCCAAACATTACAGTAATAAGAAACAGACGGAGAGTGATAAAAGATTATTAAATCCCACCTGACTGATTTTTATTTTTACACACTCGTTATTTTTACATACTCGTCTCGAGAACTGGATGATACTTAGCGCCTTTTCAATCCTGGGTGAAATATAAAACGCGTCATAAAATAATAAATAATCTGACAAATGTCCTACCGTCAAAAAGGTCCTCAATTCACAAGAGACACTTAAATAAATGGGGCAGCACTAACACAGAGCTTTGGCCATCAGTAGCAGAAATATACACTATAATTTGTCACTAGCCTCACCTTTAAAATGGTCTTTTCCATATCTTCCATTTAAAAGTTATTCAAATAGACTATAAAGTTGGACACAACAATTCAGTCATACTACATCAAAGTATTCCCAAATTAATATTTACTTTTCAACTAAAACTATGCATTGGAAAGTTGTTTCAAGGTGAGACAAATGAGTAAGAAGCAATGCGGTATGGTGAATAGATGTAGGAGCTGAGGAGATGAGATGCCAGGGGATAAACTATATGATCAATTTTAAAGGGAAATTATATCTCCTAGGGCCCATGGATTAGTGGTGGTTAAGAGGAGAAGACGGCGAGGCTGAGGAGGCAGATAGTTCTGCTGCTGGGCTGAAGAACAGGGTGGAGAAGGGCAAGTGTGATGGAGGAGAGAGATTTTGAATAACAGTGTTGCGAAGATGACGTCATTTAGGAGTCAAAAATAAAAGAAAAAAAGGTGATCCTAAAATGCTTCGACGTCTAATACTATACAAGTTTCGGCATACAAGCCACATTTTCCAGTTAGAGCTGTGCAGTTAATCAAAATATAATCAAGATTTAATCATTTCAAATTGTCAGTCATAATGGTGAAAGCCTGTGGTTGATCTTAAAACTAAGACTGAAAGACATTTTATTAAGAAAAAACAAAAATTGTGATCAATATGAAGAGGAAAATCGTATTATTAGTTATTACTGCCTTTATCGTCCAGCCATAACTGCAGTGGTAGTATGTTTGTATTCTCAACCTGCCCAGTTTCAATAATAAGAAATGGTGAGAGAGAAAAACTAGAGTACAGTATCTACTAGCTTGAAGGGAAGCTATCAATTGTACGACAGTTGGGACACTAAGCCACACCAGTGCTATAAGATCTCTATTGATCCAATTCACTCAGAGAACCATGGTCCTCTCCGACCCCTCTCCCTCTTCATCCATTTCTTCTGGACTAACTCAGCTCTTTCCCAGTCAGTTATGATAATTTTTGGTTGCAATCAATTTGTGTGATTATGGCTATGCTAATGTGCATTGATTCCTGGACCTGCGCGGTATTTTATTCAGGCATTAAAGTTTATCAAAATGGAAACAATATAATTAGCTACGCTCAGTGGCGTTTAATGACGGGCGGTGCAATGTGCAGACTGGACTTTTGTATACAATTAGCAACTATTATCAATACAAATATGCTATTAGAAAGAAAGAGAGAAGGGATATGTTGAATGATTTAATAGATGGGGTATGACTTAAAAGCTGTGCTCTCCACATTAATTCCCAAATGAGGAGTGAAAAATTGCCATTACCTCTGCACTTTCTGCTGCTCTAGTGCATTTAACGCTCCATAGATTCACAATATTTTATTTGGTAGCCTTCCCATTTGGTCCTTAGTATTAAATCTTATTGGTGTTAGAAGAGAGAACTGAAAAAAGACTGAAAAATCATGGTCTAGTAAAATACTTTGCCTATATTTGAAAAGACAAATTAGCTTAAACCTGCTCTGAATAACTGGCATCCCCCATGAAGTGCAGTGCATAATAATGAAGAGGTTTTTTGTTTTGTTTTTTATATTAAGCATTTTATGGGTCTATGACAGCTCCCAGAGTAGTCAATAATTGTGGTGGATATAATCCATTTGTCTTGGCATAACACCGCAGAGCCATACTGTGTCACTTGTAATTTAATTTGTCATCAATCAGTTTGAGTATATGATGCATCTCTCTGCGCTTGGCAACCCTTGTCAAAAACATTGGCGTGACGTGGTTCAAGTCACTCTTTCAGGAACAGTGAGTTAAATTGGGGTGACTTATTGACTGATTGCTGTTTAATGAATAGGGCCTTTACTGTTTAGGTATTTTGTCATAGTAGAGCGGCCTAGCAGCTCTACTATGCGGCATAAGAGCAGATGGTGTCCAGGGAGCTTGGGCCAGGCTTGTACACTGCAGGTTTGAATTACTTTTCAGCAAAACTGCTACAGCATCCTGGCTGCAGCATGACAATAGCAGGTACAGCACCAAGCACTGTCTCGATGGATGTTATTGCTTTGCCTGGAATGTTTCACATTATGGTATTAAAGGTGTTTATCATACATCACGCAGAGGTGTTTTTATTGCTAAAAAAATACTGCATGCATTCTTTCTGTGAGCGAGTTCACTTCACACAGATCTGACCTCTAACTTGACCTGGTGGCATCACCTGATTGCCTTCATGGATAATTATAATTCCAGAGTATATGTATAAAATCCAATTACTTAATAAGGTAGGCTTAGATAGAATGAGCTTGCAAAAATGTAGTTATAGCAGACTTCTATAAGCCTTGAATTGATTAAAGTGCATATTTAAACCCTCAATTTCAAATCTGCAGCTACAGTATGTCTGATCTGTGAGCAAAACCACTGCCCCACGTTTCTGTTTGTTTTCGTGGTTTGTTGGAGTGATTTTCTTTGTTGTAGTTCTGGAGAGAAAACTAGGCTATCATAAAATATTAATGCTGTGTGTTTCTGTTGGAGAAACATGACTGTGCCAAACAAGAAAGACAAATGTATGGAGTTGTGTTGAGATACAGTAACACACTGGATAACTGGACTATACAGATTTTACACTATACTACACTACACATTACCTATTTTGAAGCATAGAATTGAGTTAAAATGGCTAATTTTGCTTCTAAAATCCTCACATATTCTTTGATATTTATTTGATTCTTGGTGTAACAAGTATCAACTAATCTTGATATCCCAATTCACAATGAAAAAAGAGAAATAAATAACTAAAATATGCAATAATTCAAAATGACATTACTCACTTGTTGTCTGTTAGCCTGTTAGCCTATGGAGTTGTAACTTCAATGTTCTGTTATTTTTGTACCAACTTTTTAAATGCGTTTCAACTATCAGCCTCTTAAAAGATTGTTGACTCCTGTCATTTTTTGATGTTTGAGTTTGATGTTTTTTTAAGTTTGATGTTTAAGCCAACAGAAGGAGCACTCCTGTTGCCTTAAACATTGATGAGTTCTCACCGTTTGGATCAGCACTTAGACTAAAACAAGTTATTTCTGAACACAACCTTGAGACATATTCCGACTCAATCAAAGTATCGATGGATTTATTTAAAGCCCTGATAGATCCTTGAGCTATTCTTTGACTGTAATGGACACCTAATGCCCGTCCCATCTACTGTATTTCCGGTAACAATAGCCACCATTCTCGGATTACCAAGTCTTGCTCCTCGTACTGTACTTCATCAGCCTATTAAAAGATACCTCACTGTGCGCTGGACGCCATTCTCCCAGGCGACTCAGCACTTTTGGGCACAGTGGGGTGTTAGAAAACCCCCTCCCAGAGAGAGTGGGCCTCATATGAAGGACAGTGAGCAAAGTCACAAAGCCTTTAATGTAAAGCGCAAACTAGGTTTCAGCGGGGAACAGCAAACTTTGGAAACTTTTAATCAGACTCAGTCTTTGTCACTTTGTCTCTCTGCCCTCTATGTGTGACCTGCCAGTCTGTCCTTTGAAACACTTAACAGACAAACTCTGTCACGATGTGTCACTAATGGGGACGTTTCAGTAGCAAATTTTAGGGGAATATACTACCTCATCTGCAGCACAACGTTAACTAGTTTTATTTTACACTGCGTTCCAAATTATTATGCAAATGATATGTTTTTCTGATTTTGCCAAATTGTCAGTATTTTTTTTTTGCAAAAATAAAAACTTAAAATGCACTGTTCCAAATTATTATTCACAACGGGGTTTCAAACCATGTTATTGTTGTAATGTACTGAAAATTAGTTTATTTTTCAATTAGAAGCATTAGCGTATTACTGAAATCAAAAGCTATTTCAATCAAAACATCTTAACAGGTCAAGTTACATTTTAACATAGGACCCCTTATTTGATAGGAGCTTCACAATTCTTGCATCCATTGAACTTGTGAGTTTGTGGAGAATTTCTGCTTGAATTTCTTTGCAGGATGTCAGAACATCCTCCCAGAGCTGCTGTTTGGATGTGAACTGCCTCCCGCCCTCATAGATCTTTCACTTGAGGAGCTCTAAAGGTTCTCAATAAGGTTGAGGTCAGGAGAGGATGGGGGCCACACCATGAGTTTCTCTTCTTTTATGCCCATAGCAGCCAATGATGCAGAGGTATTCCTTGCAGCATGAGATGGAGCATTGTCATGCATGAAGATGATTTTGCTGTGGAAAGCACAGTTCTTCTTTTTGTACCATGGAAGAAAGTGGTCAGTCAGAAACTCTACATACTTTACAGAGGTCATTTTCACACCTTCAGGGACCCTAAAGGGGCCGACCAGCTCTCTCCCCATGATTCCGGCTCAAAACATCACTCCACCACCTCCTTGTTGACGTCACAGCCTTGTTGTGACATGGTGGCCGTCCACCAACCATCCACCACTCCATCCATCTGGACTATTCAGGGTTACACGGCACTCATCAGTGAACAAGACTGAAAATGAGTCTTCATGTATTTCTGGGCCCATTGGAGTCGTTTCTGCTTGTGAGCTTTGTTTAAGGGTGGCCGAATACAAGGTTTATGCATAACTGCAAGCCTCTGGAGGATCCTACACCTTGATGTTCACGGGACTCCAGAGGCACCAGCAGCTCCAAATACCTGTTTGATGCTTTGTAATGGCATTTTAGCAGCTGCTCTCTTAATCCGATGTATTTGTCTGGCAGAAAACTTCCTCATTGTGCCTTTATCTGCACGAATCCGTGTGTTCTCTGAATCAGCTACTAATCTCTTAATAGTACAATGATCACGTTTAAGTTTTTGTGAAATATCTAAGGTTTTCATACCTTGTCCAAGGTATTCAACTATTTCATGCTTTTCAGCACTAGATCCTTTTTCTTTCCAATATTGTTGAAAATGTTGCTCTGCTTAATAATGTGGAACGTCCTTCTTAAGTCATTTTTCCTTTAATTGGGCGCACCGGGCAAACTCATTGGCACCGGTGTGTGTTTCACTGGAAAACTAAACATTTACCTTTATGACTCACACACAATTTGCCTAATAATTTGGAACGCGGTGTATTTCAGTCACTGCATGAGTCGAGAAGGTTGCTGCTAGGTTGCTCCCTGCCATGCCGTGACAGTTATGGCAAAGCTGTGATCAAATCTCGTGTCCTTTTTAGATGTCCTCTGACTGCAGCCGAACATGAAAGTGCAGTATAAAAATATATGAGTCTCCATCTGTGCGAGCGTTGTGCACGGTGTTTGCACAAGTGCCTTTGGCCCTTATGGCGTGACAACATTATTAACCTATACGCCACGGACATATCCCCTGAGAGAAGAGCAGGCCAGCGGACAAGATATGCAGCTTTCAACACACGCTATGCACATACCTTAAGTGTGGGCCTATATACAGTACTTCAAGTGAAATGTTGATTTTAACAAAAAACAGTATTTGAGTACATGCACCAGTTTAATGTCTAACAAGCATCTCTACCTCCTATGTTTAATTATTCTACCCTCTACAGCTCATATGTTCCTATACTAAATTAAAAAGACCAATGAGGGTACATACAATATATAGTGCAATTAAATGTAAACTAATCACTAATTTGAATAAGAATAAAGATGTATGTAAAATCCCTCAGTCGACGAATAAGAATAAAGTTATTGTACAGACCTACTAAATACAACTTTTTGCACTATTTTCAGTAACGCTCCAGGGGACATGGCAGTGTAATTACTGCTAAATGTCCTGATGCCTGAATAGATCACTATGTTAATCACATGGGCCATGATCAACACTTCCTGCTGCTGCTGCCACGCTACAAAAGAGAACAAACACATAGCAGTTAATATTAATGATGGCTGGAGGGCTGCATATAACCGGCCGAGTTGGCCTGCAGGTACAGAGATAACAGCGAGAGGAAGGATCGCTTACATGCACTCATGGGCTTCCCACAGTGATAAAACCATCCGTCCAGGTTGGAGGTGCACGGTGCTGTGTAGGGCTTTTGCAAGAGACATAAAAATGATTTCAGTTCACAGATAAAAGTGGGAAAAGCCTAGCAGAGACAAGATTCACTCCTCAACTCCCACACTTGTAAAATACCCATCTCCGTCCCAAACAGTCACAATGCAGTCTGCTCAGCGGGGGCCTGTAGCTCTTGGCACAAAGCACTACATGAAAGACCAGAGAATCCCCTCCCACTCTGCTCCAAGTTTGTCTTATCCTCAATGACTACATGTCCTCACCTTGCCGTCTTAGTCAAACTGTGTAACCATGGACCCCATAAAGCTGAGCGCAGAGTTGCTTTTACAACTTTTTTATTTCTATGTGTTGCAGATGTCTTATCATTCAAACACACGAAAGTACTTCTAAGAGCCAAGGGAGGCTGAGTTGCACTGTGAATAAACTCTGCAGTGAATAAACAACCAGGAATGCTGCTGCTGCTGCTTAGTTAAATCAAGTTTAAATATTGTACTGCATGTGACAATCTAGACTCTAGTGTTTTGATAATCAACATTAAAAAGTAAAATTATAATTCAGTGCGTAACTACTACCTACTAAAAATCGAAAATGAAAAGCGACAGTGTTAAATAGCTCTATACTGAGGAAAACTATTTTCTAGGTGAGATGATGCATGAACTTTGAGCTTTTGTTTGCACTGTATTACCTAAAAACTCAAGGGAAATTGAAAAAATAATAAATAAATAAATAAATAGATAGATAAATAATAACTTCAATATGCATACAAATACCTCTTTTTATTTTTTTTCATAATGTGACTTTATATTATGTCATAGTCACTAAAATAAATGGATCAAAGAATGAATCAGTGTCATGTCTAATTTTGCCCACTAGAGAGAGCACTTCCCTTTTCCCTCTTCCCAAATTGTGTGAATGACATTTCGTGACTTTGCTTTTGTACTTTTTCTCTCTCTTTTCCAGGGGGTGGGCCGGACAGGGCTAGGGGAAAAACTTAGTTGGGATGCGCAGAGGCGGAGCTGCTCTAATCCGTCACCTCTTTTTCCTCTCCCATGTCTCTCCTCTCAACAAACATTCCCTCTCTGCGCATCAGCCAAGACCACAGCTAGGGCAGTGGTCACCCTGGAGTCTCTAATCCAAATCAAGTATAAAGAAGATGAAAGCACGACCCTTTAGTCCTGCAGAACATGCTCATTCTTATTCCCCATGACATTAGCACCCCACATTTCATTAAACTGCACCGTGCACAGTCACTCTCCATTGTAGCATTTTCAACCAGCCAAACACTCTTTTGACTGATTTTTGTGTGTGCCCATTGGGAAAGTTTGTTGTTGTTGTTACCAAAAATATGAAGGAACCATGTAAACAGTCAGACAGACACCCAGCTGACAATATCCAGTGCTTTTACCAAGATTCGCCCAGATGATGTTGCATGAATATATGCATGAATGAGAACTAGAGGAGGGGAAGAATAGCAAAATTTAAATGTGGCCCAGGATTACGGTATTATAAAATGAGGGCTGAGAGTCGAACTTACACAGCTGGCAAACATATCATAGTAATTTATTCAAAACAATATGGGAGAAGATACAGAATTATGGGTGTATTTTACTATTTGTTGATGGTAACCTGCTTTATCTTCTTACATTCTTGAATCTTGTTGGTAAAGTGGGTATCTTTGTGTAGCCAGTTAGTTGCAAGGTCAACATTTGGGTTATATTATGTATAACCAGAAAATAATTGGTGAAAAAGTCCAAAGAAGATTTAAAATTTTTGTCTTTTTATTACTTTTGTTATTTCTTACTTAGTTACTTTTTATTCACTGTGGGCTTTATTACTTGGTCATGAATTGCAGTAAATTGTTCATTTTTATTGTAGATTGCTAACAATGCCATCTTTTTGGAAATATTTGTGATTCTCAAATTTTTAATAAAATCCGAAACATAATAACTATTAGGATCTCTTTTTAGCTCTTGCTATCATTGAAAAGTGATGTTATTATTTATTTATTTCTCACTTACGCTCATTCATTTAGAGATCTATTTTGGATTCCATGTTCTCCAGTGCCTCTCCAAATGCTAACTTCACTTGTCCCCTCTTCATCCCAATTACCATGCAACACCTTGACATTGCCATCTGCTGCTGTGAGCTGAAGAGGCTTAGCAAATATGGTGTCAACAACCTACTGACGCTTTTCCCCGTAACCATAGAAACATGCAAACGGAATCCCTCTCTCCCTTTTATATAATTGCCACAAGAACATACCACTCGGCCCTATAGGCGTCTCAATAATAAAACATGAACTGTTTACGTCTTTTATTTGTTTTTAATGTCAATATAAAGTTTGTATTTTATCTACTAGCTTAAAGAAGCCCTATATAACTTTATGGTTGGGAGTCCGTCACCTGCTTCTTTGCCTTCCTTGCCTGGAATATTCCACAGTATGACATTAAACAGCTCTACCTTACATCTTACACTTATTCTATTACAGGTGGTTTTATAGCTCAAAAATACCTACAAAAACAGGTGACTTTGTGACTGTGAGCGAGGTTGCCCCTCCACAGATCTGACCTATAAATCTGGTCTGGTTTGGTCTCCATAAAGACAGAATGCTATACTGTGACATCCCAGACAAAGCAATTATATCTCCATGGAGAAAAGCATTTGACAGACTCTTCACCAGAAAAGTTACACAATGCACCTTTAATGCATACATGAATCACTTTGCTAAAAACCTGGAGTGAGTTAATGGTGGGACAATAATTACAACTTGCTTACAAGCTCTTAAAAGTTTATTTTGCATAACACAACTCTTCTAAAATGTATTAGGTTAGCTTGGGGCAACCCCCTTTAGGCTGCTGCTATATAATTGTATTTATTTTTCATTCAAAGCTTGATCCACGACCATCAGCAATAAAAGAAGAGCTCAGACACAATAGAAATTTGAGCAGAGCAACAAAAAAAAAAAAAAAAAAAAGAAAAGTGGTATGAATGACTGGACAATTGAGCTGAGTGCTGCTTCATAGTGGGAGTGGTAGTAAGTGTATACAGGCCGAATTTCACTGCCATTGTTCAGAGAAAATGAGAGTGATGATGAGCAGGCGCCACGACGACTGTTTCCATGGTGCTGGGATGAGGTGTGTGTGTGTGTTCCCAGGAAAAGGAAGGACTACGAGGAGATTCCCCTTTAATTAATAGAAGTGTTAGCGTAAAGACACTGCAGCAAGGACAGTCAATATAAACAGAGATCTGTCAGAGTAAGTGTATTTAATTCTAATTAAGACAAAAAAAAAAAAAAAAAGTGTAATTATAAAAGATTAGATCCACAGGTTAATCGATGAATGCAGCAGTGGCTTTCTTATTATGCATGTACCAGATTCACTCTCTGTAACAGTAATACAACCTAACCTCTTGCATTCAGTATCACATTATATTTTTCCCATGTTATTGCTGTTTGTTAGTTCAATTATGGAAAGACAACTCAAGTTTACAAAATAGCCGAAAATGAGAAAATAATGAGCTAGGGGTGTGCTACATCTTATGAAACATGAAACTATAACACAATATACATTAGAAACACATACTATATTGGACATACATTATGCAAATACATTTACATTTTTAACATCTCAGATTCCAATGTGACAAAAAGTAATAATAAGCTAACTACTAAAACCATCTGAAGAGCAACACAATAAAAACACTGCAGGGTTCTAAAACACTGGCCTATAACTAATAGCTGACTTCTGCATGGTGCTTTCTCAACTGGTTCGCCTGTATTCAGCCCCACATTTTACTATGTGTAGTTTTATGTATTTTAGCATGTGTGTGTGCGCGTGTGTGTGTGTTACTGTTTGGGTTGTTTGGTTGTGTGGGGTCAGGCAGCTGTGGGGGCTGGTTGGGTGGGTGGAAGGAAATGTGGAAGTGTTGTGCCACTATGACACCCCTCTATATTTGGGTGGGGGCAGAACCTGCTTGGAAAGAAAAGGTGAAGATGCACAAAAATATCATGTGAGGTTTACTAATGGGTTTGTACTGGGGTTTCTGGACAGAGAGAGTAGAGGACATACTGTGTGTTGAGACCACATGTTGAGAAGTGTTTGTCCCACTGAGAGTGCATGACAACAAATCTGACCAAGACTCCCAGTAGAGAAATGTGTATGTGCTCATGTCCAAATAAAGATGAAGTCAGATCAGCTTTAGAGCGATGAAAATACCAGAAAAGAAGAGCAACATCATTGAAGTCAAGCCAGCCTACAACAAAATGGATTGTCATTGGGTCATAATCCAATATTATTATTAATGGAAAAACAAGACACACATTTAGTGGTGGGGCACTGATTGGTGGTTATTGGACAGGCTGTTGGCACAAACTGGCAGCCTTGTGCCCCAGGGCAGCTTTGGCTACAGTAGCTTCAATTCATCTTTGTAATCTGTCAATTCATTTTTAAAAAAGCTTAATATGAATTGACACGAGACATAAATCCCATGGGATGATACAAAACACAATACCGGGTGTGCCTGAGCAATGTAAGATGAGATATAGACAGTTTTATTCTATTTGTAGTCTTTTTGTCAGTTATCACATTGTCCATCACAAATTATTGTGATTATCGCATTCTTCAGCTGCGTAATGTAACCTAACTTATATCGGTGGGAGACTAAAACTGAAAACTATCTTGCCGCATTTTGATCTTGCGAGCATTTGTAGCGCAACATCCATCTGTAGAAACTAATATTATTCGTATTTTATGAATGGGCTGTTCATTAAGACTTGATGCAAACTATGTATGCCAAAATAAGTAGTCCAGAGGAAAAGGGATGCTAGTTTATTACAATGCTTCTGAAAGGTGCCACAAGACTGTCACATCCGATAAAGAGAGACTAAAGAGAAGAGAGAATGGGACTTTTTAATGCGCAACCCTGTTAAAATCCTGCCACAGTTGACTAGCATTCTGGTAGTCAACTGCATTGTGAACAAGAAAGTTGACTACCAGAATGCTAACTCACAAAGTCATCCTCCTCTGTTGCAGTGTTGTCATTTATTGCATTCAGCACAAAGGCCAGAGCAGGTGAAGTTCACACTACTAATGCTGCCACTCAAGTTCTTAAAAAAATCGAACGCTAGCAGGAATCACAACCAAAATAGTCTTGAAGCTCTTTTCTGCTAATCCTTTCAAGTTGTTTTGTCATTGATTTTCCCAAAGAGACATGATCAAAGCCATCAAAGCACAGATCAGACCGCTTTTTTTAGTTTTCTGAGCAGGTGATGTCATGACAAAGCAACTCTATCACCGTGGCGATAGCTCATATATTTAGCATAAGTAAGAAAATCACTGTTAGCTTTTTAAGTGTCTATTAATTATTCTTATTACAAAGACCAATAAAGGTCCTTGTAAAGCACTATTACTGTTGAAAAGGACCAATAATTCTCATGAACAAAGATGAGAAAAACACGCCATAAAAGATTCACGTGGAAGTAGTGGTAAATTGGACTTTGATGGTAATAGGTTGAGGAAACTTAAATGGTTCAGTTGAGCGGAGGCCCCATGTATATTTTATAACTTCTGAGTAAGCATGTGAAAAGTTGAGCTGTTTGACTAAAAGTTTTACGGTAATTGGACCCCTTTTTGAAGTTATTGCCCCTAAGCTGAAAACAGTTCAACAACACACTTCGGACTGCCATGCCAAGGTCAAACTAATTGGCCGTGTCTCTCGTCATGTCAGCAGTGGAACAGTGAGCAAACAGTTTATGGCCCTTAAAAGCTCAAGTCCATAATTTAAACTCAGTTATAGGAACACAGGTGCCCTCCATCTCACCGCAGCAACAGAGCCTGTCAAGCTAACACCTTTGGAAAGGGATTGCATTCACTGTGCAGGACAAGCAACTTAAAGTGGGACTAAACCCTAATAGCATGCTCTATTGTGCCTAGTAAAGATTAGTTTTTGGCTGTTTTAGTGGAAATTAGGTTCATTAGCAACTTTGTGGTCTAAAAAAAGTTTTAAAACCGAGTGTGTGCTGCCATCTGTGATTAAACTCTGCCACTGCATTTTAAGAGGCCTGTGACATCATACGCCTTTACTCTGATTAGTGCTCAATTAGACACTTTTTGTCCCATGTTTTATGTAATATTTTATGTAAGAAAGGGAATTATATCACACAAATCTTTGTTGGCCATAAGAGGGACTAAAACAGCATTTTAAATAATCACAGGGTGTGTAAGTTTCAGTGCATTTAGCTCCTCCCTTCAGACAGATGTAAGGCATTGATATAAGGCAGTGACTAACAGAACCCTGACCGAACTGAAGGCAGCAGATAAAGCTGTTGTCCTGTCCTAAATTTAAGTGTCTTTTGCAATGGAACCTACCTGAACAACTGAGGGATTACACAGACATGCTAAATAATATTGCTGCAGTGTAAAGTTTAGTTCAAAGCAGATGTCTAGGGAGAGAGAGGTCTCTAACACATGATCAGAAGTGCTAATGAGTGGATTTAGTTTGGCCACAATATTAATGTAAACAAATGTAAACTTTTGGTTATGTTATTGCATACATAACCACAAACGTCTCAATGGAAGTTTTTATGTCGTCTTTCTATGTTATTCTTCCAGGAATGGTGTGTGAGTAACAGTGGGGTGAGTATAAATCACACAGCTCTTAGCTAGCAACCCATTAGCAACCAGCAGCACTAATGAGCACTTCCATCCGGGGATGACCTCCTCCGACTGTTCTGCTACATTCTCCGCATCAGATTGAAACATTTATGCCACCACACCAGACAGCTCAAGCCACACATTCTCGGGAAAACCCCACAATCGATGGTGAATATTGATCCTTTTGTTTTTACAGTGTGCAGGGCTTTCATACTAAAATCCGTCGTGAAATTTCCATCAGAATTAATGGAGATTGAAGATGGAGTTGCTGGACTGAGAAGTGTATGTCTCTGATAATGGACTGGAAAGTAAAGTGGGAGAAAAGCTTTGGCGAAGAGAAAAAAGATTTCAATAGCAATTACAATATTCTTTGCAAAACAATCAATAATCTCTCACTCTTGTCTGTAAAAGATCTGTTTGCATGTTATCAAGCTACCCTTACAGTTATATAAGGGTAGCAAGGCATCAGGAAGGTGATGGTTAGCACTCAGGCCTCACAGCAAGATGGTTCCGGGTTCGACTCCCTGTCTGTGTGCCGTTTGCATGTTTCTCCCCTTGTCCAATTTCCCCCACCAATCCAAAAAATTACAATAAGTAAAATCCTCCAGCTAAGGTGGTTCTGACCAAGCCTAGTTGAAGATCTGGAGATGGGTCCCTGAGCATTGCACTGTGGCACTCACTCCTCTTGAGGAGATGCCCCAGCGGCATTGAAGGACTGGTCAAATTCAGAAGACAAATTTGCTTAAAGGAACAACAGCGTGTACCAGCCCCAGTACCTCTTCCTCCTACAATGAATATGTAAGTGTAAACAAAACAATTCCTTGCATCAATCAGTAACTAAAGGATTATTCCATTGTTTCTTGTTTTTCTAAAAAGTTTAACAATTAAAATGAAATCTTGCGGGTGTGTGACATCAAATAAGATTCTTGGGGCAGATGCTCATTCATATCACATAGTAGGGACTAAAATCTTTATATACACACAGCTCCTTTGTGGGGACAGAATTCTTTATTATTAGATCAACAACATGACTTAAAAGTTCAGATACAAACAGGGTTAAAACAGGTTAAGGTTATGGAAGTAGTAATTATGGTTAAGGTTAGTCTACAGGAAATGAAAGTTGATATTTTGTTGATGGTAGCAGATGCCTGAATGGGACATAGCAATAATGTGTGTGTGCGTGTCTTAGGTTTAAACAGCTATTCTGTACATCTGGGTGGTGATGTCAGAGCTGGCATGGCTGGTCCCTGGTTGATGAGCAGGAACAGAGGACACAAAGGCTGCCAACTTTTGTGGCTAAATCTGGGACAGCACATACAACAAGCCATCCTCTGTTGTCACTTGGGTCTATGAACAGTTGCCGCACGGACAACAGTGGCTTTAACCTTGGCACCCACGTCAAATAGCATTCCCACCCTTTCTTCCTGGGATGATCGTCAACTCGCACTGCCCCACCCAAATTGTGATGGTCTTAATGAAAAACAAGCTAAAGCATCAGCACTATATGTTTTCCCCTGTCTGTGCAGTAATGAACTTCAATACCCAGCGGTACACTCATTAAAATAGTGCGACTCTAAACTTTGACTCTACAAAGTTAATCTTCTTAACCTTGACCAATGAGCAATGGGGGTGCAAATGAACATGTTAAAATTGCACTTATTTTAACTTATTACTTCACTTGGGGCACAACATATGCACCCAACCCAAAATGTCCAAGCTGTTTTTTAGTGGCGCACGAATCAGATTACATTTTAGTTGCTGTTACAAGTTTCAGATTTCAAGTATGCATTAACTGATAATAACCATAGACAGAAGAACAAAATATTTTGACTGCAAAGTAAGGATTTGAGCCAGGTTTGATCAAATGTTAGGTGTGCATGTAAAGCCAGGGGTAAACATGGTTCAAGGAATAGTGGTTAACTAGGTGGCAGATATCAAATTAGTGCTGGTTCTTAAAGATACAGGGCTAAATATTTATCACAATTCAAAGCATTTAGAGAAGCATATTAGCCAGCTGGTCAGAATATGATGATAGCATGTTGTCATAAAGTTATGTCAGATTGGTAGCCCTGCTATTGTATCTGATTAAAGTAACAAGCCTCACGTCAAGTTCAAATGGACAAAATGCACTTCTGTAGAACATCTAAATATCACATCACCTCTTGTGTGAGACTGAGTAAATGAAGAGGCAGGAGAGTGTGACAAAGTCCAAGACAAGAGCAAGAGACAAGTGGCTGAATAATCCTGTTTAACAAGGCAGACCCTAATTTAATAAGCGTGTGTCAAAGTCAGCTTTAGCAACAGGAACAAGGCACTTATTAACAATAGTGGCTAGGAAAGACTAGGTAAGACCCAATCTAGCATTTAAAGTACAGTGCTCAGTTAAGGTCATGTAATACAGATGTTCATTTTGTCTGAATGTGGCCTCTAATCCATGGACACTCAACAGGTTTCTATACTAAATGGCTGTAATGGGCTAAATGTCATTGTAATGATAAATGCATACAGTATATCAACAATGATCAGATGAAGTATTTGTTTTGTTTCTGTTTTTTTATCCCAAATTTCCCCAACTCAAGGGTTTCAACTTTTTGTTTATGCAACATTTTAAATTCTTCTGACCATTCAAAAGATATAATATTTAGTTTTAAATTGTTATGGCAATTTTTTTTATCACTCTGACACCAAAGATATCTAATAAAGGTAAATCTACTGCTTGAGCCATGAAACACTGGGTCTATAACACCTGAGGATCACCATTGCTGGGATAGGCAAGTCAGACTATTAGCATAATGCAAATAAACGTAACTGCAAATGTTTCCTGCAATCATTAAAGGAACACTGTTTTGGTTGTCTCCATGGAGATGTTATTGCTTTGCTTGGAATGTTACATAGTAAGGTGCTAACAGGTGACACCCTGAGCCAAGTTAAAGGTCAGATCTGTGGAAAAGTGAACCTGCTCCTATTGAGACTGTTCTTCAGGGGATTTTTGAGCAATAGAACACCTTTTATTGAACAGGCAAGGTAATAATCTTCCTCACAGAGACAAGCCCCCACAAAAAATTACACAGTGTGCTTTTAAAATATCTGTAAGCAACATACAGTAGGAATCTTGATCCAAATATATTGTGTGAGCAACACTAACAGGCATTTCGCACTGGGAAATGAGGCAAGCCCTGAACCATGTACCAGCGCATGCCTCTGAGGCCAGTGGGGTTCTACCATTTAAGCACCACTGTACAGCCTACGCACCCAAACATGCAAGCATCTACACTACGAATGTGCTGTAACAAGCATTTCTCCTGGCCCATTCTTTTTAATTACAAACCCACCCTGCCCTGCTTCTTTTAATGATCTTAATCGTAACCCTTATGGACCTTAAGGTGACCAGACACTGATTATTGGAGACAAATGCCCAATTAAAACAGAAAGCACAGATTCCTCACACAATAATCGATCACTCTCAATTATTAATCTCAAGTGAAACAGCTGTAGTTTGTGGCTCTATCTCCCCCGTGTACCATTACTTTGTTCATAATAGATACAAATATATAGTGCAGTGTAAGGTTATGTTGTCCGATGTGGGTATATCTTTATTGCGAGCTGTGTTCTGGGTCAGCACTTTGGACAGGTGGGCTGTTTAGAGCCAGTTTAAATGTTGCCGGACTCCTCATGTCTCCCTTAAGAACAAAGAGGGAGTTAGCTTGGGAGAACAGAGGCTGGAGGTCAAACACAGATGGGCCATTAGCGGTTTGTTTATGGTGATACAACAGCATAAGCACAGCTGAGGAAGAGCAATAGGCCATTTTAAAGTATAATGTTGACAGCATATTTGCAAAGATAGGAATCAATCAGAAATGTGGATTCACAAGATGTTAGCACAGTTACAGGAAGTAACTGTGATCCGGTACAGTTACTTTCATGAGATGTTATTCAGAATAGAGTGATTTTTCCTTCTCTAATAAGCGATAAATAAATACATAACAAAGGGGCCACAATCATAAAACATTTTTTAATCCTATGCTGCGTTTTTTAATATAATGCAACTCAATGTGAAAGTATTCAGAATACATTACTCTGAATATGTTACAGAATACCAAAATACCTGCATTTTGTAACTAAATACATATTAATAATAAGTATTCTACCAAACACTTTGTATTACTGTGTTATTATAACCTGTTAACATTTGTTGAGAAGTATTTTTACTAGCAGCCCCTCAGTGTATAAAAGAGAACCACTGTTTTAAGTTACACTTTATAGTCCCCATAGGGAAATCCATGGCTGCATTTAACCCATCCATCAACCAGTGCTCCGCCCTGGGACCCTCTGGAGTCTGGAGACAGTGTCACAGCCACAGGTGCTGACTGGACGATTTGCCTGCAGGGTAGAGAGGACCAGTGCTTAACACCTTCCCTTCATCACACAATGTCCAGTAGAGGCAGATGTAGTGGTACAAAGACACAGGACAACGCAATGTTTTCCTGGAGCTTAAATAACGTGTGAATGTGTTTGACATCTTCCTTAAAGCAGTACTGTAGGTCTAAAGGTTTTGCAAAGTTGAACATGTTTAATTTAGGACTTTTAAGATGATTACACATGAAAATGAAGACCTCTTTCAGTTTGCTTTTTTAACATTGACAAAGAGGGTGAAGTGTCTTGCTCAAGAACAAATCTGAGTTCAAACCCCAAACTTTCCCATTACGACCTGATTCACGGTCATTGCAATGCTGACTGAATAACAACCAAGTCTAACAACAGTGAACTATTAGCAAGATTTTTTTTTGTTTAACAAGACACAATTTTGACACTTTTATGAATAAGAACGTAACAAAGTAAAAGTAGTAAAGTACTGTGCTTATGTATACATTTTAGGTATCTGTACTTTACTTTAGTAGATTTTGAATACTTTTTTCTCTTTTATGTCACTACATCAACTACAAGAGCAGGTGCTGTACACACACATATATTTATTTATTTATTTATACACACACACACACACACACACACACACACACACACACACACACATATACATATGCGCACATACATATAAATACATATACACCCATATATATCGCATATATACACATACTATATACATATATACACATATACATACACATTATCACACAACACTACCACATTCCAAAATCTGAAAACAGTGTGTACATGTCAAATTGTGACCTAAAAGAGAAACCAAAGCAGCAGCAACAACACAACTATAAATATCAAGACATGCAAAATTAGGCCTTCTTTCTATTCTTAAATTACAGAAAATAAATCGGTCCTTTACGTGTGACTTTTTTCTCCTTGTGCATGCTGTCACGTTCTGCTTGTTTATAGACAGGAGTGGGGGAGTTGCACATTTCAAAATCCAATGTGGGAGGAAGAGGAATCTCCCCGAGAGTCCCGGCCTACTCTCTCTATCTCTGCCGTATTTGGTGCGGAGAACTATCGCTGTCAGTCAAGCCAAGTCCTGAGCACACTGTGTACATCATGTTAATATTACCTAGATTAGACTGCACTAAACATTGGCATTTAAGGTATTAGTGCTGTGCTAATAAGCTGGATGTTCAAATACTTTAGCGTTGAGCTCAAATGGTTGAGCAGGAGGTATAAATCAAAACATTAGTCAGACAAACATTTGCGAACAATCATCTCAGTTCTAAATAGACTGCTACAAGAGGTTAGTCACCAACCCTTGGGCGCTATCAAGTATTCTATACAGCACTTGGTTTGGTTTGCCAAAAAGCTAAATCAGCCATATATGCTATTGACAAGCTATTGGCATGTTGTGCTAATGTAGCAGATCATGATTTATGGATTGGTTTTCCTTTGTCTGCTCTGTAAAAATTGTTTAAAGAATTCTGTCCAAAGCATTAAAGGTGTATTCTCCTCGTATACTTTGACTATTGTGTTCAGTGAATACAACTTTTTCCCCTGAGTCAGAAATGTGATTTATGTACTGATCAATTTGCCCTAGCTCCTCTTTAAAGACTTAGGCCTCTATAGACTGCATTTGACAAGACAGAAAGCAACTTCAGCTAAGTGTGAAGAGTGGGGAGAGACATTCAGCATATTGTCAGAGCCTTGCATAAGCCTTGTGATCAAACCTATTGATCTCAGGGCAAGACAAGATAGTAGGTTTTCAATTAGAGCCAATCTTGTATAGCCATAATATGTGAATTAGATATTTCCCCATTAACTAGATTTCTATATAGGCCTGTCACTATAAGAAATTTTGAAATATGATATATTGCTACAGAAAAATATTGCAATAAATGACAACAGCAAAACTACGTAATACCACTGACACAATAGCAATAATACAAGATAATCCCAGTAAACCATTTTAAAATAGACATACCAACAAATAATTAGCCAAGTCCCTTATTCAACTCTCTACAGCTCAGATCTTATTGTATTACAACAAAAATAAAAATCTCCCCACATGATACATTTTGAACTCAAAAATATATTCTTCTAGCTTTTATATATTGAACGATAAGTCGATACAGTAATTATCATGACAGGCCTTTTTCTATATGACTGTATTTGCGATGCACACTGCAGCTCTTGGTTGTCCCTCTGCTCTGATCGGCAGCGGTGTTGGTTCAGAGCGCCTACTCTCTCCTCACGAGTGCTCCTGTGAAGTCCCATTACCCATGCCAACATTTCAGCTCTGTGAGCCACGCAGCGATGGATGTTTGCAGGGTTGCAGGGAGTAACTTGACATCAGGGAAGCGCTCCGTTTTTAGACACTTGCCTAGTCACAGGACGTGGCTATGTGGGTCTACTGTGAGAAAGCTATAACTCCACAAGGGGATAAATGTACTCTGCGAGGAACTGGAGGAACTGATACCTCAGATAGGAAACGCAACAGTGCACAGTCTGGAGAGGGGCTTCCACTTGCTTTAGTATGTGCTGTTGTGTCTTATAGAAGGTGCACTCATATGTAAACAGCTTTCTATGACCTATAA
Source organism: Taenioides sp. WSHXM2023 (assembly GCA_029959045.1). Lineage (NCBI taxonomy): Eukaryota > Metazoa > Chordata > Actinopteri > Gobiiformes > Gobiidae > Taenioides > Taenioides sp. WSHXM2023. The sequence goes on along the minus strand of CM057105.1, from coordinate 345,037 downwards.
TAGGGTCTGTCTGAACCAATATATCATACATAACACAAAGCAAATAATACAATTGTAATTATTTTTTTTTTTTATCATGAATCAAGTTTAAGACAATAAAACCATTGAACTTTTGTCCTAGTCCTAAGTTTGTACAAATATCACATTATTAATAGAACTTTTCCTGCAACTTCTCTAAAAATCTACAATTCTGTAATCCATACAAATTATGCAGCCTAATCTTTGAGTCTAGTCTAGGGTTACAGGTCAGCTCTGTGGAGAGGCAACCCCACTCGTAGTCAAATATCTGTTTTTCTAGGTATTTTTAAACAATAAAACTGCCTGTAATAGAGTAAATGTAAGGTAGATCAGTTGAATGTCATACTATGGAACATTTCAGGCAGATTAATGACATATCCCTAGAAACAAGCAGGTGACAGACTCCCAACCAAAAAGTTGCATATAGTGCACCTTTACGTTATTCCCCATTTTGAGCCCCATGTCCTCAGATTTATTCAAAACCACTGATTTGTCCCAGTTTTATACAAGACATGTCTAGATAAAGAGGTACAGAGGGGCATATATTGTAATTTCTTTAGCCGAAATACAGAAAAATGCACCGATAGAAGTCCCTCAGATTATATAATGACCCACATGTGAGTCGAGAATGGACAAGGCTGCACGCTCTTTTCACAGTTTTATAATTTTATTCATACCAACCATCCCAACCTGGGTTTGTCCCAGTTTTTAATTATGCAAATCTGGTCATCCTAGTCTAAACAGGAGATGTGGAAGAAACAATAAGGTAAAAACTATAGTATAACCTACTGTAGGAAAAAAAAAGATGAGCCCATCACACTTAGTCTAAACCCCATCTCAATAGCATTCACTTTGACACTTGAAGTATTTTTGTCAGATAAACTTGCTATGAACCACGGCCCGCCCTTTCTTCACTAACAGCAGAGAGACATCAGCCTTTGAGCGACCCTGGCACAGTTATCCTAGCTAGCTGCTCTCCTCCTTGCCTCCTTCTAGTCCCTTTGAAGAGCCCAACCTTTAACCCAGCCGCTTGAAGAAGATCTATTGTTTCTCTGCCTCTTCCCCCACACCTGTCACAGTAGCCCGCTGCTGTAACAAAAAAGGGGTCTTCTCTGTGACGGCGAGATTGCTGCCTTTCATTTGTCTAGCCCACTGCACTGCGTGCTCTCAAGCTGTAATTAGTGTCAAGAACAAATTTGTTGGTGCTAATAAGGCTGCAAGCTGTGGCGCTAGAAAGTACAACATGGCTATGCGCAGAGCAAAGCAGATGTAGCTGGTGCACGGATGACAGACAGGGCTTAGCGGGGAGGCTAGCATTTAAGGATCGGGCGCAAAATAGTTGGTTTAAATGGGAGTAGTACAGGCGTTTGTAGAGGCTAAATTCAATGTGCTAATGATAAGGTATTAGCATAATGGGCTAACTTGCTTTGGTGTGAAGCTGCAAGGAATTACAAACATGTGCACTTTCTCCATCCTAAATACAACCTGTATAAATAGAAAGAATGTTTGAAAGGGCTCTGACTTAAGATCAACATTTAAGTTGGGAGTCAGTATTTATTGTGGTTCTTTTTGTTTGTACTAGCAAGTTCCTAGTCTGTGAATTGTGTTCACTGACAATGGCAATAAAAGCTTTTCTGATTCTGATTCTGATTTTGTGTTGTTTTTTCTACTGATAAGATTTGAGCTGTAGACAGATGAATTATGAAGTTCTATGACTCATTATACAAACTAATGACTTGTTGCATTCTGTTATTTATGTATTCATTGCAGCTCATATTTTTAACAATATTGTGCATTAAGAATACTTTTTTGGGCCTTATCGTTTATTAAAATTTGTTATTGTGACAGGCCTATCCATTATGACATTGAACTTATCTTCAGTACATATCTTCACAATTAGATCAATTAATTTAGGTGCATTTACTGTTCTCAAAAAGCACTCTGTTCATAGGAGAAAAAAAACTCATCACTCATCATCAGATGAGCCAAGATTGTCACCAAAACTAAAAAATGTCTCACATAAAGCTGTCGAGTAAAAAGACCTGACATTTTGGGCTAGTTTAGAAATTCCCGCTAGATGTTTTTTGGGTCCCAAAAAAGGACTTGTCTGGGAAAAAGAGAACGTCTGGTAACCCTGTTTAAAAATAAGGGCATATGCTGTGGTAAATCCTCAGTAAAATGTCAGTATTACACTATTTGGATCCAAAAAAATCTGAAAGGCTTAATTGCCAAATAGGCTAACTCTAATTACAATGGGCAGAAGAGGGACCAAGATTACTAAAGCTTCTTTTAAAGGTCCTATATTACACAACCTTACCTGACGTCGTGTTTTGTTTCACTCATACATGTTTGATTAATCCTGCATTATTGGTCTGTCTGTATCTCCAAAGCTCAAAATGCTCTGTTCCACCTTGTAGCGTCAGGTAGTGGTAATTTTCAAGTTAACAGCTAACTTTTACCTTAATTTCAGTAGAGATGATTGATGATTCTAGTGAAGGTGTGTGGAGTTTAAAAACACAGCGGAACACTTCCTGAATTACCACATAGCATCACGAGGTGGTGTGTTTTCAGTTTGAGAGAAGAACAGACCTGAAATATGCAGGTTTTGTGTGTGTGTGAATGAAACAAAACACAACTGATGAGAAAACAACATGATGACATAGATCAGAAAATGGTATAATATGGGCCCTTTAAGGACATATTACCCAAGACTGACTTGTGATTAATATGATATTACACTTCATATATTTTTTCTCCTCATCCTAAAATTACTCTAGTTTTACTTTGAGTGAATCATGCACGTTCGACTAATCTTGCACCAATCTCATGCTTCGCCATTCTGAACTTCTGCAGAGAAAAAAACTAAATTAAAAAGGTGATACACATTTATTTTTCACACATGAATTAAAATGAAATTCATATATGGTCAAATATGGTCACTATAATTTCATATCGCTTGCATAACAGTAATGACGTGCATGACGTAAAAGATGTCAATCTTGCCAATATGTCCTGAAATAAACTTGAATAAAAATACACATCTAAACAGACCACAGTGGGCAAGGTTAAAGTTGATTAATGTAAGATTACACAGTGACGTAGACTATAGGAAAAGCCCTTGATGAAAAGATTTAGGATTTGCTCTATAATCCATAGAATGATCCACAGTATATGTATAGGCTACTGTTCAGAGGCAGACAAGGTAAATGTAGACCTTATCAACAACACACTTACAGTCTGGGGACAAAAAACATAATTTATTTTAGATGTTGAGAGGTGAATCAATCCTTTCCCTTTAGTGTTTCATCCAATCTATCACTATAAGCAGGCCCGGATCTACAGGGGTGCAAACGGGAGCATTGCACCATCAGTTAACAATGTTTGCACCCTCATTTCAGGCGCCTAATATAATGCCACTTAATAGAAGAGTATTACATTAGCATCCCTTTGAAACTTGAATGCACCCTCACCCCTCAGTCACCTTGGTATACATCCAGGTGTGACGCACAGACCTTTCTGCTTTCTACTACTACATTATTTCAAATCCTCAACTTTTTTCCACACAAATGCCAATATAGACATTTTGAACTAATCTAGATTTTGATCAATTTTGAGATCACATCTTTACCATTGCAGTTTTTTTCTTTAGTTTAAAGTTTGAGAAATTTGTTTTTTAATTTATTCATTATTCTAAAGAGAAAAATCATATATGCAATATAGTAAGTTATCCCAACGTTACGGCAGGCTCTTTCAGTGAGAGCTCTGTTATCAAAAGCCATAATACCTTGGCGTATTCAGCATCTGATAATCCATACAGTGTGAACCCTCTGCAGAAATCTGGAAAAGTAATTTCAAACACATCACATTTTTATAGCATATAAAGAAAGAATGGAAATCATAACGGTATATTAAAAAGACTGTGTGCTCTGGTTTGTGTTTGTGCATATGACTTCACCTACAGACAAATCAGACACACTTCAAAGTAAGACACAGAAAGAATATTCACTGAGATAACTCAGTTACTGAAGCTTGCTATATTCAGGAAAAGTAATAACTATATATACAAATATAATGAAAATAAGAAAAGTAGTATGTATGCACAAATGTGGTGTTGCTACAGAAATAAAATTAACAATGTTTAGATACCCTTGAAGATTGCTGTAATTAATTAGGTTGTAATTAGATCAGTTTATGCAGTTTTTATTAAAGCCTTAGTTTTGTGTTTTTAAAATGTTTTTTGCCTAATTTAACATACATTTTATTCCAGATGCATGCATAATAATAGATACATTCCTCAACACTGTAAAGACTTGCCATTGCTGGTTTCGGTTACTTTTGTCCCCAAAACAAAGAATATATTTTAAGACAAATATTCAGACAGCGTTAATTCAATGTCCCCCAGTGAAATATATGGCAAATTTGTAGCCTCATAGCATAATATCTGAAGTCATTTTTCAAGTTTTTTTCTGGAAAATACAAAAATAAATTGCCTATCAATAAGATAACTTGGGTGGTTTGTGTGTGTGGTTTTCTTTTCTTATTTTTTTGCCAGTAAAAACTGATTAGCCAAGGACAGAGCCAGCAACACCTATGCAGCAGCGTTTAAAATGAAAAAAAAAAAGCCACTTATGCTATGAGGCCGGCGATTTATGGATGTTACAATAATAAAGTATGTATTGCCTTCTATCGTGTTATATCATGTTTTACCTTACCTCACCTCATCCCGCCTGCCTGCCCCTTTGCCTACCCTTTCCTCTGCCTGTATCTGATGCCCTTGTCGCCACTGTCCACCTGAAATAAGTTAACCACTTTATCAGATGCCCTAAAGTGTGCAAGTGTTGATTAAAGCGTAGATCCCAACATTGTTTTTTCTATTGGGGACACACAAATTGAACCGTACATCAGCCACGCCTGGGAGCAAAAGGGCTTCGAATAATACAAGGCAGGTGTTGGAGCAATTACAGCGGGGGGCAAAGGGACGAGAGCAACAAGAGGCTAATCATGTTCCAAGTTCCCAGGGCCTGGACTTTTGTTAAATATATAAATTAACTTGTGATAATTGTTAGGTATTGAGTAGGCCTGTCATGATAACAATTTTTGAAGCACGATATGTTGCTACAGAGACATACTGCAATAAACGATAACAGTGAAACTACTTGCCTCTGACACAATAATAAAATTACAATCCCAGTCATCCCTTTTTAAATAGACAGTATCATTAAAATTAACCCTCTACAGCTCAAATGTTACTGTATTACAACAAATATACCAAACATCTCCCCATTTGTACAAAAATATTGAGCCCCAAAATACATTGTTCCGACTTTCATATATTGAAAGATAATTTGACATAGTAATTATTATGACAGGCCTTATGACAGCTTTCTTTTTTCAAATGAACTTTTCAAAATACCTTTAAATTGTTAACATTGGAAAAGACTAATTGTAATGTGTAAAATACCTGTTGATTTGTAGTTCTGTAAATGTCGCTGTTAGGGTATACAAGTACATGATCCCGTGCTACAAGACGTCTAGTCAAAATGTCTCGTTCCTGTATAGAAACTATCATGATCATAGTCTGACGTGCAAGCATTGTTTTTGCCGAAGGTGTGTAATAATTATATAAAAAATATATAAAACCAAACATTTATTTATTTATTATATTATGACAAAATTTCATTGTGTTCCCAATCTTGTGTCTTGTCCCTTAGTCACTGTAATATTTTGTTCTTATTCATTCACTCTCTGCTGTCAACCATCATATCTCCATATCTCCACTCCCTCACCAAATCAACTCCTCCACAGCTGACTCTGCATTTTAACACCAACAATACCAGCACAAAAGAACAATTATGAAACACTCACTGCCGCACATGGGGTCAACAGACTGTGAGAGGAGAAGGTAGGAGTAATTTTGTCCACAGATTCTCAGCATTACGGACATCACGTCTGGGTCATTTGTAACCGTCACACACACACACAGATGGTGGGTGTACAGGGTAAAAATAAAGACAAGATTTACACAAGGTGGCTGGAAGGGCAGGGGAGATTATGTGGTAGTCTATGTAGCACTGTGTACCATGGATTCCTTCTTCTCACTCGGTGTGTTTACTTCTCTGACCCATCCTCACCAACATCTGCCCGCACCGGAGCTAAGCAGATTAATTGAAAGATTTGGATTTCTTTCCATTTAGCTCGCCGTGGCTATATGGGACTTCTCTTCTCCTGTCACCACATGTAAATATGAAAGTATCTGTCCTCAAAGCAAAAAAACAAACACATGCTTTTACTGCTTTTTTTTTGTTTAATGGTCACACAGATCATTATTACACCAGAGGGCCCTACTGTTAGATCATAATGCTGTGCTTAAATTCATTAATACGTAATATGTCTCCATTAAAGGCTCACTATGTAACTTTTCTGATGCTTATATAGTCACATACATATTCCACTTTTTTCAATTGCAGTTGATGCTATTGAAAAAACATGTAATTCTTACAGAGTGGAGTTTAATGCAATATTGTGGAACATTTTAGGGAGAGCAATAACATCTCCATTGAGACAAGCAGGTGGTGGAATTGCATAGTACACCTTTAATATTACAAAAGCTGAGGTGAATAGACTTAGACTTAGACTTAGACAAACTTTATTGATCCACAAGGGAAATTATTTGAATATACAGAATATACAGAAATGCTAGCAATAAGTGATGTAAAGTATGTATTTCCCACAGCTGCCTCATAGCTATACATACATACTATCTATACAATACATTATTCACAACTACTGTCAAATACTACAAAAAAAAATCCCAAGATAGTTTATAGCAGCATACCCACCTACCAAATTGGAAAGGCTCTTCTTCAGGGCGACTATCGTTTATAGAGCAGATAAAATGTTGGCAGCAGAAATTACAGCCAAATAACTTAGACACGACCCTGGACCCATGCATGACGTTGGGAAATGTTCCTTTCTCTGTCAATGTTTACCACTTCAATATATTTAGCTGCTGTACTCAGATAATGGTGTAAGAAGAAGGTGTACAGGTAGTGCTGAACAACAGTGAGGAAAATATACGGCTTGTTTATTCATTCTAACTTTCACAACATATTGTTGTGAGCCAGTTAAATGGAAGTACTATTGACCACTACAACATGTATTCATCAATTTATTGTAATACAATATTTTTTTTATAACAAATAGTAGCATGGTTTTATACGCAGGGCATGTGTGTGTGTATATATATATATATATATATATGTGTGTGTGTTCTCACTCTTAGTTTCATGTAATAGGTGTAATTCACCTAACACTTTGCTTTATTTGACATTCTATAATGCTGTAATTAAGATGGAAATTGTTTAATTGTTCAGCACTGATCTTAAGTAACTTGTATCTCTTAATATTGGAAGGCATCAAGAGGTCACCATGGTTTATAAAAATGGAATCTGTGATAGACCATGATGCTTTGGGAATGTGACGGTGTCTTGGTACAGTGGAATGTGTATTTTTCTTGTTGGATAATCTTCTAAGGAAATATTTAGAGGACACTAAATAGGCAAAGATAAATGAGCAAACCTCGGTGACATAAAAGGTTCACTAGAAAGCATTACTATTATAGTATTTCTTAAGGTGAACATCTAAGGTAGTTATTACTGGCTTTGGGCACTGGCTGGAGTCAATTCATTTGGGTCCACATACTTACACATACACAGACAGAGCAAAAGAGCTTTTCACACAGAAACAACAAATCAAAGCTACATGCTGCAACTTTACACTTTCCATGAAAAGGTCAAGTCGCTTGCTACCATTTCAGAATCAACATTCATTTAACATTAGGAGGCTGCACATTCTCCTGATGAGCTAAAGAATGGGTTTGAAGAATGTCAAATGCTATGCTTCATAAGGGTGACATTTTACCTGAAAATCCTAATTTCATCCGATAATAACCGTGGTGAGCATCTCGAAATGTCAACCGAGACAAATCCGGAGCAGCAACCTTAAACAATGCTAATTTAATATGTTCACAAGATAATGCATAACCTAATAATTGCTTTATTGAGTCTGAAATCTCAAACTTTTTACACATCTTATCAGAACTTTTTTTTTTTTTAACAAATGATTTAAGTGCTACTAAATTGTTCTAAATTACGAACTAAACAATGTCTTATACACTTCTTAAAGCTCCTATATTACACAAAATTGATTCTTGTGAGCCATGTTATAATGTTGTTAACTCACCAAAAACATATCTTGAGTTGTGTTTTGTTCACATGTTTGCGTTATCCTTTATATGAGTCTGTCTACATCTTCAAAGCTGAAAATGCTCTGTTCCACCTTCTGATGTCATGTAGAGGCAATTTTCAAATTAACAGCTACTTTTTACCTTCAGTTCAGCAGAGGCTGGTAGTTCCAGGGCTGAAATTATCCAAATCATTCTAGTGAAGGTGTATGGAGTTTAAAAACACAGTGGAGTACTTCCTGTATTACCATATGACATCATAAGTTGGTACTGAGAGAATAACTTAGCCAAAAATGTGTGAATGAAACAAAACAGAACTTTAAGTATGTTTGTGACCACATTATGACAGATCAGAAAATAGCGTAATATAGGCCCTTTAATAATAAAAAAAGGTTAGGTCTATAAATTTCTAAGTCTACACAAGTCATTATAGCACTACTTTTTGGAACTATGGCTGCTCAAGAGATGCAACTGAGCCAAAAGCAAACACATAGACCTAACTCAAACTTTTCAGTGATATAAAAAGTGTTTCAGAGTCTACATCCTGTGCCGCACCGGTGTACCTCAGACGCCCAAGGGTGCCATAATGAGGGCATCTGATTTAGAGTATTGATCCGTGTTGTAAGCTACAGAGGAGGTCCTTGGAGAGCGTGGCATCACATAAAAGACAACATTAGGCCTTATCACCAGGGGCCAAACACAATGTGACCCCAGTTTACTGCCTCAGCCCAGCCCCGTACAATTAAAGGCATGGTACACGAGATAAGTGCATGTCCACCTTTTGTTTTGTGTGTTTGAAGATACACAGCTTGTCATGTTAAAACTACGACTGGACGTGATGGGGTGATTTCCGCAGAACACCCATATAAGGTAGAAACAAATGTAATCCCAAAATAATACAGTATATATAACTTATAAATGTTGTTTACTTTGCTGAGTTAGAGGGATGGTGAATAAAATACAGAATTACACCAAAAAGGTACAAGGTTTTCATAATTTGAAATAATGTTTTAAAGAAAAATTGTAGTTGCATTGGAAATATTAGTCACATTTGCATAAAATATCAAGAGATACATTCATAACAAAAGCAATATCCTCCTGGATGTAGTCCAAAAATTGCCAAACACTACTGTAGATTACATAAGGTCAAGAAAGTTTTGTGTTTGTGCAGCAGGCAACTTTGAATCCCCTAAGGTTACAATGCCAACATAAAATCACGCTGATATTAAACATTTAGTGCTCTGGTAGCACAAAATAACACTAAAAACTAGACAGATATAGCTACTATACAAGGTGCACTATAACTCCATAATTAGCAGGAAAATGGACACTCCTTTTTAGTTGTTTTTGACCATATGGCGGACCATAACATCATGCTGGGGCCTTCTCTCTGACCTCTGCAGTGACACCAGTTTACAGCTACATCTGTTTATATTGCCTCAGGTAAAACTACACATCAGAGGGTCATTGTCTGGGGAGCACTGTGATAAATATGCCACAGAACTGATGGGACAGAGGTGGGAATGTGCAGAAGTCATAACATAAGCCACGGTATACAATAGGTTTAAAGATGTGAAAAAGTACTATGTGATCTAGGTTTTCACATTAGACTGAGGACAAAACAGCGTAGTATATAGTCAAATGAATTGGGTGAGAGACAATTATGCAACAGTGACCCACATTGGACCCACAGTAATTCAATGCAGCACTGACAACATTGATTTTGCCATAGAAATAGTAAAGACATTGATTTGTAATGAAATTTAGTCCAGCGAATACTGTTGCCAGGCATAGGCGAATTTCATTTTAGGCAAAACTTTTATGGCATATATAACAAACTGAGGTCCATTTCCACTTGTGCAAGTAATCATATTAATGTGTGATTATGTGTCTACAGCCGTTATTTGACATAAGAGGATGATGTTATTCCAAACTTATAAGCAGTTTAGCATCAGTGCAATAGAGTTAGTACACCATTAGCTAATGTGGCTTTGGAAAAAAAGTGCTACTTTGCATTTCTTACTTACATTAATAGTCCCAATGCTCACTTCTCTGTTCATTAAGAGCCATTCCCACAATTCTGCAAAAAGTTTTCCATTTCCTAATGTTCCTAAAGGGATTTATAAAACTTACATCAAACAGACATTTCCATTATAGAGAATTCGCCTTTCATCCATCTTGATTATTTCAAATCAATGCCATTACTTATTGTCTTAGCAAAGCCATAAAACACTGTATAAAATATTAGTTAAGATAGTACAATCAGCATAATTTACAGCTGTCAAGACCTCCCAATACATCATGGGCAATAGAGAGACAGATACTTTATTGATCCTGAGGGAAATTCAAGTTTTCTCAGCCACCTTTATGTCTCACTCAGGGGTGCAGCATAAGAAAAGGACCGGTCAGGCAGGATCAGCAGGTCCTGTATCAGGGGAAGGAGGAGTGGAAATGCCAAAAGTATCTCTCCACTATGTCCAGCAGTCTGGGCATCACAGCAGTGTCCAGGGGGAGCCAGGTGAAGACAACAGGAAAGCCTCTTCTAAGCTTCACTCTTATTCCACTCTGTCGGTGATTAAATGGGCCATTGCCTCAGAGTATTTCCTCCAGAGGGTCTTCTGGTGCATCTGCTGTCACATTTGGTGTAAAAAACCTGTAGCACCTCAAAGATAAAAATCTCAAATCTCTGTAGCATCTCAAAGGTCCATAGCTAGCTCCTTAGCCAGCCTCAAACCTAACACCTAAAACAGACAGCTCATTTCACAGAATCCAACAGTCTCTTAATTGGGTCCTTTGAACTGCATGGTGCACTTCTTAGATGATTAAAATCCCATGAGATGATGTTAAAAACTGAGCTTAAACAAATTTCACACATGGGGCAAATGTAGTTAGATTTTGAGGGTAAATGTCTGTGACTGCTATGTCCTTCAAAGTGGAAGGCAAAGCAGGGCACACCTTGCCAAAAAACAAGAATACCTTTATCGATCTGGCCACAGCTATTCCAGGAACAACAACAAAGTGGGCAGATCCAATTCTTCACTTTTTTGGTCCAAGAGAGATGATAGTGCTGAAAGATCTCAAATGTCTCTTCAAGATTTCAGAAGACTTGGTTTAAATCAAAAAGTAGATACAGAAATCTCCCATGAGACAAATGATTTCGCTTATCAATAAATCTGTGTGCCCAGATATTACATTACCTTACTAAATTAATTGTGATTATTTTGTGATTTTTCAGTTGTCTGACCATCACAATTTGACTCTTGCCAAATCTGCACTTACCTAATTCATGTGCCGTGAAGAACGAAGAACACGTAGGCTAGTTCTGTTGCCATATTAATGGACGTTTTAAGGTAGTCGGAGTCACTCTCTTTGATACCTAATTCCTAATTCTTAAATAACTTCAGTATATTATAACAACGGAAAAAAACATGTCATAGCAATAGTTCATTGTTGTTCAAGTTAAATATTGTTGAGAATTTTCCCTCACCTGCACTGCTGTACCAAGGACAGCTCCAGTTTTTTCCTTGTTGACATTTCTTTCCTATTTATAACCAGCATCAAAGAAAAAAAACCCAACTGAAGCGTAGCTTTGTTTGTCCATATCGCTGGATCTCATACAGATGGTAAAGAAATGTATTCCTTGGCCATACCTTAGCCCCATCATATAGGTCATAGTTTAATCCATCAAGATCTAATATATGACCACTATAAAAATACAACTTATGATTTGTGCTTTTACTACATCTGGTAGTTGAAGCTGAACTAAAATACTTTCACTGGACAAAAGTGAAATAACAAGATAAATACAAAATCATCAATGTAAAAAAAAACAGGAAGAGCCCGGGGTGAGGGAAGTCTGTGAGCCCCTGCTTAGATTGACTTAGACTTAGACAAATCACCAAGACAAAATACTGTTATACTTCTTCTTCTACACTGCCCTTTCTTCCTCCACAGTTAGCTCTGGCTCTTTGTGTAGAGGGATAGTTAAAGGTGTCCCTGGGAGTGCAATGTAATCTATTGCTCTTTACAAACTGGTGGCTATTCTGTGGTATTAGAGACTGTAAGGATGACCAAGTGCTGACAATATGGGCTATGACGGCCATTTTTCTTGATATGCTCAGTTTTCCATTGCCTTTCCAGATATAACAATGCTGGCAAGTCACAGAGAGCTGCACTCCGTGCTTGTAAGGTTGGCTGCTTCTCCCCTTTCTCAAAAGTGTATAATATTTGAGCAAAAGATATTAAAATAGGACAGTTGTACTTCCAGTTGTCTTTTCATTTTTGTTCTCTTCACTTAAGTGTTTTCTTATGGTTTTGGCTTCATTTCACACATCAATCAAGTCCTAGTTCTTCAGCATGAGATAGAAATGAAGGACAACAGTGTATCCTGATGCATATACTTGTTTATGAGAATGTCTCTATGTATGCCCTTTGTGGTTGTGCAGTCCACATGACACAATTTTAGATGTGGTTTGATAGATCAAGAATTAGATTAATCTTGTCAGTGAGTCTGATCTAATTGTGGTCTCATCCCTGTTATATTATGATTCACTTTTTTAAAGTGAAATTTCTGCTCAAACACTTTTCTCCACCCACTTGTCCAATTGGTTAGCTTCTCTCAGGTTCTCTGTGATTGACAGCTGGATTTAAACAATCACAGTGAAATGTGAAATTTTAGAAGAAGCATGTTATGTTTTTAACCTCTTAAAGGGAATAAAAATGAATTGTAATTAGATGAAGAGAAGAGGTAGAGTGCTTCACTGGGTAATAAAAATTCTGCAAGGGTTGAGCTCAAATCTCAGCAGAATGTGGCCCTTAAACTACTAGAAAATGTAAAAATGGGCAAGGAACAAACCCAAGGCACACTGACTTAATATTAACATTAAGTCGGTGTGCCTTGTCGGTGTGCTAAGTCCTGCCTTGTAGGACTTAATATTAATACTAAGTCCTTTATTACATGGGGAAGGACACCAACGCATTTTTGACCCTTGTCATCCCCTGACATTTTACATTTTATTGTAAGGGCCACATTCTGCTGAGATCAATGCTATCAACTCAACTGACAAAAACGTCAATATAAACTTTGCTCCATCACAGATCTGCTTGGGTCTGTTACAGTGTATTTTTGGGACCTTTCAGTATTACCCAGGAAATATCTCATAAAAATGTTTGCCTATTTCCTCAGTATAGCAGTAAGTTACAATCTGCCTTTGAGGTAATGTCTGTCCAATCTTTATGAAGACTGGGACTGCCCTGGTTTGTTGGTTTTACAGCAAGGCATTTCATCCAGAGATACGGCCTAATGCAACATTAAGTATCCGAGGACGCTGCCAAGACACACCAAGCATCCTGATTCTGTCAGTTTGTGACCAGATCGGGCCCAGCACAGTCATCACACTGTACTGAGCAGATAAGACTCATAAATACAGATCTGCTGCATCACTATTACTTACTCCCCAATAGCCTGGCTTCACATGACATCACAACATTATCAAATTCCTATATTTTCAAACTGAAACCAGAGGACAGTTCTGAATTTTATATGGTAGAATTTGTTTAATTGTCAGATTGTAAATGTGTTGATCTGGTTTATGCTTTATATCTCTGTAATGACTGGGCTTATCCACATGAAACAGAAACTTACACAATGTCTTCTCTGTTAGCATAAATAAACACAATTAAAATATTTGTTTTCCTTTTTTTTGGTAATCTTGAAAAAGTGGTGTCATTATTCAACTTCAAAAGCATAATTGTTAACAGCTGAAAGGATTTTAAGACATGAGATTACTATTGCAGGCATGTGGACCCAATCTCTAACATAATGGGTTTAACATCTGTGGATTTCTATTTTGGATATATCTCTCAAAAACTGTAAATCTCCCATAGAGTTACATAAGCCCTTACATTACCAAATTCTAAAACGTGAACACAACATACAGTACCTTAATCATCAGTATAGGACCACACCACACACAGTTTGCATAACGGACTTCCTCTGGCCTTTTGGCACATGGCCCTCTCCCTTTAAATCACCAGTGGAAAGCTATAAATATTAGACAACAAAACCAGTGTTATAAATACAATGAGCAGAAACAGTTATAGCTTCTCATGCCAGCTTCATTTGCATAAAACAGTGCATAAACCTGTCTTTTTTATGTCGATGCTCTTGCCAGGAGCGACTAAGAATTTGCCCAGAAAACACGCTGTTTCCTACTTTATCTTTGAGAGCAGCTCTAGTCTTACTCTTTCAGTCAGCGATTACGTTTTGTTGCGATATTGAAAGTACAAATGGTCCATTAGTGTTAGCCTAAAAGCAAAATCTTGTATGCATGCATGTAGTGAGTGGCGGCTATCTGCGGATCAGTGACAGTAAGATGGTGATAAACAGAATGTGGAAGGACAGAGAAGACACGGAGAAACCCAGAGGTGAAATAAACACTCACACTACAGCATTAAGTGACAGATTACATTGGGTTATATGCAAAGGGCAAAATGATGCTGGCAGGTTGCGAGAGGTGACTTCAAATTTTTTTTATGTCAGATTCCCTGCCTAAAACTATACCAGACATATTACTGTGACTGGAAAGGGCCAGCTGTGATTTGTATAATAATTTGTCATAGGTTGCTGATGTTGATGCCCTTCAAAGCTATCACTGATATATTTAAAAGAGACAACTAAAAAAGCAATTACATGTTTTTTTTTTAAGTGTCATTTGAATTAAACATCAAGCAATATGGCTTTTTTCCTAGGTGCCGGAACAATTGTTTAGAAACCAATGGCCAATATGGCCCATTTTGACTTATCCACAACCACATTGCCTATGTTGGAGATTCATGGTAAATATGCTTAAAAAGTGTGAATATATGTTTCTGTTACCATCTAAGTGTTATTTTTATTTTTATTTATTGTTTATTTAAATAAGGACAGATACACAAACATAGATTCAGTAATCAGATGCAGGTATCACAGAGTTTAAAGCCTGGGGTAATTCACAACACCAGTCCCCAGAAGGGCTTTTAAACTGTATCACTAAAAACCAGTGGGATTATTGGTATAATAAGCACTAAATACAGTGAATATGTCAAGAGACTCAAATATCAAATATCACACATGAACATAACAAGAACACAGAAAACAGAAAGTTTTCTATGTTTTTAGTGCTGCAGAGGCATACAAAGTTTGTGATAACGCTAAGGGCTTGAGAAGTATTCTATATGAAAATGTGAGGATTACCACTCATCCAAATTAGCTTTTTTTTTTTAGATAAAACATGCATGACAAAAAATGCACAAAGCACCAGAGGGAAACATGCTTAACTTACCCACCTCACGACTGCAGAATTATACTGCCTCAGAATAAGAGCTACCTAAACACAACCTCACCAGACACAAACTATAATCTGTCATGACACTTTGCAAATACGGCCTCCGCTAAACATGTGCGTACATTATGAGCCATGTACGTGATTCAATTAGTGGCCGTGCACTGCTACTGTCACTGCGCCTTTGTAGCCACTGAACGTCCACATTGTATCCCAGGAGACTTTGATCTAACAGCCAGCAGGAGATTAGCTCAGGGTATTTTTGTAGCAGAGGCAAATGTTAGTGAGAGAAATAAGATGATAAAATTCTGCTTTGGTTTTTGAAAAGCAGCAAGAGTTGAAATAATTAGAGCAAATCATACCTAAATCCAAAAACAGTAAAAATTCAGTCAGATTTGTTTTGAGTTTGGTGCAGAAAATATTTATCTGCAGACTAAACAGATGTAGACTGATATGGACAGCTGCAGATCACAGTAGCGTTGAATTTAATTTTTTTCTTTGCGTCATAATGGCTATGCAATGGTGCTGAATCCTTTGTTATCATAGGGGTAGGGGAAAACACGGATTCTCAGAGCAATGGTGTCTTGAATCCAGGAGAATAAAAAAAATACTCAAACAAGCATGAAGGACTTTGAGTGGATAAATGAGAAGGGAAAGCAGTTAAAACATTTTGTATAATATGTCTCCAACTGTCTGAAAACTACTCTTCTGTCTGAACCACTGACTGTTTAGAAGGATTATCAGACTACGTCACTCCGTGCTCTACTGCGCATGTCTCCTGCAGAAAGAGCTGCTGTCCCGCCATGTATCATGTCAGTGTCTCGTAGGATTTCAGCAGATTTCAGGCTTTCTCGGGAGGCAGGCTAGTTGTATCGATCAGGGATGAGTGGATATCAAGTTTGAGCCATTTCTTCTCGTCATTTACACACCCACCTGCATTTACCGCATATGGATTATTAAAACGTATCCCACTCACAAATGTTAATTTAGCATCATAACTTCTTATAAAACACGGTGATAAACTGTTTTAGTGCGCTGACAACAGTGCTAGCTAGCGCTGCAACTTCATGTTAACCGCACAGACAGTGCTGCTTTCTGCACTCAGGCTGCACGTGCATCCCCTGTGTTGCCAAACAAATAATCCGTTTATAAAGAAGTGGACTAAGGGAGTGTGATGTCACCCATAGCATTCGGCTCCAGTCAAATAAAGCTCATCGAGGATAGCTGTTACAGGGACAAGTTCCATATTTGGAATTACTACCTTATGTAGCAACCAAAGAGCCAATCCGGAGTGAGGCTGTTGAAGGTAACATCCCTTACCAGCACTAGCAGGAGAGAACTCAGGGAAAAAAGGCACCTGACTGATCTGTTATTAATGTTCATATCTTGAGTTCCGAACAAAATTGTGAAATAAATACCATGATCATGTAGTGGGTAAATACAAACATTTTAAGACCAAAATGACGAAGCTCACTGCACCAGTTATGAACAGAGGGGCAGATTTGCTATGTCCATTTACATATACAGTCTATGGTCTGAAAAGCAAATGCTTTATTGTTTGAGCAATACAAAATCATCATCTACTGAACGTTATATAATTACTGACTGCGGTTACCTTTAGCCTTATCTCAACATCACATCAGTATATTTGAGAGGTAAATTGATTATATATTGAACCACAAGTCCAATATGTTTGTTCATCCCAAAGGGAGGACAGACGCTCAACTGATAAGATAAGATAAGATAATCCTTTATTTGTCCCACAATGGGGAAATTGCAGTGTCACAACGCAAGTTACAGAAACAGTAGGAAATAAGAGCATGCATCAAAATCAAGATAAATAATAATAAGTATTTACAATCAACTAAAAAACACAACACTGTAAGCTAAGCTAAAAGGCACAGGAACATTGCACAATAAGTGTTTTTGATAGCATGATTTAGTTCCCACAAACCACCCTTGAATCCTGGGGCAAGACACTTTACCGTGAATGTGTGTTTGGTTTTTTGGCCTTATCTCACAATGGTTATGGTAAGTACATACTATATAGTTACACTACCTCATGTGCATAAACCCGTGTTTGACTTTACAGAAGACAAATGGGAATATATTAGTTGGGTATTTTTAGGTTTGTTGTCACTGACTGATTGCATTTACTCTAACACCTCTGTGCTTGGTGGAATTAACAAATTGATTTAACAAATTAAGTGGGTTTGAAGGTGATCAATGAGTTAAACAGTTGCCCACATTTCCCACGCTGCCATCTTCCATCAGACTTCAAAAGCAAGTCACATGACCATGGACAGATGTACACTCTCTTATGCAAACTAAGTAAAATTTTATGATCTGAAGATGCAAGCTCGAAGTCTGCTAGAACAGATCTATGTATAGATAGGTGCAGCTAGGGGAATTCAATGTGCTGTCCGCTCCTCTGGTCTTTACATTTGCGAATTTGATAGTTAAGAGTGTAGAATTTTTCTATAACACAAATTTGAAAATGTCTGAATACCCACGTGTATAAAACAAAGGGGAAAAATGAAATAGAAATTGGTGGGTCTCATGGAACAGAAGTCTAAAAGTCAAAACAATAAATGAGTACAATGTTGGAAGGTTACAACAATTAAGCTGTTGAATTTTATGTCGGCATTTCAGAATAAATCTACAAAGGGAAGTGAACAGTACATTCCATGGTTTAAGATGTATTTATTAATAGTATTATAGTATACAGTGTGTTGCCAAGAAACCAAAATGAACTAGTGAAAAAAATAACCATCTTGTGTATATTCACGCACACTTCAGGTCAGCTGCACAGCGCAGTCTTATGTAAGCACAGTGTCAGAACGAGTTGCATTGATTTGCACTTGGCAGGGCAATAGTATAGTTCCTGTCATTCAAACAGAACATGTTATTTTGCCAAATACCAACCGAAAAGATCTTTACACCAGTGACCAAATAAGGGCAGGGATGAGGCTTTCCCATTCAAACAGGAGAACTATACAGTCTGTCCATCTATAAGAGACTTAAGAGTTGCTGAATGTTTATGTTGGTAAGCTTTATTTTCTGGGAAGTTATCCAATGACATCTGCCCACTCCGACCCACAAGACAAACAAATATCGTGGCATATACAGTCAAACACTTATCCTTAAAGGTGCACTACGTAACTTTACAGCTGGTTTGCCACCTGCTTGTGTCCATGGAGATGTTTTTACTTTGCTTGCTTTATTTGCTACAATGACATGACAAGCATTCTTATTCTGAGCAGGGTCACCTCTTCAAAGTATTCAAAGAAATGCAATATTGAGCGTACCTGCAGCCAGGACTACCAAGCCATAATTTGTATTTTTTGCTCTAGACCACTCCACCACAAGGGACCACTCACTATTGAACATCCAGGGCCCTAACTGTTAAACAATGGATATTTCATGCTTCCATAAACTACCATGGAAACAAACTGCAATATCTTCCCACTTCTTTCTTCGGAAATCAATGTTCCCCTGGGTGTGCTTCTCCAATTGCCTCCTTCTTGCCCTCTTTACCACTGCGCGTCCCCCTTTACTGCGCCACGAACTGTATCTATGGATATGTATGCATGGCAACAGTTGCCCAGAGCTACCAAAGCTAAGAATAACTCAATTTTGAACCAAAGGGCTAAAAGGAAAAAAAAAATCATTCACAAGAAAGCACTGCAAGTTAATGAGACTCTCCCCTCGTGCTGACAGTTAATTCTAATCAAATGCACTCCTTAATTTTGCATAATGATCGCTCAGCAACAACAAGGCAAAGAATCAATCTTACCTAATTATGATATCTAAAAGTAATTTGACTTCTTATCCCCACGCAAACATACACACTCATGGAGTATACTGCGCAGCCCATTTAGTGTTACAGCACTTTTCATAGGGGTATAGTTCTTAAATCTCTATGGTAAATAATCTATTTTAAACTTCAACACTTAATCTTTCAGTGTGTGAAGCATCTTGTGTATCTCAAACTGATTCAGGATGTCTTTAGGATAAGGAAGGGCTGTAAACAAGAGGGCTAGCTGCTAAACCCCTGAACTTGAACCCAGCTGTCTAAAATGAACTGTTGGGGCGCCCATGGCAACAGCATGTCACAAAACAAAAGGACGACAATAGAGTTTGGTTAAGATACTAACTGTGTCTTTAATACCCTCTTCTGTAGATATTCAGTGACTCCTGTAATGTGATTTGATTATGACTATAAAATACTGTGTCTCATTCCTGCCAAGAATCCAAGCCACACGTTGCAAAAAATTGGGGAAATTAAAATATGACTCACGAGATGAAAGTCTCTGTTATAATTCATTTGCAGATTTTGTATTGATTTGAATAGCTGTGATCCATATTCACTGATAAAATCAATAAGAATTACTTAACCTTAGACAGATCTTTATTCATGCCACAGTGAAGAAATTACTGTGTTATGGTAACGCTTATACAACAGATCAACAGATCAAATTGAGTCAAACACATATTGATAAATGCAAAATAGGCTAATAACAATGAAAGGCTCTCTATTATATATTATTATAATATATATAATATTATTATATTATATATACAAAATTGATCATGTGAGCTTTTAGTTTTGTTTGAATGTTGTTACCTCATCAAATAGGCTACATACCTGGACTTGTGTGTTGTATCGTCCACACCAGTAAATCTGGTTTGATAGTCTGCCTAGCAAAGTTGAAAATGCTCGGTTTCACCTTGTGATGTCATGAAGTGATAGTTTTCAGTTAACAGCTACCTTTTATTGTTTGTTCAGTAGAGATCGGGAAATTCCAGGGCTGAAATTGTCCAAATGATTCCAGTGAAGGTGTATGGAGTTTAAAAACACAGTGGAGCACTTCCTGCATTACCACATGACATCACATGGTAGAGGAGAGTGCTTCCTGTTTAAGAGAAGACATTACAACATAGATCAGAAAACAGCATAATATATGTGCCCTTTAATAGTACCAGAAGCAAAAAATGTAAGTGAAGTAAAAATATGTCAGACTTAAATAATCTAAAATGATCAAACTGTATAACATATGGCATGTTTCAAATCTTCACGTCTTTTATTTATAGAATTAAAACACAGCCCAAACCCATCGTCATGAGTGGGTGGCTACTGACTCTTCCTCTGTTCTCCTCTTCCTCATCATGACACTGGAAGTAACAGCTGCAGCACCGTGTCCAAAGACCTCTCTCCCTTTGTATCCGCAGGTTATCATTAACTCCAACTATTTTGTGAGCCAGGACTGACCCTTGCATCCTCTCCCACCTTCTCCCTATCACAGACTCTCACCAACCCGGGAGCGACAATTAGAGAAGGCATTAGTGTATGTAGCAGTGAGCCAAACTGCCACTATCTTGGTGACCTGCCCTGTAGAGAGAAGCCAGGGGAGGAAGGAGGAGACTAGGCCTGGCAGACACTTGTACGCTCGTTCCAGCAACCTTCAACAAAACCTGTGTGAACGAACCGATAAGCTGGCTAGAGGAAAAGGTGAGGATGTTGAATTATTGTCTAATTGTCAAACTCAATTGCAATAAAATGTGAAAAAGTATTGCAAGTCAAAGAGAAGAAATTGTACGAGCTTTTCTACTTTTCTTGGCTAAAACTTTGCACATCTGACACTAGAAAGATGCAGATGAGAAGTTGCTTGTAATTCTCAGAGACTGTAACCTCAGGCTGGTTCTTCTGCACTGTGCACCGTACCTCCTCCACTGTTACTATGATAATAATTAAAGTGTAGAAATCATTTGTTCTAAAGCTACAGGGATTTTTTCAGCCATAACAAAACAAGAGAATTTTGTCAATACAATAATCGACT
This sequence comes from Taenioides sp. WSHXM2023, assembly GCA_029959045.1. Classification (NCBI taxonomy): domain Eukaryota; kingdom Metazoa; phylum Chordata; class Actinopteri; order Gobiiformes; family Gobiidae; genus Taenioides; species Taenioides sp. WSHXM2023. Next base: position 323,615 of record CM057105.1, on the reverse strand, counting down.
TTTGTGTAAACAATTACATTAAGCACTGTAATTTTTGTTTCTTGCATGATTCATTGCCTTTTCCCTTTTTGTTGTATAACTAATTTCTGAATAGAATCAAATCTGTCATCAACAGTAATATAAAGCAATATTCTACAATGTACAGGCCTAGAATAGGTCTAGAATATTGCTAGAATGACCTATACACACAGGCCACTCCAAAAATACAGTTGTGTTATATTAGCCTTTGTAAGCTAGCAGTGCTTTCCTCATTTACCAATACACCCACTCACAGATCGTTTTAGAAAACTCACTAATTCTGTGTCAGGCACTTTGAGAGCTTGTAACCGAAACGTAAATCAAAATAATGACAAAATGCAAAACAGGAAAGCCTCAAGTGGAAGCCGCCATGATGGGTGCACTAATGGGAAGAAAAACAGTGAGCACAGAGGATGGGAGTAAACATTGTGGAGAGTGGAGTAGATGGAGAGAAGAGTGGGTACAGTTAAAGCTCTCCTGACGTTGGCACGCTGCCAGCCTGTGGACGGAGATGATCTGCGCTGTTCTGACCGCCTACTGACCGCCTACTCATGTGAGCTCTCACTTTGCATTAAGGGCCCCCATCAAATATTCATTCTCCAAAACCAGCACTTACATAACCAATACAACAGGCAACCCCACAGTGTCAGAGGGGCCAAGTGGTCATATACATATCAAGTAAAGGGTCAACAGAGCAGATAGGCTGATTCACTGGGGATGGTACAATAGGAGCATTTGGTATCAGCCTTTAGAACACTTTGCTGTAGCAAATTAATGAATAAATCTGAAAACAAAAACTTGGTTGGTGAAACTGAGAAATAACAAGAGATCCCTGGGTGTTTTTATTTGCTTTGGCGCAAAGAACATTTCTAAATACACTGGGCACATTAGCAACTGGTGTGAGACTGCAATCAACAACAACTATTGTAGAACAAAACAAAATGCCCTTTCAGATGTGATGTGTGAGTTCAGCATAGCTTCTTCTTCAGGGCACTACTTGTAGCAATGGTTGCACCAAGGTGATTTTAAATCTCTAAATGTTATTAAATGTAAAACATACTGTGGTTGCTAAGCAGATGTCCCAGCAGAGGAGCCATATAGTTTTACAAAGAAGGGGGCCCTGAGTGCACTGAATCCACTAGAGCGAGAGGTAGAATAATACAATGCAGTTATTTTAATTATTTTGATTAGTATGTCAAGACAGCAATTGTAGTTCCGCAAAGAGCATTTAAGTTTTAATTTGAGTAATTATACAGTCTTGTTGGATTGGTAACACAATGTCAAATATTGAAGACTTAAGACAGCATGCTCCATTGTGCTATTACAGAGTTATACTGGGGATACATATAACAGAATGTAATAGTCCAAATGATGAGGTGGACTTGTCCCTGCACTCCGTTACTACAGAGGAATAATCAGTAGCTCAGTGTTTGTGACAGGACAATTACATCGTCCTTAGCAGTAGCAACAGCTTCTGCTGCTTACCCTGGACTATGGCTCAGGTGTCAGTGGCAAAAAACATGAACATTAAATTCCAAAGAGAAGCCACAAAGTGGAGCATGCATTAGTGATGGTGATTTTTAATAACAATCTTCACAAACAATCAACTCCCATTACAATCTCTAGTGTAATGCATTCACTTTATGTTGCATTAGAGACTTTTAAACCCTGACAACAGACTTTGGCAGTCCAATGCATTTCTTCTTCTTCTGTCTCTGACCACTGTCTCCAGGAAGTGCAATGGAGTGCCCATCATAGACTTATATGCTCGATGCTGTGTCCATGCAGGGAGGGGGAGCCCCAGTCTCTGCTGTTAAGTGGTCAGTAATGGCAAAGTAATTCAATCCGAGTGGGTCTTTCTCAATCCATTCAAAACTTCCGGTACAATTCTTTCTTGTTATGTGGGTGCAGACCTTTCCGGAAAATACACCAAGATGTCTAAGCAACTGCCAACAAGGCAATGATGCAACATCAATTACAATGTAACTACTGAATAGTTATTAGAGCTTATTTATAACTGAACACTAAGACATAATGCTAAAAAGTGGTCTGCAAAGGAAATGTTGAGGAGATAATCTGCCGGCAGATAGGGTCAGCACTACAGCTGAGAGTGTGGAGCTCTAAACAAAAGTTGTGCTGTGCCTAAATATGAGGTGGAGAGGAGCAAACTGAGGGTGTGGTGAGTAAATTGCCAGAATTGACACACAAATCTCTGATCAAATCTCATATTAAATCTATCTAGAAATCTGGGAAATGAAAATGTGACAGGTGGAAGAGACATGTGAGACACATGGGAGCAGACCACCATGACAGGCAGGAGCGGGTGAGACCCCAGGGGGGAGATCAGCAGGTCTGCTCTGGGATGGGGACAGCATGAGAAACACATTGGTCTTCTGTGTAATGGGAAGCAGAAGAACGGAGAAACACAAAGAAAACTCAAAAGGCTCATGTTTGAGTATTTGGAATACATACTGTTTTGTTTGTTTTTTACGACAGTGTTTGGTAGTAAGAGTCTGGAGTCTGACCTGGACACCCTCTTTGTTACTGCTCCGTTAAGACCAGAGGCAAGAAACGTGGTATAAAAGTGTGCACCCAGTCTACTCATCTGAGGGACATTACAACCATTAAAAAGAAATATTATAAAAGCAACATCTACAAATCTGATATAAATTATAGTCAGAACATACAAATAATGTAACATTTTCATCAAATGCAAAACACACCAGACAAATAGTCTATAAGGGCACCAGACAGTAGTGAAAGTGAGTGAGCTTATGAGCAGAGCGTTGAGTGGAGGTCACTCTGTGTATAGTTCACAGTGCACGGCTCATATTTTGGTTGTCATTAGAGAAGGTTTATGGGGTGGCAAAATGCCACTGCACCAGGGCTTCCAGCCCAGTGAGCTGAGGCATTTTGCAAGAAGCACTTGGTGTCCATGTCCGCTCCAAGAAGTGTTCTGGTGCCCTCCAACAAAGCATACTCTGGAGGTGAGGTTTAGGGTACACCACTGACTGTCTATGTGCACACGGCTATAGATAGAGGAGAGGAGCTTAGTGCAGAAACAAGACTTATCTGTCTGTCAGGGCAGCACATCTAATCTTGGTTTAAAAAGTCACCTGGACATGATCTGCAGAGCTTTAGTTTGCATATCCATCATTGGTATTGACTATCTACAAAAATACCACATGTTTCTTGTAAAGCTCTTTTGTATCTATCAAAAAATTTAACTTGTCTTGTAACATTTACCTGATCAAATGATAACCATTCCACCAGAGGCTGTCTATTCCAACTCAGTCAGTCGCAGGCTCCACCAAACAGCCACAGTATTTACAAAGACACATATTACGCAGTCAGACTAATATAGAAAAGATTGTTTACTGAAAATTCAATGAAAAAGACACAATGAAACAACACAATACTGTGGATCTTATAAGCCCAGTCTAATGCATTGTGCAGGTGGTTTACAGCACACCTTCTTATGACTTTGGGCTGGGGACAGTGGACTTTATGTGTATTTGCAGTAAAGTGACACATGGGCTTCATGCCAGCACACGTGTTCTTATTAACTCCCATTGTTACCTTCTCCAATAGGGCACATCATAGTGAACATAAAAGACTTGATGAACTTGGGACATAGTACACTTCACTGCTTCCTGCGGTTTTGTAGTCTTTCTCATTCTACAGTTGTAATGGTTTGTCAGACACTTTCCTTGCAATGGTTGTGAGCTTTTATCATCTTTGTTTTCTACACACATTAAGAGGCTTCAATATCGAACAATTAGCAGTTTCCTCACAGGAATAGTGTGGTGCATTATTAATGTAACACAAGTATTTAGTCAGCCATCACTCAAGGCTGGATGCGGATGTACACAACAGCAAATAATAATGAGGGATTGTGACCTTGTGTAACTCTAGTGAGAAGACACTTGTCATTGCTGTAGTTACTGTGAAGAGAATGACCTTATTTGAAAGTAATAATATCCTTACATTTTAGCTACTCTTACTTGCATTTGGTATTTATGCTTTCAAAGATTTGTGGAAAAGGTGAACATGAATGTATTTTTTTGTAATTTTGTGCAAATTTTGTACAAAATTCAATTTAAAACTTAACTTGGAAATATGATTTAATAAGATTCGCACATATTTTATACTATTAGCCATTGAAATAGAATGCATAAAAATATCATCAGTCAGTTATTATTTTTGATAGCATGATAGCAATATGTACAACTAAAAATAAATATTATTTTCAATAGACCCACCTTAGCATGAATTCATATTTGTGTACATATATTTGAAGATATATAAAGTGGACAGCCTTGTGACCTCCCTTAGGCCTGGGGCACATTCTCAACATGACCCTAAAACGTGTTATTGGAAAAATTACAGTCCATGGGATGATATACAAACAATAAGAGTTCCTACCATAAAATAAATCAATACATATTCAGTGTATGATTTATGAATGCATGAAGGTAGGGGAATGTGCCAGACTGCATGCACGCTGCTCGACTTTGGATAAAGTAGACTCATGAATCATTTGCACATGGAAAACGCCATAGATAAATCACAATGAAATGAGTCACACACCAGTGCTGGTTACTAGACTATGCAGGCTAAAATCGCCCTAGAGATGGACACAACTAGGGTTGGGAATCACAGGGTCCCTCATGATTTGATATAATACTCGATACACGGCTCATGATACAAATATTCTCACAATATTGTCACAATATGGCGATACATATGATAATTGATATATTACAAATGATACTCTGTGATGTATTGAAGTTTTTTTTAAGAGACATACATTTTAGCAACAATATTTCTTTGTTAAACCACTTATTGTGCAAAGTTAATATGAAATACATACATTTTAAAAATCAAAACAGTGAATATGTCAAGTGTATTGCATAAATAAGTTTTCTTCCACTAAATAAATTGTAAATTGTAGTGCAGTCACAAAAAAAAAATCCTAAAAGAACTAAAAAATACAATACAATATATTGATATAGCAGCCCATCACCAAATCTGGTATCATGATATTTTGGCACACCCCTAGAAACAACTGCGATGTAAGGTTTATGATAACATTAATTTTATTTCATTGCAAACTGGTCTTGAACAAAACCAGCCTTGCCATTGTGACAAAATGTCTGTTGACATGGGATACAGACAAACAATCTGTCTTAGTTACAAGAGGTTCTCAAGCAGAGCCACACCTGCTGCAGAGTCACCTGAACATTAGAGCGGCACATCATTATCAAACACACATTTTTCAAATCCAAGCTGCACAAAGTCATCAAGTCCTTGACAGGTACAAAACAATATTCTCTGATAGCACCGCATTATCATCTCTGTCTGTGTTCGATAAGCATCATCGCTGATAATGGCTCTGTTAATGAAGTGAGATGTGCTTGAGACCCGCGGCTCAGGGGGTTGACTGTTATCAGGGGGCGGAGTCACGATGGCACAGTGATAAAGGCAAAGATTTGAAGGATGCTGTGTAGAGAAAGGTTTTGTTTTTATTCTACATTACAAGCAAATATCAGGCAGAACATTTTGACAAGCCACTCACAAGTGATCTATTTATTGTGAGTGGACTTATTTCATTGTCTCATGTGGATGTAGAATCTGTACTAATTTATGGCACCAATGATGTTTAGAAGTTTGTCAAGAAACTATTTGCGGTGGCTGCTGGATCACTGTGTCATTTCCAAAACTGCAGCTTTAGTAGCTATTACTTGGTCTATAACTGCCAATATTGCTCCAAAAATTTAATGGATTGATACTTATTGATTTATATTTTGTTTGCAGCTGTTCAAAATACTTAGAATATTATTAGTAGCTGATTGCCAGATGAAATTAACCAAATGTGACCAAATGTGAATCCTGACTACATTCAATCAAAAATGACATGATGTTGTTATAACACTAATACTATATTGAATAGTGCAGCATATGTAGAAACTCATCTAACATCTAAATCTGCTATACACATATTATATATTTGCTATCCATAAAATCTTACTGATAGTGTGGGCTGAGAAAAGCTGACAGCAGTAGTCTTTATATGGTCCCTCATTATAAGAATCTATAAACACGGCTAATAGCTGCAGACCTCCAAAGCTGTTTACGAGAACGTGGGATGGGGCGATGCAATATCCCTTTTGATCTAAGAGAGGGACCCAGGACATCCATCGAGCTCCACTCTTTACTGTGGCAGTGAAACCCGTCAGGTGTGTCACTGCATCACAGAATCAGACGCTGTTAAATGAGACAATAGATAATGGGACCGCTCACCTCTCACCATCTCAACAAAGCTACTAATTACGGACACCCTCTCACCGTGATGCAAGGGTCACTGGGAGGCAAGACTGCTTTTATCTTAAACTATATCAAGTTGTACTGTTTTATCTGTTTTTTTTCATAAACTGGTTTGCATAATGATTAGGGGTTATGTCAGCCTCTCTGATAGTAATAATTTTATACAAGCTTGAATAACAAACAAAACACTGGTAGAATCATTACTCATGAAAGTTCTGTATTTCCCACAAAGGACAGTGTAAAGCTACACAACTGATCAGTCTGAAAGCCTAATAGAAAACTAATGGGCATTTCTCATTCATGTGGGCCCACCAAGATGATTCATACACATATTTAGTTTAGGGTGAAGTGTGTTGCCTAAGGATACAACAACAGTATGCACAAAAGCCACTGCTGCTCCACTGTGGCACCTAGTATTACTAGTGGTCTCCCATCCCAGTAATCAGGCCCAAACCCCTTTATCTATAGACCTAAAGCATTGTGGTGATAGTGGCATGTCTTAACTGAAGTTTTCTTTTAATCCCAGAAGAAACTTGAACTTGAGATGAACAGTCACTTCATTCACCAGATACTCACAGCTTGTTCTATCCAACACAACATGTAGCCACAGAGCAATAGCATTACCATTAGCTAGCTTTGTTTGACAGCGGTCTATCTGTTAACACCCACTCAGACTCATAAATCCATCATAAATCTGTATAAATGTGTCATTCAAAAGGACAGAGAGACTCATCAGTCACCCATTGCTGGGCTGTTTGCGTCACGACGAGCTCACTGAGACGGATGGAGGTGGCCCGGGACAGTAAGAAGACGGGGGGAGCAGAGGAGATGTGCACCCTAACATAAAAGTGCCATTAATCAAGAGCGCCTGTCCTGCACGCCCCATGTGACAAATGAAACCCAATAATGGTTTCTGTGAAGAGGAAAATAGAGGACGGTACTGTAATGATCCTTCCTGTGTAGCCTATATCAAATTAGTGCGGGCTATATCAGAGTTACTAGGAATGGGATGAGGTTCGCCGTAAGGGACTTTAAAATAGATGACAAAACTGCATCACACATGCCACAGGATTATGGACTCGTTTGCCAATTTCATGCAGCATTAAGAACTGCACGGGAGCTGATCGAACTCCTGCATCTAGGCATTTTTGTAAGGGGACTGTATCTGACAATATTAAGGATACAGTGTTTGGTAAATCTTCAGTTCAGAGGAAATTTGTTACTGAGAGGAACATCCACTGAAGACAATAACTTGATATGACTCCATACTACTGTGATCGTGCCGTTAAGTGCATTTGCGCAAAGGAACATTTTCTATCCCCAAACACTTAAATGTGCCTTCTGTAACTAATCTGCTTGTTTCTATGGATATATCATTGCTCTGCCTGGAATGTTCCACAGTATGACATTAAATAGCTCGACCTTACATTTATTCATTTACAGGTGGTTTTATAGCTCAAAAATACCTAGAAGAAACAGGCATTCTGACTGTGAGTGGGGTTGCCTCTCCAAAGATCTGACCTGTAACTTGGTCTGGTTTGGTCTCCATGAAGATAGAAAAGTTTAATATCATACAGTGAAAATTTTCAGACAAAGCAATAACATCTCCATGGAGAAAAGCATTTGACGGACCTTCCACCGGAAAAGTTACACAATGCACCTTTAAATATTTTGTATTTAAGCAGTTTGCCAACCCACTTTGACACTAAAGCCCTGAAAACTTCTGAAAAGCCAGCAGATGGAAAACTTTTGGAATTTTGAGTATGAACGTATACACATCAACATGAATAATTTAAGAGGAAGGTATATATTTTAGCTGAAACAGAATAATTTTCAGTAGTACTCCCTTACTACAACAGAATAGCCTATTTTCACCCTCTCTATAGAAACTCCAGATGTTCAAAATACATCAAACAGGCACCTATGTATAATGGACAGTTTACCCTTGCAGAGCTGGAGACAGATGGACACTCCGACTTATAGAGTTATCACCACAACAGACCACTCTAAGTATTAGAGTTAGTATTGAATGAGAAGCTTGCTATATCACTCAATACACACACTTTATGGCTCATAGTTCTCTTAGGGGCTTTATCCGAAATGTCATGATATTATGAGGTGGGGAGAGGACGCGGTGCCTGTTTAAGTGTGTGTGTGTGTGTGCGTGTGTGCGTGTGTGTGCGTGTGCGTGCGTGTGCGTGCGTGTGCGTGCGTGTGCGTGTGTGTGTGTGTGTGTGTGTGTGCGTGTGTGTGTGTGTGTGTGTGTGCGTGTGTGTGCGTGCGTGTGCGTGCGTGTGTGTGCGTGTGTGCGTGCGTGTGTGTGCGTGTGTGTGCGTGTGTGTGCGTGTGTGTGTGTGCGTGTGTGTGCGTGTGTGTGCGTGTGTGTGCGTGTGTGTGTGTGTGCGTGTGTGTGCGTGTGTGTGCGTGTGTGTGTGTGTGTGTGTGTGTGCGTGTGTGTGCGTGTGTGTGTGTGTGCGTGTGTGTGTGTGCGTGTGTGTGTGTGCGTGCAATCTTTCATTTTTTGCACACAGAAAAGACCAAAGGTAATAGGGTCATGTGCATTTATGCATGGAGGCGCGGTATATGATGTGTGCTTAAATATAGTGCCTGGCTGGCTGTTTCTGTGGGTGCGTACAGGGAGGTGTGGGAGGTGATCTATGAGCGCTGCTACGGCTTAGATCAGGTCATGTAATATAGAGTTATTGTCCAGAGCCAAGGAAGAATCATCACTGAGGGATTGTGCTTCAAATGCCATCGAGCAACAGCAACAGCAACAGCAAGACAAGCTTTTATCAGAAATATAAGATGTGGAGTTAAAAATCTAGGTTGCACAATAATAAATTGTTGCTATGTCCATATCACTAGAAATGATTGTGTCTAGGTTATTCAAGTATAGTGATATGTAAATACGATATAACTTTTCTGGTGATGGGGTTATTTATTTGCCTGGTATGTTCCACGGCATGGCATTAAACTTATCTATCTACATAGAGAAAAGCAGCTGAAACCATAGTACAACTGCATGTTTTTCCAAAGTATTTATTTAAGCAAGAAAACCCCATAATTTAATAAATGAAAGATTGCAAACTTTAACAGCATACTGTGGACCATCCCTAGCAACACATCTTCATCTTGATGCTGAAAGAAGCGTTACATAATGTCCCTTTAAACCACGCGTAATCAATTGTTAGTATTGTTAGTATATTATCAACTATCAAGCATGAATCCAATTACATAGTGACATAGAGAGTAATTTTTAAATTGCTAATATACATATCTTCTATTATGGTGTAGACAGATAGGTCCAGAGGCAAAAAGTAAAAACTAAATTGTTAATGCCAATAATTAGGGAAATTTAGTAAATGTCACCAAACCAAACAGAACATGGCTGCGAGTCTTCCTCCGCTCCACACAAACACTATTAGCTTGTCATTGGCTTGCTTTACCGTCATTCAGCTTTTGCACATGGCCTGTGGCACAGTGGAGCAGCCGGCCTCATATGAATAACAATATCTGATTATTCACACACAAGTGCAGTGACTCAGCTGTGTCTACTGTATTCAACTCATCCCATCGCTCTGCTACTTACTTTGTAATTAGATTATGCTCTTTTCTGTCTCTCTGGTTTATGTATTGTGCTGTCTCCTCTGGTATGTTGTCTGATATGTCTTTCAAGGCACGCTCCTCCACACAGGGACCTAACTTTGCCAATGGCCATGCTGGCAGGCTCCAGCGTGGGCAGAAGGATGAGGAGAGGCTGCAACATTCCGAGAAGGTAGCCGACAATACCAAAAGCACTCGTGTTCTGGAGAAATATAGTTGGGAACATCCACAGGAGGAGAATAAAACAACTGAATTAATATAAACAATGAATTACACAATTAAAGGGGCACTATGAAACTTTACTCCGTGTACATGTTATTGCTTTGCTTAAAATGTTCCACAATATGACATTTAACTTATCCATCTCCATGTAAGCAGGCAGCTGAAGCAAAGCCACCAGATCAGAGTTACAGGTCAGATCAGTGAAGATGCAAGCCCATTCCCAATAAGAATGCATAATTTTCTAGGGATTTTTGAGCCTGTAATTGAATAAATGCAAGATAGATCAATTTAAGGCTATACTGTGGAACATTCCAGGCAAAGTAAAAAGATCTCCATGGTCACACCAGGTCAGAGTTACAAGGCAAATCTGTGGAGAGGCAAGACAGAAAAAATGTATGGTTTTCAAGAGATTTCTGAGTCTGCAATTGATTGATGGATTGATTCCTGGCAAAGTAATAACATCTCCATGGAGACAAGCAGGTGACAGACCCATCACCAGAACATTTACATAGTGCACCTTTAATGAATATCAAATGTATATCTAATTTATATAAACCAATACATATTTATCATTCTGCGTCTTCTTTGGAAAACAAAACAAGTTTATAATCCCATGTTCATAGGCAAACAAAATGCACCAGCTGTGTCAACATGATCTACAGCGAGGCTATATGTGAAAAACTAAGATGATCAATCAGGTTAAAATCGTTCCCGCTGAAAGGGCCCATATTACGCTATTTTCAGGTCGATGTTATAATGTTGTTTCCTCATCACAAACATACCTGGGGATGTGTTTTGTTAATAATAAATAATTTGAAAATTGCCAAATTGAAATTTGTTAATCTCTACTAAACAAAGGGTAAAAGTTAGCTGTTTCATGACATCACACGATGGAACAGAGCATTTTCAACTTTGGAGATGTTGACCTAAGCTGACCAAGTTCAGAGAGGTGCCAAAACATCTCCAAAATAGGCAGTTGTAAAGTTTCATGAGTGCACCAGCAGAATAAAGGTGCTTCATTTCTGAATTCTCCTACTTTCTTTTGTCCCTCCATTTTTTCCAATAACCTCAGCAAAAACTTTCTTTCCTTTGCAGATGGCAGCCTTATCTCATTTGCTAATTGTAAGGACAGATTCTGCACTCACAGTAGGTTAATAATACAGCTAAGTACTTCCGTCCATGATCCAGGACTAAAATAATGGTTGAAGTACATACTGAAGGATGGTTTGAATGCAGAACACACATTTATTTACAGGACTACAAAAACAACATACACTACTAGTCAAAAGTTTAAACACACCCTCTCATTCAGTTTTTTTTCTTCTAGTCCAAACTTTTGGCTTGTAGTGTATATATATTAAAAAACCAAAGCTTAATTGACAATATTGGGGCTGTTCTGTGTTGTATCTTGGGGCCTCACATGATAATTACCCTGCTAATGAAAGACATTGAAATCAGCGCACATAATAGAGCTTAAGTGAATTGTAAAGCACATCTTTCATCCTTTCTTTTCTCCCCCATGCAATAATCACCACTCACTTTGCTTAACACAAAACGCTATTGTAGTCAGTATTGTCTCCAAGCACAAAAGAAAGCTGATAAACATGGCTCTGCAGCGGGTGTCGTGTGTCGCGCATTGATTGAATTAAATTTCCGGATGAAATTTGGAAATATGATACAGCACTAAGAGGACACGTGTTACGCCTTGTTCTAAAGTTAGCTTGTATTATTAAAGGGACACTATGACTGTCACTCATGGATCTGAACCAGCTGGCAGAATCCGCAAACGCATCAATAATGGACATGACAATGTAGTTTGTGTTGCATTAAGAATGAGTGGGCCTGTATTGTCCACTGCATGATGGAGGGAGTCTATGGCAGGTGTATTGGCTTTGGAGAGGTGCATCATGGGAAGAGAAACATGCAGTATATTCATATCACAATTTTAGCCTGGTATTTAGGCTGAAAATTGTGATATGAAGTTATAGGCTCTATGACTATAAGTATGTGTCATAACAACAAGATCTCATTTAATATCCTTCTCTTTTTGCTCTATTTAGCATTAAGTAAGTGGTTGTCACGTCACTGCCCAAATGATTAAAATTAAGGACATTAAGAACATGAATTAACAAAATGCCCAGTAGTTTTCGGCATATATCGCATCCCCTTCATTTAATACTAAATTACTGACCAGGGCAAATTTAAAGAAAAATTGTATTAATACTTGATCACCAAAAAATTCATTAAAGGGCAAATGAACATTATCAAGTAATTTAAATCTCTCTATCTCTACACATATATATTAGGGAGATTGGCCCAGGATTAAGAAATAGAAGACTATATACATAAGTATAAGATAAGATAAGATAATCCTTTATTTGTCCCACAATGGGGAAATTGCAGTGTCACAACGCAAGTTTCAGTAGGAAAATAAGAGCATGCATCAAAATCAAGATAAATAATAATAATAAGTATTTACAATCAACTAAAAAACCCAACACTGCAAAGCTAAAGGCACAGGAACATTGCACAATAAGTGTCTTTGATTCTGAGCAGCGAACAAACAGCAGTTAAAGTGACTCCAGTATAGTAATATATAATATTACTACAATAAAGTGACTCAGATGATTGTGTACAGTGCAGTGATGGACAGTGGTGGGGAAATAAATAAGTAGCAGGTAAAGTGCCAAAGAGAGCGCAGCTGCACTGTCCCACACTGGCTCATACCTGGTGCCTCCATCTTGTGCTCTGCGTTGAACATGCTTGATCTGCCAAGTGTTGCGTTTAATTAACTACTCTATACCGCTGCATAATTACAGCGCTAACCTCCCCTAATCAGATGCTCAATGGTGCGTTTCACGTTTCTTTTTCGTTTGCTCTTGTTCATTCATTACCTGCAGAAACCAGGTCTTTTGAAAATTACCTTTATGCAGGGCTAGATTAGCTAGAGCTCATTTTGTCCATAAGGATCTTGTACAGATGTAAAGAGTAAAAATCAGCTACAACAGAAGTTACAGTATCTTAATGTAACAAAAAAGCAAACAACAGAAATACAAGGAAGAACATTTCACGCAGAAACAAACTGTTGCTGTAGTAGACGATAACATTGTTGCATTTGACTCATATCTCAGTCTCTATCTATAAAAATGATGAAGGCACCTACCCGATCTTATTTAGATATTTTTCAGCCATGAGTGACTCTTACAAATTTTGAATTTAAGTTAGCTCAAGATAATATGAAGAACAAAGCTTCAGAACAAAGCTAAAGAACTTGAACTAATGACCAACAATAGCAGGTATAACATGTTACAGATTTTGCTATTGCGAACATTGCTGATATACAAGTTCTCTTCCTCCTCCTTGACACACTGCACCGCCGTTGTACATTCCCCTTGTGTTTGGACATATCCCCACCAGCCTGTGCGCCTATAATCAAGCAGATGCATCACAGCAAGAGAGAGAGGGGAAAAAAGACATAATTGCACACTTTTTTTTCATTCAGTCCAATAGAGAGCCAAAGTATCCACTGTTGTCTTGGTTACATCTTCCCTCTTGTCTTTTCTAGCGCTATAAATAACAGAGAAGGGTCTGGAGTCGGAGGAAGCCCCGGCAGTATGAGTCAACAGTTGGAACAGTGTGAAGCATCAAGTAGCTCAAGTGAATGGCACACAGTAAGGACGGACACACTGGTACTTGTCTATTGATTTGAATTAAGGGCAAGTAAGCTATTACAGATGGCTAGGGTAACTTGATAAATAAGCATTGTTTAAAGTTCTCTCTGTTAGAAGTGCCATTATTTCCCCCACAAAATATATCCTGTTTTATTCTGCATAAAAAAAACCTAGTTAACCCTGTAGTTTAGATCTATTCAACATCTTCTGACATGCGATTCTTGTGTTTGTCAGTTCATATATCAGTCCGAATCAGATAATTAAAACATAAATAGCAAATCTAATAACAATACTAATAATACAGAGTGGCCTAGTGTCATTATTACTAATATATATAAAATATATGTAGAAAATTAGAGTGAGCTTCTTAGTTCAGGTTAGGTCATTGGTCCACACATATTAAGCCACTCTCTTGTTCTTTCACTGTGAAAAGGGTTTCTTATTAAAAACCAGATAAGGTCATAGAGTCTCATTATAAGGGCTTATACTGTGCTGTATAATTGACCAAAAAAATCATTTTCTTCTTATTGAATATGTATGCCACAGAAGGTTACTTTTGAGCCTGTATTTATTTTATTAAGTTCATTTGTATGTTAAAGTTGCACACTTGTCTCCATTATTGTGGCTTTGTATTATTCTACAGTACAATATTAAACATATCTACATAGTAGGACACAGTAGCTCTCGAAATAAACATCACCGGTTAAGTGGTCAGATCCACTGACCCACAGGTTGGCGGTGCAATTCCAGCTCCCACAGATGAATGCTTTTGTTGTGTCCTTGAGCAAGACTCTTGACCCGCCTTGCTGCCAGTGCGTTTGACTGGGTGAGTGGTTCTTTGATATAAAGTGCTTTGAGTACCTTGAAGGTGGAAAAGCTCTATATAAAATTCATTCCATATGCTCTTATTTTGTGGTCGCACTTGGACCTATAACTTGGAGTGGTGGTACCTCCTGTTTGTTTCCATGGAGATAGATAACTTTCCATACTGTGGAACATCCTCGGCAACCACCACCACATGGAAATTTACACAGTGTACCTTTAAGAAAAAAATACAAATGATACTTGCTATACAAACAGTAGTCCATTGCAGGATGAGATATTAGCCTGTGGCCATAGTTGTGGTGGCATGACATTCCCCTAAGCTTTACCATAAGCAGTCCAAAACTACAGGGCTACATTCCAGTATACAGCTGGAGATCTTTTCCTGGCAGGTGGAATTTAGGGCAGAATTTTAACTGCTTTGTGCATTTCGACACTTAGCATTGGGAGGGGCTTGAGGTTGAATCAGTGTTGTTTTTTTCCAACTAAAACTACTGTGAAATGGACAAAGACAGAGCTTTGAATGCCATTAATGTGCTGTGAGATAGAGATACGCCCACACACAAAAGTCATAAAGGCAGCCTCTGATCCAACAAATTAAGTCTGTATTGAAGTTGCTATTACTTTACATTATGCAAGTAGGTTATATAAGCTTTTTATTTTATCCAACACAACACAAGGAATTATCACATAGATTTTGAGCTAGGCCACTATCTGGAGTTTTAGATTTAATTACAGTATATAATAAGTATAAACAGCACCATGGGGGAATGGGTGGTCCCTAAAATGTGTGAAAACATCTCAATATACTTTTTAATGTACTATCCAGGCATAGTGACCACCTCCTACGATTGGTAAGCAAAATAAATCCTCAAGTATATTGCCTATAATAATAAAATTAATATTCAAGCTGCAAAAAGAGCACTTGCAATGTAATTGTTCAAAGAAGAGAATTAAGTGATACATAAAATACATGACATGATGCATATGTTCTATCACATTTCTGGTCTTCGCTGTTACTGACACAGATGGTTATGTAGCGGTAACAGGCATAGTCTACATCCTTTCATTTATACTTTCATTGATCTTTGCATATGAACCGAACCACACAATTTGCTTCTAATGTTATAAATGACTGAGGACAGATCAAAACACACGTACGCATGACTCGCTCACTGTAAAGGCTGATTTTCCACTTGTACATTCAGATTTGAGACAGTGTACGAAGCATGCAAATCAGCAGTAAACCACAGCTGCTGCCGCATCCTGCACAAAGCATGCTCCTGTCACTCCCTCCCATGCCCCGGTACTCACCCTCTCTGACGGTTGGCCCATGTCACTGACATGTCCAAGGCTTTTAAAGTTTGTGTAATAGTCAATATTTAATGCATTATGGATTATGGATACAATTTGTTCTTTTATCTCTCTGAAAAAAATGAAATAACTGGACATACTATATACTATATTTCAGTGTTTTGTTGGTCCTCCATTGTCAAGTTTTCTCATGGTCTAAAAACAATAAACACTTTTTGCTTCTTTTCTTGTCATAAACATGTAAACGCAACAACTATACTGGACAGCTAGAAAACTGGCAAGAGGCAATAAGTGACATTTTACTATGAAAAAATGTATTATTACATATTACATTCAAAAATAAAATCAATCTATTCGCCCTCATAGTCACCATGCAATTACAGGTAACACAGGAAAAAGCTTCATTCCATTACAGTTTAGCTTTTAATAAAATGGTGGGAAATATGGACTTTTTATGTGATTAGATTTAGAAACACAAAAATACAGAAACATTCCTTTACATTGGGTTCCAAAAAATGCAAATCCTAGACCACAGCTGCTGCCCCGTCCAGCGCATGTACCACATCTGCTCCTGTCTGCTCCTGCCTGTTTCTGTCTACTCCGGTCTGCCCCTGCCTGTTCCCATCTGCTCCTGTCTGCTCCTGCCACTCCCTCCCTGATGCTCTGATGTCACTGATGCTCTCCGCTGCACTGCCCCTGTAATGGAGTCAATTTAGCTCTACGCCGTGCCATTTGTGTCCAGCCTCACCCCATGAAGGACACATTATTGCTGTCTCTCCTCCTCCACTGTTCTCTCTTTGTACGCCCCTCCACCACCCATTAACATCCACACATTTACATTTTGCTTTCCATTCCACACTACATCAGTTTGCAGTGCCATAACCAGTGGCAGCATATCAGTGGACGACCTGTTTTGTTTTGTAATGTAAGACAAGTTACATGACCCTGTGTAGTATACTTACTTTAACTAAAGTTCTGTACAAAAGCTAATCAGGGGAGCTGTGTGAGGTTTCTCGCATTAAGCCTTGAGCTGAGTTGGGATCAATAACACAACTTTTAGACCATTCATTGGAAAAAAGCTAATTGGGAGTAAGCCTGAACAGAATCTTAATTTGTAACCCCCAAAGTGTTTGCCTGTGTTGTTTGTATTGAAGTTTTTTTTAGCTGATACTGATGTCCAAAATGTCTTGGTGTGACTGATAATTGATATTTGATTATAATAAAAGTATTTAGAGTATAAAGGACCACAAAACTGAAGTTAAGTTGTAGTTCACAACATTTTTTTTTATCTTTTCTCATCTCTTATCTCTCTCTTTTTTAAAAAAACATAATCATAAAATAATTAAATGTTTTTTTTCTCAACTGTTTATGATGATCATGTAAATATACAGCTAGTTCGTTAGCTTTATTTAGAAAAAAAATCAGTATATGGCTCGATATATTGTGACGTTTTACTGTTACCACTTTATGGACCCATCCCCAAAATCACAGATACCAATATTAGAACCAACTGCCCAATTAACCCTTTAATTAACAGGTCTCAACACTATATCTTTATCATCAGGAGAGGATCAGTGTCAATCTAATGATGCTACAGTTCATGGTTTGTAAATACGTCTTATACAAGGCACATTTATTTATATTACTTGACAGCTGTCATTTGCATATTATCCACTTTATAAACTATCTCGACAACTCATACAAACATTACAAAATTGGTGATAATATAGTCCCTTGTGAAGTGCAGTCCGGTGTTAGACACAGTCACAGCTCTCCCTTCTCTCAGTAACCCACCCTTAGCCCCACGTCACCCCGGCACATCTCATCAGTCTGGCGCATGACTCCACAAAGCTCGGATTAAGTTATCAGGATGATATAGTGATATCCAAGTACACTTGTAGAGCCGAGCCAACTTTGACTTGCCACAGTGGAAACAAAACCTTTAAATAACTCATCCCATGTTTATGCCAGATTACAGGGACACACACGGCTTAATGGGTAATTTGCCTAAAATGTATTAGAAGTCAGATTAGGTGTGATGACTGGCATTCTCCCCACACGAGCCACGGGTTCACCTCAGGAGAGACAAATGTGGGGTAGCACTGAACTAAAAGGAGACAGACACCATAGCCCACCACATGGCACTAGAGCGATCCTTCAGTGGTAACAATATAATAGAGACTGTGTGAAAAAGGTTACATGCAAAATTATAATGCTCATCAAAAACACGACTGGAATTGTGTTTTGTTCACACACTTCAGTAATCCTTTATTATTAGTCTGTCTCCATCTCAAAATGCTCTGTTCCAACTTGTGGTGTCATGAAGTGGTAGTTTTCATCTAAACAGCTTTCTTTTACATTTTGTTCAATAAAGGCAATTCCAGGGCTGAAATAATCCAAATGATTCTAGTGAAGGTGCATCGAGTTTAAAAACACAGTGGAGCACTTCCTGTATTATCACATGAAATCAGAAGGTAGAGAGTTTTCTGTTTGAGAGAAGAACACAGCCTAAATATGCAGGATTTGTGTGTTAAACATGTGTGAACAAAACTCTGGGTATGTTTTTGATGAGGAAACAACATTATAATATAGATCAGAAAAGAGCGTAATATGGGCCCTTTAAGTTGTAGTTATTATTTGAAAGTCATTATGTCTAACAGACAATGAAGTAAACGACAATCAAAAATGTGTAAAATATAGCACGCGAACGCCGCAAAGTCACTATAGTATATTTGTGAAGAAACTGCTCTGTACTCACTGAAGGCATAGCTCATTTTAAACAGTAGCAGGAAGTGTAAACACAATTAACTAGGGATCTTGGGACTCGATTTTGACGTTCCTTTCTCCGACATTGATCTAATACACAATTTTGAGTAACATAGACTTAAATACAATGCCAAAGAGTGATTTACAGCGTGCCTTAGGAACCAAAGTATTATCAAAAACATCAGCCAAGAGGTACATATTTTTACAATCTATAGTCTTAATTAGGCCTGTCACAATAATTACTATATCGACTTCAGTACATGATAGAAGGAACAATACTTTTTGGAGTCATTATTTATCCTGTGTATTTTTTCTTTGCACTACTGGGAAATTGGTTATTTCTTGGCTGTATAAGATTTGAGAAGTTAAAAGGTTGAATTAATAACTTCTAGGACTCATTTCAGATATTACTGTGTTTTATTCTACTGTGTATTTATTGCAGCTCATATTTTTTTAACAATATTGTAGAATAAGAATAGTTTTGGTGGTTTAAATCTGCCCGTTTATTGTCTATATTTGCTTCTATAATATATCTCATTTCAGAATTTGTTATCATGACAGGCTTAGTCTTAATGAAGATATGTACAAAGGACAATTACTATAATAATCCCATGTTTTAGCAGTGTCTGCCTACAGCTCAGTGCATACTCCCACTGGCCTTGCTCCGGACTTGTTAATACTATACATTATGCCCTGTCACACCTCCAGTCCAGTCAGCGAAATGCAAATCTGTCTCAAATACATAAACACACAGATTAACTCCACTCAGCAAAGACAACAAAGCTGCACCCAAAAAAGAAAGACACAAGCCCACCAAAAACACAAAAACATGCTGAATTCAAGTCTACTGTACCCTGTTATTCATTAAACGTTTACTTCCCAGCTATCGGGGACGTTGCTGCCTGAAGTTTCCTAGCAACATTATTTTATTTGACAGATAAACTGATTACTGTTGAGTCAAGCATACAACAAATAGAGTGAGGTAATTATTTAGAAGATACTGCTTACATTTTGTTATTCTTACAATTGACTGGGCCCCTAAGCTAAAATTGCCACTGTAGCCCAAATTAATGGCAAAACAAAAGTATGATTATGCCTTTAAGGATTTCTTTTTCGACTTTATCTGTCTCTATCACTTAGTTGCAATTCCTCTAAATGCCTAGTCCATCAGTATTTCATATGGCAGTAATTCTCTTTTACTGTTCTATGTGATACCAATAGAAATATCATTTGCAAAGACTGGAGATCTCTCCACCTGATACATTTGGACATTTCTGTATCTTTCATGCAGAAATATAATGGCTTGACAAATAAGGTAGTTTATCCAGAAAGAAAGAGAAATTCACATTCTCGTCAGATCTCAGAAGCTAAACAAGGCCAGGCCTGGTTAGTGTTTGGATGGGAGACTGCGGAATACCTGGTGCCACAGGGGGAGCCAGTAGCAGAAATTGTTATTGTGTCCTTAGGCAAGATACTTCGCCAACATTGCCTAGTATGAATGTGGTGTTTGTGTAAGTGTTGGTGGTGATTTGATGGGCCAGTGCCAGATTGGCAGCCTCACTTTCGTCAGTCTATACCCAAGGGCTACAATAGCATATAAATGGGATAGATATATAAATCGGATGCATTAGTATTATTATTATTATCATTATTAAATATTTTTAAAAGTGTGGTTGGAGTATATGTCTTTGCAGCAGCCCACAAAGACCTACTCTGCATAAAGGCTAATCCATGGTTGCCTGGCCAAGAAAGTACACACTTCTCCAATACTTTACAGAGATGTGAGTCTGGTCACCAGTTTCATTTCCCTGAGTTCAGATGAACATGATTGACAGGTGGGTTTTACCAATCAGGCACATGCATGTTCCATCCGTATCAAAACAAATATGACTGCTAGAGAGGAAAAAGGAGAGGGAAAAAAGATCACAGGGGACAGACAAACATTCTGCAGAATTAATGAACAAAGACTAAAATGCTGTTAATCTGAAATGAGAGTGGTATGATTTTGTTAGTTCCCCATGCGTCACTGAATTAAACAAACCTGATTGCACAGCTCTGTCTGAGTTTGGCCTGAGATGCAGCGGAGGAGGTGACCTGACTGAAATCATCTGTATAGAATATACCGGGACAATTAGCCTGGGTCCCAGGCAAAATGCATGGCAAACAAATTTTCAAATTTCATTCATTCTTAGGACAGGATACATATTTTTAGTGTTAAGTGTTAAGATATTAAAATGTCTCACTTTCCATATAGATCAAGATTATTCAAAAAATGTTCAGAAAATGTCTAATGTTAGTTACTTAGCTAGTTAGTTAGTTAGTTAGTTTATTTTCTTCAGTAGATTGTAACATGATTAATGATTATGCCAATGTATCACAAATAACACAGTAATAACGCATGTCCTATTTTTGTACAGTATCAATACTAAATGAGTATAGTTTCGATACTAGTGTTGACATCAATTATGAAAAATGTTACTACAAGTTACTACAACATTCAAAAGCACTTTTTTTCCTCCTGCAGGCTTTAGCTTTGCACAATACTGGCCGAGCTATGTTCTTCTTGGCTGGTCAGAGCTTGCTGCATTTGCACTCCTCCTCTCCGCATTAGCACACATGTAATGCACAAGTGGGGGACACGCATGCAAGCTGTGGGTGTTTCACTAATGTAATCTCTGTGGAAAGCACCTCCTCCCAAACAGCTCTGCAGCATAACCAGGTCCTGTCAACACGCAGCAATCACAACAAGCCACTCACAAGAGGTCTGCTGCTGGAGAGGGCCAACATGTGTAATTGTATTAGTAGCATTGTTTTATAGTGGTGTCTCAACCGGAACGCAAAAGGTTACATGGTGAAAATGATCTTCTTTTTTTTTTTTTTTTTATACTTTATTGTGTCAGAGTTTCACAAAAATATTCTTGGTTGACATTACAGTAGACACACTATTTTGTTTTGTTATTTATGTTTTTTTATCCACATTTTTCCCCCACCTTTGTGCTAAAATAAACAGCTTAATATTGTTAACAGATATAACCAAATAGAAAATTATAATTTATCTTATCTTATTGTTTCAAAAGGTGTGCATAGCTAATGCAACACAATTTAAAACTTGTCAAAATTAAATATACAAAATATTATAGTAAACAATAATATAAGGCAATGTTTAAGATCCTTAGTATACAGTAGTTTCAATAAATGCATAGTACAGACTTGGGGGAGAGGATAAGGGGTAGGTGAAGACATGGATTTTCTGAGTTCTTAAGCCTTGATCGCAGGACAATACAGGATTACTCAAACATGGATGAATCACTCAAATTACTACGTGACTAAATTTAGGATGTGAAAAAAACATTCTAACATGCAGTAGCTAAAGACACTAAAAGTCAATTTTGCATAATGTCTCCTTTAAGATATTCACATGAGAAACCCCTTAAGACACATCAGTCAAAGGTAAATAAATGTATGCAGTATTGAGCAAACAAAACTTCATTACAGCAGGTTTGATTTACTTTACATTCAAAAGTAGTATTTGTGAAGCACAGACATGTCCCTGAGCTCGGTCACTCATTAAAGCGTGTGTGCCAAAAGGTGATCAGGCCAACAGGTTAATGTTAAGCATCACTTAGACGTCTACTTTGAGAATTAGCTTTGCTTGTTGCACATACAGACTTAAAGAGCTTTAGGTCACAGGAAGTTGCGGTCCCAGAGAGCACCAAGAACAAGCCCCACCCTCGTTAGCCGACTGATTTGGCATTATAACATATCCACTTGTGACTCAATTTAATCTGAAGCATTCAAACCCATGATTTGATTGGTGAGAAATCTGAGCTGCTGTTGCATTACGGGGACATTATTTTGTGTCCCGGGGACGCGTGGTCGCCATGGGGATTAGGCACAGATCAGGTGGGACTGGGTAGGAAAGGGGGGCGTGTGTCTGAACCAGTGGGACAGACAGGGCATGGATTTATACTTCTCCACACCACTCTTAATCTGCACCAAGACACACTTGAGCTTTCAATTAAGAACACAAGGCATTGAGTTTTTTTCAGTGCTCAGTAAGACAGATTACACAGCCTTGATTAAATCTTTCTTAAACAAAATAAAGCAGTGCATTCTCAGATTAATATTTATTATATCATTAAACATAAACAACATTGCAGTCATGACTTTGCACAGGCTACATTACACAAACCAGTTTCTTAGCTTTGTAAAGCTTTATGGTTGTAAAAAGTAGTAAAACAGGTTAACCAAGTTTCCTTCATTTGATGATATGTGATATTAAGGAAAGAAGTGAACAAACTTAAATCTTGCATTACCAAAACAAGTGTGTCCTTCAGTATTGTGGTGGTTCAATTCCAGCTCATGTGGACAGCATAAATCTGGAACTTTTACTGAAACGCAAGTGGCGTCACCAGGCCAAAATACTGGCCAGATCTGTGGAGAGGCAACCCTGCTCAAAGTAAGCTTGCATGGTTTTCAAGGTGTTTTTGAACCATAAAATACCTAATTGAATAAAGGTGAAATAGATACGTTTAATGACGTACTGTGGAACATTGTAATAACTTCTTCATGACTCTAAACCATGGGTCTTCAGGGACCCCCTACTAAATATGGCATACAGTTCTGTTTTATATTAAATTGGGCCTAATGTCATGAATAAACATAGCTACTCTGTTATTGTACATTCAATACTAGGGGGGTATTCCATCAAAGTCACTTAAGTCTAAATCCTGAGCTGAAACTAGCTCCATCTCCAGCCTCAACTCGTTCCATGACAGAAATAAACCTGAGTCTGACCAAAGCCAATTCAGGCCTGAAGTTTAAGATGCACTATTTAATGATCAGAATAAATGAGAGAGGAGCCGCAGCACGCACAGACAAGAGTTTGATATGGGACACTGAACTTTTCCATTCTGATCTGAGGAACAAGAGGAAAGACACGACTCCCTCTTCCTCTCCTGTTCACTCCTCCTCCTCTCCCAGTCGCTCCACGGGTAGAGAGGAGGTTGACTGCATAGTGTGGAGCCTGGTGAATGCGGGACGAGGAACAAAGTTGCCTCACCCATTCCTGATGTGCAGTAGTACGTGCAGAGCTTAAGTTCCACTGTGCGTAAAAGTGAAGCTGTAATGGAACTCTTCACATGTAGCCTAGAAGAAATGATAATATCTGGGCCGACGTGTTTGCAGTTTGACAGGGAATGAGAGACGATGGAATGATGAGAGAGAGACAGATGTGATGAAGGAGCGCACAGCCAGAACTGCTCATCGCTGTGCCAAGTTGTTCCTTACAATGATACGGTTGAGTTACCCTCACAGCATCAGTGATGCTGGACACCAAGGCATCCACTTCAAAAACACATATTTCCACATAAGACACATGATATTTAATAATATTCTAACAGCAGGCCAAGCACCCCAGCCACGTTTTTAAATTTCACAGAGATTAAAGTCCAGAGTTTCATCGGGCACCACATGTGAAGAAAGGGAATAAATACATATTGAAGTATTAACATGGGACAACGAATCCGGCATCAAAGACTGGGTGATTTACTGCCTCGCTCGATTTAATGCTTACTTTATAATCCGCATTAGTATTTTCTTCCATTCACAATAGCACTATATGTCCGACGGGAGCTCCTAATCCTACCTCATATTAACCACACAAGAGGAAATCCAGAATCCAGGTTTTATTCTTAAAGCATGATTACATTCATACTCTGGCTGTGTATGTATGTGACTCTGTAAGAGGAGGGCTTCTCCACACATCTGCTGCTGGGTCATATGTTACTAAGCTTCACTATGAACTGTAAACAATATCTGTCCAAAGCATATTCTGAATAACATTTGCTTTAGTAAATGTTTGCACAGATGCTGCAATATTAATCTGCATGAAAACTAACAGTAACAGTAGTAAATGTAGTGCATAACATCCCCTTTTATGAATAGACAAAAAACTAGACCAGATGACTTTCTCTGTTGTTACCAAGGGATACTCCTGGATCAATGAGGGATTTCAATGAACACAAAATCTATGGCAAAATTAATATAAGTGTATTAGTTATTATTTTTGCAGTGTAATTTGCATTCTTTTATGAAATATATGTTAGAGTGTAGCACATGGCAACACCTCAGCACTGTGGGATCTTGCACAGACTCCAAAGGTTTGCCAAATACCAAACTGGCTGCTTTTAGTCTCTACTCCACTCAGCGGTAACAGTACTACTAACTGGAATGGAGCATTTATCAGCATTAGTCTATAGACTTTACTCACAATGCTACAAGTGTGTTTGCAAGGTGGCCTTTAGATACTGTCACACTAAGAGAAATTTATGGCAAAACAAGTATAATTTAAAAATCTTTAATGTTCCGGTGCCAGGGAGCAGCACGCACCAAATCACACTGTTCCCAATATCTGTGTGATGGGCTGTTCATGTAGGGGAGGCACATATGGCAAGTTTAACAAAGCAAGACAAAGTGGAGGTGTTCTGTACCAGCCCGGATGAATAGGAGACATGAGGGTAATGTAAAAGATGGGGTACTAGTACCAGTGTAGCTGTAAAAGTGGTGAAGGGCACAATTCCATAGATGCTGTCTGACACTGGGCGAACAAAGTCAAACAAGACAGGTGGGCCCTTTCCGTGTAGCATTCAATACCTGCGAGCCCTCCCATCGATTTCACACACATCAGCCCAAATGTCAGCACCCAAAAGACCATGCGCAGTCCACAAAAGCTAACACTGGAGCTGGGAGTGCTACGAGGAACAGGCAAGAAAGATGGGTATAAAAGTTCAACTGAATGTGCAAATACCCCTGAATGACAGAGCATGTTGAATTTGCAATCGTATAAAATACATTTTCCTATTTGAAACAAAAAATGGCTTAATCATAGTGTCTTGATAGTAACCATGTGTATAATTTTCCAATCAGCATTAGATGATTGACAGGTACAATGTTCCATCTCTATCAGCTATAGCTTTAGTTAGCATATTTTACACATTTGAATGAACTAGACACCAATTGCATTGGATAAATTGCTACAGAAATATAGCAGCAGCAATCTGCAATCTGATAACGCAAAATTGTATCGTATTTCATCACTCACCACAAAACAAGTTGACTTTAAAATGGACCTAGTCGTATCTAGATTAGCACCTGTAGTAAAAATCCAGCAACTTGAAAATGAATGTTTTTATTTTTATTATTTTACTACCTCGTTAAAATGAATGGTTAATAATGGTGTCTGGTGTCAGGCTGAGAATACAAAGAGAACGCACAATACAACTACAAGCACTTTCTTGCCCATGCACCCGTGACACTTACCACTGAACTTTGGCCTTTAGTCTTGGCCCGCTCATTGGCCAACTACCATGGCATCTTGATGCTGGCACATTTGTGATCCACAGTGTCCCAGAGTCACCCCGATCCTGGTCTCTTTAATCACATCAGTCCAGTCCAATGATATTCTGATTACACAAGCACAGATGAACCTCAAAAGAAATGTAGCTCATAACATTTAATGTTGTCTGTCTGAGAGATTACAGCAGTACATCCATTTAGGGAACACTATTTTGTCATATTAATTTTGGTTTTCAATTTGCTAAGAGTATTTGTTTGAGCATACAACAGCAATGAAAAATTGAATTACATTATGAAAATTTCACCAAAATGGCATACTGTCACACACCAGATCACAAATTGATTTTTATCACCATCAATAGTTTGGAATAGGTTTTATTTTCAAAACCCTAATTGCTAATCAGAAGACTGCAAATAACCCAAGTCAAGGAAATGCAATTCATAACATTTAAAACTCAACACTAAGAGTTGACTATTTATGAGATTAGAGCCCATCCATTTGTCGTATTAATTTTGGTTTTCAATTTGCTAATGTGAGGACATTTACAACCTGAAAACAATGGGAGGTACAGTACAATGAGTTTCGGAGTCCACTGACAGCAACCTGGCATTTGTTTGGAAAGCAATAATACAGATGAGCTGCTACTGATCTATGTGCTACTGATTTATGGCATTATAAAATAATCAAAAATGCATTCATATTAGTTGTGGCTTGTTGTGAATTGTAAAATTGTGAATACACTAACTGCATGTATGAGTGGACATTTGGACAATACTATGCCAGGTATTGTCTGTCTCTTACTTGCCAAATCTATTTTTATAGTGGTATTGCTGGCTGTAAGATGGCAGCTGTTTAGACTATTGTATTTGCAATAAAGTTATTATCTATCCCAGCCCACTTATGTTTTGGTTTGACAAACATTTCGTAAAATAATTTAGTTTGAAATAATACGTGAGAGAGTAAATAACAGAGTTTGATCTGCTTTGTAGCTGTATTTACTAAGGCTGTAGCAGTGATTTCTTGTCAACTGTTAGAGCCTACAACCAATCATCCATACATATTGACTGTCTCCTACCTTTTCAAACATTCTCAGCCCATCTCACCCTCTGCAGCAAAACTCCCAATCCCTCCCTCTCCTCCTCTTCACCACCAGTGTCAGGGACGAATATTAAAGGTACCCATATTATACTGTATTTCCTGATCTATATTATAATGTTGTTTCCTCATTACAAACATACCCGGAGTTGTGTTTTGTTTCATTCACACATGTTTAACACACAAACCTTGCATATTTAGGATAAGTTCTTCTCTCAAACAGAAAACACTCCTTGTGATGTCATCATGTGGTGATACAGGAAGTGCTCCACTGTGTTTTTAAACTCCACGCACCTTCACTAGAATCATTACGATGATTTCAGTGCTGGAATTGCCCATTTCTACTGAACAAAAGGTAAATGGTAGCTGTAAACTTGAAAACTACCACTTCTGGAACAGAGCATTTTGAGGTTTGGAGATGTAGACAGACTAAAGGGTTACTCAAACATGTTTGAATGAAACAAATCAACAAAGAGTTAGTTTTGCATAATATAGGACCTTTAGCAAAACTCCCAATACTACTATAGACTCTACAGAATTTATGATGAAAATGGTCTTGGCCAGCTAGATATTTGAAACTGCATGGACATATCAAACCATACAGCATTATATCATTTGAATAACAATAACATAACCTGACATAAATTAAAGTGCTATGCATGCTTGGTGAGGATATTTCATTTCAATCTTGCTTACGATTCAAAATTTTAATTAGTAAATATTTTGACACTTAAGAGATAAATGAAGCTGATGCTGACTGTACAGAGAGTGTACAGTCAGCATCAGGCAACCAGGGGGTTTGCAGTGCATATGGTGGCCAGAAATCCACATCTTAAAACCAAAGACATCAACATGTCCTCTGTCACTTCCTGCGGTGTGGGGAGACACGGAGCAGCTGGCGGTGAGGCCCTCTGTGACTACGACGTAATGTGACAGATAAGGTATGTGTGGTTGAAGAGGATAAGTAATGATGATTCTGACTAATTACAATGGATTATACTTAGAAAAGAGAGCACAATGAAGGAGCTAACAGGGCGCTCTGGCCTTTTCTTATCTTTAATAGTTAATATATTGTAGTTTATTATGATTTCGTTGGTTTGTCTTTTGTAAGCAATATGGTCTAAAAGTCAAGGTCAGTTGAACGGTTTGGGGATATGACAAAAAGATGTATACTTCATACTGATCCATCACAATTTTATTCAATTTATTCTGACTTAAAAATAATTAAAATGGCTTAAAATTTGATAAATTACACAGCCCTAGTCAGATCAAAACATTAATGAATACTTACTATTACAGGGTTAATATTAATAGCAATAAACGTACCTATTAGTGGATTCTGGGTCTACTTAAGTCAAGGAATAGGGATTTACACCTAAAAATCATATCTGTTGCTGTACAACCATAATTTCCATTTTCTTTTAACATAACAGAACTAGTGAAATCGCTTTATTATTACTCAATATAACCCTGTCACAGAATCTGACACACACAACTGTAAGTATAACACAAAACCTGAACCTGAACCTGAACCAGACCAGCCAGGCTCCATAACATGACTGCACCGACACTGCAGTAATAGGAATCTCTGGCTTGTACATTTGCATCAGGGTTTGGTTGTGGGGGCCGTGGTACCAGCTGCTCTGCCTCTCACACAGCCTGTATAGAGATGAATGGCTCCCTGGGTGTCGATAAGTCACCAAAGCTCACACACAAACGACACATTCACATCACCATGGAAACTACGCAAACACACAATTTATACC
The DNA here is from genome assembly GCA_029959045.1 of Taenioides sp. WSHXM2023. Lineage (NCBI taxonomy): Eukaryota > Metazoa > Chordata > Actinopteri > Gobiiformes > Gobiidae > Taenioides > Taenioides sp. WSHXM2023. The sequence goes on along the minus strand of CM057105.1, from coordinate 294,654 downwards.
AGGAAGTACCGCAAAGTCATTCCTTCTTGTATTTTCTGCTCCAATCAAGGGTATCCGTTTTTATAAGTCTTAAATGCATGATGGATTCAGTTCAGGCAGCCAAAGTCTTTTAAAATGAAGAAGTGGTTTGTATATGGAAGACACAAGTGCAGGCAGAGAAAGAACTTAACCAATGGCAGATGTTGAATTATAAACATTACAAAGACAGAGGATATACATTTTGAGACTATGTGTATCACTGGTTCAGAAGTGGAGTGTATTGAGATATTTGTCCTTATTAAGTAAAAAACGTCTAAGTAGAAGCATTCAAATTTTGAGTACCTAAAGTATGTGTTCTTACTATAACAGGTCAAATAACCAAACACAATGCAAAACCTTTAGTGTATGAAGAAGTGGACTAAGGTAGTGTGACACCAGGATCATGTAGAGTGGGTTTAATAGGGACATTTTAAGATCAAAATGATGACGCAGCAATTACATAGAGTTGATGGTGCCGGAAGCTCCCCCATGCTCACTTCTTATTTGGAACATTTGGAATATATACAGTCTATGGTCTTGACCAAGTCTAGTTCACAATCTGGACATGGGTCACTGCCAGAAACCACTGGTCCTGAAAGGATGCCCAAATTGCAATGATGAATGGGTCAAATGCAGAGGACAGATTTCCCAACAGAAAAAGGACCTCCTTTAAAACAAGATTAAACATCTCAAGGGGCTATTCCTCCTAATAAACAATTGTGAAATACATAAAAAAGGTTTATAAAAACATAAAATAAAACAATTTAAACCACCCACCACATCCCGTCAAACTTTCTTCGAGCATTACTTACAAGTGGAAAAAAAACCTGTAGTGATTGAATGATTAATGTCAAAATCATGCCCCCAAACAATGACTTTCTGATTGCAAAACCAACATGCAACCCACTTGGCCCTGCCCACAGCACAGGAGACTATTTTTGTGAAGCTGACAATTTATGAAGTCACTGTTTGTGAGGGGTAGTGGAGGAGAGACAGCATGTGGAGAAAACATCATACATCTGACTGTGCTTTGGCCCAACCTAAAACTAGCTCAGCACTATATGAAGGCTCAGATGAAAAGGCTGTTAGTGCGGGTTTGAGATGTGTGCCATGCATGTGCACAGAAGTGGAAGACTGGCTCTCCCCTCCTCGTGTGGAAGCATTTGTTTGTGTGCTGAAGGCGAGCGCTGGAGCACGTAATAGACCCCGTGTTCATAGCATTTAGAATGATGACTCCATTCTGCCCGTGATATCCCAGACACTTTCCCAGGCCAGCTGTGATGTCCAACAAGAAAACAGCAGAGAGAGCAGGCCCCACAGGACGGGGGCACAGGTAAATAAGGAACCCAAATGGTCACTCAAGACGGGAATGAATGATCGCAGCAATAGTCCACTACTAACATCCAGTATGCTTTATGCACCAGTGATGGTAACGCTAGACCTGGGGCTTTTTCCAATTTACATTTTATTTCTGCCAACAGTCATGATGGGTTCAGTTTAAAAATAACATCATCATGAGAAGTGCTGCACCAAATAAAGTTCATGACTGGGTGAGGTCCAGTATACTGGCAAAATGCATTCCACAATATTATTTGGGCTATGTTAATGAAAGTAATGAACTTACCATAATGGAACTAATAGCAAAAATAAATAAATACTACTACTACGACTATTACTATGACTACTACCACCACTACGAAGACTACCACGAAGACTATTACGACTACAACTACTACTACTACTACTAATACTAATACTACTACTACTACTACTAGAACTGTCGCTAAGAGGTAACTAAAGTAATCTGCTTCTTCCGAAATTTCACACATTAGTACCTGATGATGGTTAAATACACTTGTCATTCACTCAGGGCTTTTACTCGCAAAAGAGCTGCCATAAAAAGAAAAGCACTGAATTATGGTATTATAAAATCACAATTATATATTATATCACCATATTTCCCAGCCCTACATTGGAATAGGCTTTATTCCCAAAACACTCCTTAATAATTTACTATTTAGTAGGCTGCAAGTTAACCAAGTCAATCAATGCTCCTGTTTGCTTCACCAGGGTTGTTCAGCTGGTTCTCAAGTACTAAGAATTAAACATCGTTATATGAAATAATTAAACAATCACAATCCTTGTTGCCTTTTCATTTGAAAAGTATTACAAAAATGACTAAAACTGATATGAAAATTAAGAGTATTGGGTGTTGTCTTGGAGATGACAGTAGAATTCATAATGAGCTTCTGCAATCAAGCCTCCTGCACCATCTGTCCCCTCATTAGCCCTGGTTTGTCCTAACCACTGTGTTTACACTAGACTTGAGTTTTTTTGTTTGCTCTGCACTCGTTCACTGGAATACAAATGGGCCTGTTGTTCCCCATCTGCATCTCTATAAATTTATTAACATCCAACTTCAGACACATGCATTTGTTGAGGGACTATTCATGCTTAAATTCCGCCATGCAGTAACAATGGCAATTAGGGCTGCAAGATTAATCGCACTCAAAGCGAAAGAGCTATTTAAGTAGTGGCAATTAGCAAATCACAAATACTGCAATTATTTAAGTATGAATATTTCTTCTGCAAACAAGAAATGAGCCTTCCTTCATATGTAAAAAACTGCTGACCCTGTAGTGTAGACCTATAAAAATATGTCCTGAAATGGATTGGATTCCTGTATTAGTTTGTCAGTTGAGTTTTCAGTGCTCTTGGATGTCTTTTAAATGTGAACTTTGAACAGAATCCTGCTATCAAATCATAAATTGCATACCAAATTGTAATCATAATACTCAACAGAAAAATCACATTAGATATTTTTTCCAAAATTGTGCAGCCCTAATGGCAAACATGGAAGCGTTATTTGCGCCATAAAAACAAAACTACTGAGGACAATAGATGATCAGTGTTTTTTTACAATGACATGATAACAACACCATAAAGGATCTGTCATTATGGTCAAGTGCATTCAATAGCTTTTTCAATGCGCTGTCTTCATCTGCTTCCTTCTGTTGGACTGGACAGGCCCCCCTCTCGACTCCGCCATGACACTTTGAGATACTAGAGCGTACTACGATCAATACTGGGGTGGCAGTGTCCTAACCTTGTCTTCATTTTGAATACGGCCACAAGAAAACTCGACAGAAACATGAATCTTTGTAAAAGGTTAGGCAAGTGTAATGTAACACTGCAACTGAAGGCACATGTTTCTCAGAAGCAAAGCAAGATACATACAACAGTGCAATACTTTGACTGTGACAGCTTTTGCAGCTTCGTGTACAGTTCATTCTCAAAATCAAAAGGACGTTACAAAAAAGGTATACATGGCTGAAATGTTAAAATATTACAGATTTTAATTATTCAAAATATGCAACTTTTTCAACCAAAAAATAAATGAATTAATACTATTTTACATGACATGTTAAGATTCAGCCATTTCTAAATGTTAATGATCTTCTTGGGTCATCCTTTTAAATGAGTGGTCCACAGCCAATGCTCTGTCAGTAAAAGTATGCGGTTTGGAGAAGAGTTCATATTTGGTGGAAAAAAGTTGACTTTTTTTATTTTTCACTATGAGAGAAGAGAATGTGAGTTATTCAAAAATGTATTGACATATGACTTAACAACAACTTGACCAAATAATTTCATATCGACTTAAATTAACCTGTGCTGAGGTGATAGAGGTGGACAGAGAGCAGCCTTTCTGCCCATGAAGTTGCAACAGAAGAACTCATGGCACCAATAATCTTATCTGATTATGATTGAAGGGGATTTAGGTGCTGCTGCCTAAATGCTGCGAGCCTGCGCTGATTAGAGGCTGGGCTTATATAACTACTGCAGACAGTGGAAAATTATCCAAAAACCTTTACCTTTAGGAACACCATAGCTATTATATTCTACTGCCATATTAGTTTAAAATACAAGGTCAGTTTCTTTTGGGCAGAGTCCAAAAAGTACCTCAAAGTGCTCCCATAAAATGCCAATCCGTATTTATCTAAGATTGACCACAAAACATGCAGAGATGAAAGGCCTTTAATGATGTGGAAAATGGACAGGCTGCGCAAGATTGACCCAAGAAAAACATTTAATAAGTTCACATTAAAATTACATATGTTATATACATGTATATATGTGGGTGTACAACCCTTTTATCTCACACAAGTGGACAAAACACTACATATCAATAGTAAATTAGGATAAAGGAAGCAGGGTTCAGCAAGCACATGTCATTTCTGATGCACCCACATCTGCCCTATGCACTCATCTTTTTAACTCTTATGATTTAACAGTAGTTGAAAAAACATTAAATCATTGATAGCATCAAAATAAAAACTCTTTAGCTTTAGCAGAATAGCATTTCAGTCTGACTTCTATACACAAAATGTGTGCTGTGCCTAATGAAGCTTTGAACATTTTCTGCATATAAATCTATGAATTCACATCTGCCTAACAATCACAAGATGCTTCATTAAAACAGTCAACTTGAGATTTTGTTCCACTTCTAACCAAATAATCTATGTTAAAACTGAATAACTACATCTTCATAAGCCTTACTATAGCAAGAGGAAGGATTTAACTCATAATGAACAAATAAGTTAATAAGTATGATTCAGAGTTAGTAACTTAGTAACAAAATAAGTACAGAGCAGTGGACGTATGCCGGTGGCAGTGAAAACGGGAATTGATTGGCAATATGAAAAATAAGTGATCAAAGATTACTCAAACATGCATGAATCACTCAAAACAGAACTTTGAGAGGGGAAATGAGAAGGGGAAACAACTATAACATGGTTAAAAGTCCTGAAAAGTCATTTTTGCACAATAGGTCTAAATAGTCACTAACCTGAATCATTATTAATTCTTTTTCATTTTCAGGCTGTATTACAGTTATTATAAAGTATTACCTAATCAATATTTACAATAGTTTTTCTTTCAGTTTCATCCTCCATGTTGCTCTTCCCCTGCCCCACCTCTTTCTGTGCTACATCAATACATATACACAAAGCTAACTACTTCCTTCGGGGTTGTAAAAAGCCTTTAAGGAAATGGATGGAAATGGAGAGGAGAAGACTGCTCAAAGTGCACTACACCTCACAATGCTGAGATCCTTAATGAATTTTCCCCCTGCACTTCAAAATGCAGAATATTACCATTGTCATTTCTGCCCTCAAAACCATCAGTCTTCCACTAGCTATAACAAATGAGTCAAGCAACAACAATCAAACAATTTGTGGCGCACATTAAGACAGATGACATGGCTGACATTTACAAGAATCAGAGGTGTTGGATGGAGGACTTTTACTATTGCATTCTCACTTTGTGTCATCAGAAGCAACGCGTGGGAAGACCAGGCCTTTCCAACCACGTTCAAGACATTTCAGTTTGTAAGAAAAAGCATGGAGTAATCATCTATATTCATATTAGGAAGAAATACATAGAAAAAGGAAATAGTATTTTTCTTTCATCTTATGTGGGTTTTACACTAGCTCTGATACAGATCAATATTAGAGATTGACTGATATGGGACTCCAATGCCGATTATTCAACATCCAGGGAAACCGATGGCCGATAAGTTCTGCCGGTATTTATGTAGGGCCGATTGTGATTATTTTACCCAAATTCTGTAATTTAAATTAACTACAACCTTTCCCACACACCTGTTTTACCACAAACTTTAAAGTTATCTCTTCGCACTAAAGCATTCAAATAAAGCTTTAAGTGTATTCTTTAGGCAGCAGGTCAGTCAAAACAACATGCTAAAACAGAGACCAACAATATATTGGTCCATCTCTAATGAAGACCATTCCCAAACTATTTAAAAAAGGTTCACCTTTGTCATACTTATGTGATTTCTTTGTAAGATTTTTTGTTTAAAGGATGATCTACTTTCAACATTAGTCAGTTAGTCTCTGGACATCTATTTTTTGACAACCCCTGTCAGGCAAAGTGATTATTTATTCTACAATTACTCGTTGGTGATGTTGTGACTACCTACGACAAGCAAAATCAACTTCAAGCTTTACAGAGAATGAATTAGTTAACAGGCGCGGGAATGAGATCAGTATGCAATTTGTCCTTGAAAATAAATAGTTAATGACAGAGACCAAACGAAGATTCAAGATGATGTAAGGCAAATGTAACCACACATTACAGTCACGACTACCCGAAAATCAGGATTTGCTTTTTTACACTCGACCCAACTGTAGTTTATATCAAATCAAACCCACAGTTGATGATATAAGTGTTTTGCTGATGTAATAATGAATTAGTATTTCTGGAGTTCTCAGTCTTCTGCATCATGCCTGGTCTTTCTGTGAATGCGCCACAACAATTATTCAATGCGAACTCTGCTAGATAACAACTCCGAGCATTCATTTACGACTACGGCAAATAGCCTGACTCATATGTTAATGCCTGGACACTCTCTAAATCATTGGTTTTATGGGGAAAAGTTGGATGTTTATTACGTCTTTGAATTTTGCTCGTTTTTTCTGAGGATTGCATGTCACATACGATTACACATTACAAATAGTAGATCTTAATAGTCACATATTCACATAGTGCTGCATCAGACACCCTCAAAGGAATGTTGTTTGGACAGGGCTTAGTTATATTAGCTTGTCATAAGTGTATTTGTTGTATGGCTGAGGCACTGAGTCATTGTAAATAGAGACGATAGGGACAGCACAAATCCTTCTGCTCTAGAATCAAGGGTGACATGTTTGGCTGTATTAACTGATATTATAGCCTCAAGTAGTGGGACAATATGAGCTAGCTATTTCTCAGCTTGACCAGTGCTCATGGAATAGCAAACAGTGAACGCTATGATGTGTTCACTGGCAAATTTTCAACATCTGCCAGACAACATCAAGACAGTAAGCAGATCAGATTACAGGTGTCAAACACAATGTATATGCAGTTTGTATCAAAATAAACAATAGAGCTCCAATGTGCTTGTTAAACACTAAGATGCCAATACATAATACAATATTATGTTTAGGGCTGCAACAATTCATTAGAATAATACTGGCTAATTAACAGCTAAAATAATCATTGACTAATTTAATAATCATTATCTGGACTATACAAGAAGTTGTGTTTTGTTTCATTCACACATGTTTAATTAATCATTTCTTATTAGTATGTCTACTTCTCCAAAACCGCAAAATGCTCTGTTCCACCTTGTGATGTCATACCTAGTAGAGATTGGCAATTCCAGGCCTGAAATCATCCAAATGATTCCAGTAAAAGTGGATGGAGTTTAAAAACACTGTCAAACACTTCCTGTATTACCGCATGACATCGCAAGGTGGAGTGATTTCTGTTTTCTGTTTGAGAAAAGAACTCAGTCTAAACGTCTAGGGTTGAGCACTAAACATGTGCGTATCACACAGTTTATTTGCATTCACACAGCTGATTTATTTGGTTAAAAATGTTGCAAAAAACAATTACCGACTTGCTAAAATAATTATTAGTTGCAGCCAAAACGCAGCCAAAACTCCTGCGTTCCGCTAACATGACTCCCGCACTCAAAGTCAATGGTAAAAAGACATCTTGTTTTTCCTCTTTGTTTTTGACCATTTCATTCATTATTTAGTGGAAAAAAAGGTTTGCAAAGATCCAGCTCAGCATCTTCAGGGCTCCTTTACAAGGCTGAATTCATTACATCACACTGTCCCTGGAGTTTCTTGACAGTCTCATGCCAACAGTGAGTATGACTGATACTGTACACCATTACCACTAATAGCAATAATGAATTAAAATGCTAGTTGTAAAAATTAGACTTTATAGCATTAAAATAGAAAACGCAACTACAAAATCTATATAAACACAAAATAGCATGTGGTAATAAAAACTATATTAAGAAAATATTAGGCCTGCCATGCTAACACATTCTGAAGTGCGATATTCTGAAAATATCATGATAAATGATAATATTGAAATGAATTAATACCACTTTCACAATAATCTTAAAGCAGGATAATTACAGTAAACCCTTTTCATGAATCATGTTCATCTACATTCATCTATAGTAATTATTGTGACAGGCTTAGAAGATACATATAAAAAGATCTTGTATGGACTGTATTATTAAGGACTTCAATCCTTAATACTTCAATTAAAGTAGTTTACTGACTGACTGTTGAACAATGAGAGTGCTGCCTTTGTAAGTGACACTTTATAAAGTATTGCAAAATATAACTTGTATTGAAGAGGATGTAGACATAAAATCACTGATGCCTGCATGTAATGTTTAACAAAACTAGTTTAATTTACTGTCATTAGTGTACTAAAATTTCAAACTTGATTTCAGTATTAAGGAATATAAATAAACACTCTCTCTTCAGACAGATTTTCAGCATTAAATGGTATTGCGTTCTTTTATTTTTCCATGTGGCCTTATATCTGTGTAATCCTTCAGTCGTCCTGGTATGTTCCATAGTGGTCCATGGGCATGTTCTAGTCTATGTGCTCTTCTACTTGTTCTGAAACAGCTCAAAATCATTCTAAAGCTATTTGGGAAAGGTCAATTTCTGTCCTATGAATGTGACTTTTTTGTACTGATACTTGCTCATATCAGTATCAGTTATGATAGTAGTTTTATTATCAATTAGTATCTGATTTTCAATACTTCTGACAACCCTAAATGCCATATTAGTGGTAGATGATGTTAAATTAATTTGCTTTCTACAGTTTTTGCTATTTTGTCAGAACAGCACATGTGCTTTAGAAAACCAAGAAGCTAAGCGTTAACCTTTATTACAGCACTGATTACCATATACCAACACATTGTTCTCTAGTATCTCTTTGGGACAGACTTGGGAGGACAAAATGGGAAGGACAAAATGGGAAGACTAAAGAGTATTCCAGGTTGTATTTGGCAAGAAGTTCAGGTGCAGTTGCATAAAGCGCACACACAGCAATGTAGAGTTTAGTAAAGGCATTTTCTACTGGTCAAGGGCTTTCAAGGGTTCTGTGTTCCCCATAAAAGGCTTCCCCGACCTCAGAGACCTCCCATCTCACAACCGAGTCTATTTCCAAGTACACTTTAAGCTTCAGATAACCTTCAAGAATAAACCATTAAAATCACATTAACTCAGCAACAGAGATCTGAGCGCGATATGGGCCTGGGGTAGGAGTTCCCTCTAAGATAAAGCAGGATTTCCCCAAGACCATATAGGGGAGGATGGCAGAGATAGACATGGAAAGAAAAACAGGAAATCACTGTAAGTAGCAAATGGAGCTTGAATGATTGCAAAGCTGCCATCACCGCTCAGGAATGAATTACATATCGGCAGGATCCTTACATGTGATTTGTGAGACGTGTAACTGCACCTATGGACGACGGACACTATTAAGTTAGCTGTCCTTGGAAGACACAAATCACACTGAAGCAATATGGCTGTACACATGATAACATAACTCCAGTAGCTCTATGCAATGTCCATGTTTTAAACTGAGGAGTAAATAAAATGTTTCAGGGGTATATTTTAAGATCTGCAAAATGAGTTGAAGTACTAGTAGCAGTGATTTTGGTAGTGATTGTAAGTGGAAGTGGACAGAGTATATTATTACTCTGTTTTTTATATATTACTCTGTTTTTCTGTTTTGAGACCCCAACGCATTGAGGACAAAAAGCTCAATAGTATGACTACATCTTATACAATATTACAATATAAATAACAGTTTTTATAGTGAAAATATTTACAAAATTTTAGAACTGGGTTTTGCCAGCACAATTTGTTTATAAATAACTCACTTTTTCAGCTCAACAAACTCAGCCTTAATGCAGTAGTAAGCAGGTAGTTAAATCTTATTAGCTATAACTTTATAATATTGTATCAATGTTCTTATTGCCAAGGGGTCCTGTCACAATAAATTGCTGTATTGATATTTTGAGAGCAACCCTAATTCCTTGACTGAAATTAAGTATGTGGCAACAAAATAGTATAGGTGCCAACGGTAGCAAATAATGAAAGAAGTAGTAGCAGTCTAGTCTTGTCGCTTTATTATTCTTGTTTAGTTAAGTAAATTTTTTCCTTAGTTAAGAAAGATCTTTTCCACAGTTTCCTAGTAGACATCAGGTGTAAGTTGTCCCTGTCACACACATACACAGGGCCCATGTTTATGATCCCCTGACATGGAAGATAATCCCGTCCAGCCCTGCCCCGGACCACTCCGTGATGAGAGCAGGATACTGGAGACCTAACGTAAATTACTGCTGATTGGATTTCATAAGGGACTGACCTACCTAATGAAACTCAGAGGTAGAAGGGGAGAAGGGGGTGGAGCCTGTGGACATGTTCTATAGGCTCTACCAGACCTTGACTTTGCCACATAATTTGTATCACTATATGTTACCTACAGCAATAACAGGCAATGTTTCAGATGAGTATGTTAATATATACATTAGAGTCAAGGTAAATGGCCAATAAAGATGAAAGCAGTGAATGAACCTACAGCAGACAGGTCATATTGACTTGTAATTTTGCTGCATCATAGAAGAGATGAAAATCCAATGTGAGAGGTATAGAGACATACGATACCACTGCTGTACAGAACGCTGCTCCTTCCTTCAACACAAGTCCAACGCAAGCTGCTTTCACAACTGAACTATCCAGAAAACGAACAAAACTGCAGAAAATAACATGAGTCACAGAAAGGCTATTTATAACATAAAACACACACTTAAAAACAGAATCAACTTCAGTAACAGTTGCATACACTGGGATATCTGGTGCATGTGGGCACCACCAACTGAACTGCTATTCACACAAGCAAAGCAGTAGTCACGTCTGCCAATTATTTTGTCAAAGCAGTGATTTTTAATGTAGCTCCAGCAGAGATCCAAGTACAAACATATCAGCACTCAGTCTGTCACAATGCCATGTCTGTTACTGTTACCCAACGATGAGAGATTCCTGAATCAATTTCTTGGAATAACAGCATGACAATAAGTGATGATGTCAAAGGCTGACGCAAGTACAGTATGTAAGGTTTTTAATCTGCGACCCAGGATTATAGTTTGGATTAAGATTTGAATATGCAGCACTGTGCAAAACTTTTAAATGAGGTGAGATAAGTCGTTTACATGTTTTCTTATTGTTGCAAAATGTCTATATTTTAGAGGCTAACAATCAATCTAAAAGAATATAAAAAAACAAAAATATGAATACCATTTATATTTTTGCTCTTTGTTATTACATTATATTGTGATGTGTGTGGCACTGCATCCAAATAATTTCCCTGATGGATCAATAAAGTTTGTCTAATTGCCTAATTTGTCTAATTCAATTAATAAACAAAGCATTTACCCCTGAACTAAACAGGCCTAGGTGGTTTGTCTGCACCATTTTGAGATAGGACCTGTGCTGTGGTCCATAGTCTTCTTTTGTGCACTGTAACACCTGTTGTTGTTTATATCCATAAAAACAATCCTATCATTTGCTCAGTACTGCATAGTTGTGTTAAGATGTGTTGTCATAACATGATCAGGTGGTTGGTGTGACGACACTTTCTATTCTGCACTCACCTTAGCAGCCACAGAGGAGTTGGGTTTCTCCAGGAGATCCCAGAGTTTCTTCCTCTTGTCCGGGCAGCAGGTGTTATCAAACTCCCCCTCTCCTTCCCTATCCCGCATTGTCTCTGCTTCCCTCCGCAGCTCCTCGTTCATCTGCTCCTTCTTCTGGTGGTACCTTGCCTGGCAACACGACTCCAGGTAGATCTCATCAATGCCCCAGTAGTCCAACTCCTGACCAAATGACAGGGCGCACATCTCCTCCATCATGTGCAGCTTGCCCGTGCGGTAGAAATTCAAAATTGAGGTGAACGCTCCTGGATGTCTGTCAAAGAAATACTCATTTTCATTCAGGCTGTAGTCATCGCACACCTCCATTAGGGATTCGTGGGTGTTGCAGTCACGGAGTTTGCCCAGTCTGGTGCGGGGCAAGCGATCCAGGGTCCGCCATAGGACTTCATGGTTGAGCCCCCCCACGTTGAGGCGAACTCTACGCGATTTTGCCTTGGTTCGGATGATGTCAATAGGCTCAGGGGGTATGGATGTGGTGGTTCGGAGGTTGCTAGGCTTCGGACTTACTCCGCCTGTCTTTTCAGCCATGGTTCATAAATGGGATGGTAGACTTTCAATGGATACAGATGTTGCGATGTTAAGAAAACGCAAGAAGTTATGTTGGATCCACTTTAGGCAAGACCCTCCATGGCTGAAAAAAAAAAAACACAGAAAGATTGGAGCGGTGATGACAAATCCAAAATATGCCTCTTATGAAAGCCAGCCCTGTCACCTGTTACTTGGGTATTATTAGAAACACACAAACAGCAGCCACACTACAGAAGCTGCAGTATTGATTGCTTTTATTTGGTTTCTAAAAAGGTATTGGGACCTAGATCAATAATTTAGCGTTATCAGTCAATATGGCTGGGTTGCTTTTCACTCTTTCACTTCCCCCCAGCTGCTGTGGGAAGGCAATGAACTACCAAAAGCCTTCTGCAGCTTCAATTCCTCAAAAAGACAATAGCATGGAGGTTAATAGGATTTTTAAAGAACTATTTTTATGCAACTTTGTGCTGTTAAATATTTCATTAACAATGGAATAAATCATAGCATATATTCTATTTAAACATGCCCAGGTTTACGCATTTACACACTCAACAGTTCTACACACTCAACAGTTTTAATCACGTTTGACATCATGGTTAACTAAAGCCTATAGGCACAGTTTTGCTCTGTATTATGGAAGAAGGCTTTTCGCTTCTCTGCAGTCTTATAAATTAAATTGGAGACACGTTTTAGCATAAAAAACTGCACCTTCTATGTAATTAAGCAACACGGGCAGCGCTGGAGAAGGTTGGGACCTGCTTTAAATCTTTCCAAAGTAGTAAACACAAATAGTCGCTCTCACCTTGCCGAGATAAACCACGTTGTGCATGCAAACTCTTCTTTTTTCCAAGGGGAGAAGAGATGAAAAGGGAGCCGGAATCCCCCTCTAGTCAAGCGGCCACCGGTGAGTGCAGTCCGTAGACGCGGCGAAAACGTGGGTCCCTCATTTTGTAGTGGAAAAATCTCTCTGGATAAAACTGCCGCGAACCGTCTCGTTTATTTCCTTATATTTAGTAAAAAGCTTTGAGATGTTTCTCCAACACAAACATTGTCCAAGAGTCGTAGCTTCATCCAAAAGAGAGAACGCGTGAGCGCAGAGGACTGTGCTCGCTCGCTGTATCGCTGTGGATCTGCAGACGTCGTGCGCGTAAAGGCAACGGCAAGGAACGGGATAAGCAAACTGCAGAGTGTCCCGCTGTACACTAGGCGAGGCGGAGCAGAGGGGCGCGCGAGGGCTGCACCACTTTCCATCATCCCTCAAATCCAGCGCTCAAGCCAAACACACGAGGACTGCAGCTGCAACACGTCTCCACAGCAAAGTTGTCACGGACGCACAAACACGCAAAATAGTTAACCAATGCTACCAAAGAATCCATGGCACCAGTTACGAGTGCCATAGCGGAACGTATGAACAGAAGCTCATAGTAGGCTGTGTTTGTCATTATATTGTTAGGGGTGCAACGATTAATCGGGCTAATCGTGAGTATATAGTAGTATTGGCAACTATAGTCGACTATTAATGTAAATACAAACCTCAAAACACACACCATAAAGAAACTGTAAATTAAAGACAGCGGCATGAGACCAATAAATAAATATTTTCATCAATAATACAGTTTATTCATAATTGTTCTCTATCTGTAAGCCTTTCTGCCACAATATTTTAGCATCTGGTTAAAAATATTTCTCAGTCTCAATTTACAATAGAAATGAGTGGTTGACTAAACAGTTACGACTCGATTTGGTTAGTAGGATTTTAGACAGCATAATCTAAAAGTAATAGAAGTCTTTAATTCTGTTTAACACACATTGCATTGAGAACATGGCCCTCAACACAAGGTCATTTTAATTAGTATAACTGATGTTCTATCATTCACCATCATGTATTATCAAATATTCAAAAGACTGTAAACTGATGAGTCTATCTTAAACTAGACTCTTTTTTTTCTAGTATAAGAACATTTTAGGTCCTCATCAAGATGTTAAGTTTACAAACAAAAGGTGTTCTCTTTACTCTGTGCCATTACATCACCATTACAGGGGCTAACACTTCTCATAAGTGAAATAACCTCAAACATTTGAGACGTGGCTCTGAGCTAAGTAACTCTACCCCGACAAGACAACTAGTCGTCATGACCCCTTTTGAGTGACCTCCTGACCGCAGAGTCAACACCAAAAGCCACTGTAAAATCCACCCACACCCACCTTCGCCCCTCACATCACCAGCTTTATCTATTAGTCATCAAGTAGTAATGATTTCACCCTCTGCCTGCTCCTAAATGAATAAATAGATATTAAATTATGCATCATTATTATCCATCAGACCCTCTTCCCAGTTCATATGGCTAGGGATTCGATACACCAATGATATTTCCCCTCACAGCTTGGCATTTTTCCCTTAGCCAAGCATTTTCTGTAGAAATTTGATTATACACTGCATACGTGTAATTGATTCCTCTGGCATGTTCCTTCCTTCCAGTGACAAGTGATCAATAATGGTGCATTGACTAAACGGGGCTGTGCATGTGAGTATACAGTGTGCATGTGAGTATACAGTGACTTCAGCGTGTGGTGGGTCTTCCTGAAGGTCAAAAGCTTTACTTGGTCCCACCCATCAGAACTGGATATGCTATCAAGATGGGATTACGAGACACTTTGGACAAGCTCAATGTGATTACAAGGGCGAGGAATTGAGTAATAATTGATTTTTATGTCAAAAAGCTCCCAGGGTGGTCAAAACGCTAACTGATAAAAAGTCATAGATAATGAGATGTGATTGGTTGAAATCTGTGGGAGGAGCCAAACCAACAAAGGCCAATATGCATGTTGATATGACATAGAAGTTAACATGCTAAGACAGGTTATTATCAGTCGAACACATGGCTGCTGGGGTAACCTAGCTGGAGGGTGAGCTTATTGTGCATGTCAATGTGGAAAACCACAGTATCAGGAAGAATGCAAACTCCACACATATAGACCACAATCTGCCAGGGAATCAAACCTAGAGCCTTCTTATTGTGAAGTAAAGGGCTTGAGTCACTCAGCAAGTTTATGAAGGGAATAAAATGTGAAAATGTAACTTCAAATACCAGTTCATCAGATTTTTTTTTATAAATACCAAATAAAATAGGCCTAGCTGCAGGTAGAATGTGTAGCTAAAACTGTTTTAAAATTGGCAAATAGTATCTTCACCCTAATAGCAAGAGATGTGGCTGTGAAGAATTTTCCTCATTCCTTTATTGACACATGTAAATTAAAGCCCTAATGGCTTCATATCCACCGATGACCCATTATTAATTACTTAGGATACAGCAAAATGATTAAGGGCAATTGACTGTGTTCCTGCTCATTTATTATTGTCGAAGAAGCAGCCAATCAGTGCAGGGTAAGGGGGACCTAGCACTGACAGTAGTGCAAAAATACTAGTTGTTCTCAAAGCATCTAAGAATTGAATTTACATTTACATTTCAAATATAATCACAAATATGTTTGATGCAGATTGAAATATGTCTAATTAGGAACTGTAAGTAGATAAGTAAAATCCACTTGTGTTATTTCAACTGGTCATTGCAAACATCATAATCCTATAATAGTATAAAGGACGTTCGCAGGCATGAGGCTGTGATTCCTGTGTACGATGTGGGCATGTGCTGCTGCGTGGGTTGTCGTCATGGCAACCCCAAATTGTAGCATCATGCTGAAGAAACACTTTGGGCCACGGAGGCAGAGACGCACAGCTAGAATTAGAAGAAGCACATTTTAGAACATGTACTCCAGCCGTAAGGGGGCACAAGTCAATGTAGTTATATTTGTGCTATTTTAAACCCTAAAACTTAGGCTCTGCCATCAGTGTTGAAACTTATTCCAAGCAGTATCCATAGGGAGAGTTAAAGGTGCATTGTGTAACTTTTCTGGTGGAGGGTGCATCAAATGCTTTTCTCCATGGAGAAGTTATTGTTTTGTCTGAAATGTTTCACAGTATGGTATTAAACCTTTCTATCTTCATGGAGACCAACTCAGACCAAGTTACAGGTCAGATCTGTGGAGAGGCAACCCCACTCACAGTCAGAATGCCTGTTTTTCTAGGTATGTTATCTATAAAACTGAAAACAAGTAATTGAATACAAGCAAGGTTGAGCTGTTTAATGTCATACTGTGGGACATTCTAGGCAGAGCAATGACATAAAGAAACAAGCAGGTGACAGACAACCAACCAAAAATGTACATTTCACATAGAGCACCTTGACATCAGTGTGGATTCCCATCAGTACGCATACAGGGAGAATCGGTCGTAGTGGCAGCCGTTGTCCACCAGGCCCTCACCCACCTGGAGAAGTGGGACACATGAACCTGGCTTTTCTTCCTGGACTTTAGCTCGGCATTCAGAACCATCATACCAAAGACCCTGGCAAACAAACTGGAACTGCTTGGACTCAAACCATCAAACAATTGGGTGCTGGACTTTCTTCCTAACAGGGAGCAGACTGTTAGGATTAACGGCTGCATCTCCTCAG
Source organism: Taenioides sp. WSHXM2023 (assembly GCA_029959045.1). NCBI lineage: Eukaryota > Metazoa > Chordata > Actinopteri > Gobiiformes > Gobiidae > Taenioides > Taenioides sp. WSHXM2023. The sequence continues at coordinate 278,001 of CM057105.1, read as the reverse complement.
CAACCGCTCTCAACACCGGTTTCCCCCAGGACTGTGTCCTGAGCCCGCTGCTGTATAGTCTGCCTATGACTGTTGGCCTCCCAGCCAACTTGTCAGATTGTTAACTTTGTAGATGACACTGCTGTTGTGGGTTTAATCTCACAAAATGAGCAAGCATATAGACAGGAGGTACCGCTGCTGGAGACCTGGTGCAGACATAACAACTTCTGCCTGAATACTTCAAAAACAAAGGATTTGATAGTGTACTTTAGGGAGAACAGCTGTTCACCGCCTCCCCTCAACATCATGGGCACAGAAGCTGAAGTGATGTCCTTCTGGAAATACCTGTACATCACTGACAGCCTAACCTGGTCCACTAATCCAGCCAGCATAAAGAAGGCCCACCAACGCCTGTACTTTTTGAGGAGACTCAAAGCTGCTGACTAGGCCTCCAAGCCTTCATCTCTTTTTATAGATGTGGGGTGGAGAGTGTGTTGACCCAGTCCATCACAGTGTGGTATGGCCACTGCTCAGCCCAGGACAGGAAAGCTCTACAGCGTGTGGTCAGAGTGGCGGAGATGATCACTGGATGTGACTTCACATCCATCAGTGTGAGGAGCGCTGCAGGAGTCGGGCCTCCAGGATCATGGGGGACCCCTCACATCCCTCCCACCACCTGTTTATCCCTCTGCCCTCTGGGAGGAGACTGAGGAGCATTAAAGCCAGAATATCTTGGCTGAAATCCAGCTTCTTTCCTAACTCTTTTTCCTGTCAGACTTTTGAACAGTGCACACTGGCTTCCTGCTTAGGCTGCCACCATATCTTGCTACACGTTTTACTTGTACCTGTCTATTGGAACTCCTAAATGTACTTTTTAATATTGTTTATTTATTATTGTTCTTATCTCTTTTAATCACTGGGCCTCAAGGAACAAATTTAGTTGTTCTGTCATGTCTTTCTTTCACATGCTTGAACGACAAATAAAGAGCCTTGAACCTTGAACTTTACAATTTTTAGAGTAAAATGAATAACAAGTTTTAGCGCATACTCCCAAGTTTGTAATAAAATTGTGGATAATAAAATGCAGTATGGCTGATTTTACCATATACTCTGTGGGGCAAAAAAGGATTTTACTCTTTAAGGGAAAAAAGTTATAAGACAGGGCATTTAAGTAGCTAGGCACACTGCTAGCCACATATACCCCTCAAAGTCAAGATATTCAGAACTTTAACATTAAACTTTCATATCCTCCTTACTTCAGAGTTAAGAAGTCCTACTCCAAACTTACAGTGGGACACAAGCTGAATTCAGTAGTGCCTCAACAGTACAATATGCCCCTATGTAACTGCTGAGTTTGTCAATAAAGGGGAAGAAACTCTTCACAGCAGCATTCATCTGTACATTTCTCCCTGTCTATTTTTAGCCACTGTCCATGTGAAGGTCCATGCTACCACTCACCCACAGCGGGCAGCAGTGGCCTTCAGCGTAATGGTGTAGCAGAGGACCTAAGTCATTAATCTTTGTCATCTTTTCATTCACCCAGCTGGACACACCTGGTCTGTGCTCCCGATGGTGCTAACAAAACCAGTGTGTCAAAACTACACCTCCAAGTCAAGTCCACAACCCTTGGTATTGCAATACTAAATAGGAATGCATCCGGTGGGGTTAACAGGAGCCAAGTGAGCGATACGACTTCAAAACGAAATTATCGCCAGTTTCAAATACTGTGTGTCACCCCTGTCTGTCTCTTTATCTCCCTTGGTGATTGCTTTAATCTTTGCACCTTCCACATATGTCAAGCTAACAATGCCCCTAAACCAGCTCTCAGAATATAGCATGTGTTTTGGTGTACACACTGACACGCCCGTACAACTGCATAAACAGATGTGATTGATTGGCCTGTGGTCATGTTGGTAACTTTGCATTATACAGTCCAGCCATAGAGCACTAATTGAATGGGCTCTGTTTTTGTTTTATGTTTTTACTGGACGTTTGTCTGTGTGGGAAGGTCAGGGATGCCACATGGTCAGACATTATCAAACAGAAGGTAGTAGAATGCTCTGGGCACAACAACAGTGACATGTGTTATTGTAATTGTTGGAATTCATTGCATAACAGTGCCCGCACTCCCCACAGTGTAGTATGCATATTAAATTATGTTTGTTTTGCACTTGGCCAATTAATATGAATATTTTTTTGTGGAAAAAAAAAACAAAACAAAAAAACAAGAAAGACATACAAAACATACATCACAAACATAAATCGCATTCCAAAACCTGGCACATTAACAACTACACATTTAATGAAATTAATAAGCAAAAATAATCAGTTTAGATGCATACACTGCTCACAGGCAAGATAACCCAAAACTAGAAGGAATAGTCACAATTCTAGAGCACGTCTGCTTACTTACTTACATAAAAGTGATTATTCACTAGTGCATGCAGACCCATGAGGCAAGGCAGCTCAAGTGTGTTGCCCAAGGATACAACAACATCATGAGTGAGAGCAAGGTTCAAACCAACAACCTCTGGGTCAATGATGGATTGCTCTGCAAAGTAAGTTACTGTTGCCTCTGACAAAATGTTATCCATGAAATGTTCCATAGTATGGCTTTTATTAAAAAAAAATAAATAAATAAAAAAAAAACTCACTATTTTATTGTGCAAAACCTTGAAAAACATAAGCATTCTTACTGTGTGTGGGCCTGTCTCACCGCACATCTGAGCTGTAACTTCACCAGTGTCACATGTTTGTTCCCATGGAAATAGATAAGTATAAGGTGCGTGTGAAAAGTTTTGATAATCTGAAATTTTGCCTTAATTTGGTGTCATAATGCTTGGTGTAAATATATTATAATTTTGCACCAGACAAGAAGCAATTTGTGAAGTATTTTAGAGTTTTGTATTAATAACATCACATCACAATTCGGTCCAAAAGTTTGGAATTTTTTCCCCCAATAATTTAAACAAAATAGTTTCAACAAAATAAAGATGTTTTCCTCTAATTTTATTTGTCAAATCATACATACATACATACATGATTGTGTACATTAGGGTTAGGGTTAGAGTTACATTTGGCCTACTGTATATTATAGTTGCTAGGTAAATTATGGAATTCGCTAGCATCACAATTTCCAAGAACAATCTGAAACCTTTTTTTTTTTTTTTTTTTTGTAAAATCTTAATGACAAGAAATCCTGATTTAAAAAAAAAAAAATTGTAACTGGTGTCAACCAGTCATAGGCACATGTCAGAGTGTGAAACATTCCGGTATGCAGGTTGCATACCCTCCTACTGAAAAGTGAAGGTGCAACTATAAGGATCATCACATTTTACTTTATGTTACTGAATTTATAATGAGGTATTTCCACAAAACAGATAAAATACAAATTTATAACATCCACCTCTTTCACAGTGCATTAGGGTGGATTACACCATCTCCCAGAGCAGACAAACAGTGCTGCACCCTAACCCCAAGTGCTTTTGCTGAGATGATAATGCCGGGATAATACACAGGCTAATTGCATCTGAAAAACACACTCGCTGACAGTTTGACCTGTTATTACAGATGAAAGTGTCTTCTGTTTGTGCAGGCGGGACAGGCATGGCACTATAATGTGCTCTACTGATGTCACAGAGGCACAGAGGAGAGGATGTCCTGTGAATGGTAATGTCCTGTCTACTTTGAGAACTAGCTGTTGTTTAATGTCTATGTACTTTGCAGTGGGGTCATACACAAATAAATGTGTTATTATGCCCAGATAAGATACACCTGTAGAAGGTAAAAATGAGCACAGTACAGGCCAAATTCCAAAATGTTCAGACAGTAGAACATAAAGGAAAAAAACATTATAACCACAAATTTTCTAAATTTTCTATTCATTTTCCCCCCCCCCAAAAAAATAAATAAATAAATAAATAAATAAATAAATTAAATAAAATACATATATATATATACCACTGAGGTTTTTAAAACCTCAGTGGTATATATATATATACCTAAGTGGCCATATAGTCATACTTAGATGAAGGTAACATGCATTTGATTCACCTTTCACTCACTGTAGCATCCTGTTAGAAGCAGTGGTGGGACCCTTATCCCGATTCTGAGCAAGTATTGATCAGGAATACCAAGCTGGAGGGTTAGCTAAGACTATTTACTATGTGTTTGGTTTTGTGCTACGATATTTGGGTCCTCAAGCAACACTGCAATGGTTCTATATGATGTGACCCCATCATATAAAAAAATGGTATTGGTATTATTATATTCATTGTCAGTGTCTTCATATTTTCCATATTTTGAATCACAAAATTGTGCAGCCAGAAGCCATTTCTATATTGTCGTATTTGTTTAATTTGAAATTGTAGAGTCAGACAAATTAAACCCTCGATGCTCATCATTTCTCTAAATTTGTTCAGCACTGAAACTCTGAACAGAGTTTATGCTTCCATAAGTCAGCATAGCGCTGATATTGTTGTCAGTTGTGTAATTGGGTCCACAGGTAATGTTATGCTGTTATGAGTCCCACTGTGAAATAATGTGAAAGATTAATCATTTGGACAGGAAACCCAAACTTACCCACTCCTAGGGGGCAAAAGATTCTGAAAAGGTTTTTCCTTTTCTTCACAAAAGGATGGGATGAAAAATATATAAGATTTGTGAAAGCTGCCTGTTGCAATAACTATAGCTCTGTATCATAAGAAGAATGCAATTATGGAGCAACAGTACTTTTTAATATATATGTATATATATATATATATATATATATATATATATATATATATATATATATATATATATATATATGGTCATTACAAGATCAGTTCCACAGATTCTGATACTTGGAGGGTGTATCCTACTTTAGGGTGATGATAGATTTCTAACTCCAACTTCCTGATGTTTTAATCTTAAGAGACTATGCCTTAGATCCATCATTGTAAAAAGTATAGCAACTACTGTCTCCAAGCTCCTTCCCAATGTTCCCTTCAGTCTTTACAGTAATGACAGCCTATAAGTGGGCGTACAGTTACTCAGTACTATTTGCACTTCAGACACTCTGCATTAAAATTTAACAGCCCTCCCCCTATAGATCCCCCATAATATACTGTATTTTTATGTACATCCAATATTTATGGTTGACTGGAGTCCAATTGGGTTGATTTGTAGGAGCACACTGTCAGGAGCAGACGGACCAAATGGTGACAAATGTCTGAAAATTGTACCAGAGTTTTACCTGACACTGTGTGCTGTGCCCAGGTGGAATTAGAGCAGGTTAAGTCGCTGGATACAGTTTCTGTCCAGAGACGTTTATCTTGTGACTCAGCAGCACTTTCAAACACTGTACACTGTGTGGAAAGTATAGCTATATATCACAAATAATAATCAAGAGAAAACTAAACTAAAATGTATTTTACTGACATTCTGGCTTCATGTGCCAGGGATACACATCCTAATGCTGACAACTAAAATGTGGCAAATTAATCTGATTAATCCTTGGATATATATAATTGCCATGTCCTCTTTTGTGAATGTATGCTTTTATTGCTCAATCCTAACATTTTAGAAATGTGTTGTTAATATAACTGCTACTATACGTAAGGATTAAACAACATGGAGCTGTGTGTTATGCACTTTTACGCATAACGGTGGTGTTGTGCTTATACTATGGTTACAAACTGAAATGTCACACCTGTTTTATTCTGATTTTATTTACATAATCACTATAGTAACCTTTTCCAAACTGGACCTTTCCCATCAGGAATGGCACAGCATTGACATTCCATCCTTGATCCTAACAGCCCAGCCGTGTGAGTGAGGAACTGATAACCTTGAGATATTAGCATTATCCAATTCATCAAGTCAGAGGATGTGCAGCCACCCAACGCACACAATTGATATGTTCTGTCACTATCGCCTCCCGCTGGTGATACGCTATCATTTCATCTCACACATGTCCTTCAAGGTTACCCACACGAGCGCTTAAGATAATGCTAACTGCAGCCAGTGTCAGGATGTGATGGACTCTGCTACATGCTGAGTGGAAGCGCTGTCCAATTTAAAGTAGTCTATTAAAGAGGTCACTGGTGTCAATGCTGATTTCTGCCCAGGATGTGATCCACACAACACGTGGCCTATAGAAATTGACCCCAATCATCACAGTGGGGAAAATAGATAGAATTTTTTATAGCAAGTGGAAGCAATAAAGCGCCAAACAATGTCCCCATGTCAATTTAGTTTGCTATTATTTAGAAACACAAACATCGAGAAACATACAATCTCCCTGACATTTACTGGAGCCTTGTAAGAGACAGAAGAACAAAATACTATTACAGAAAAGGAGAGGCATCACTTGGGGCCAGATGGCCAATAAGGAGCCATTGAGCATCAATTGTAAAAAGAAAATGTGCCACTGTCTGTTTCATATTGTCAATATTGTACATTACTTTGGCTATTTATTAGCACAGTAGTCACTTAATGCTGGGTATTATATGAAAGCATTAATTTATTGGCGGTAGGAGGAGAAAAAAAAAAAGATATGCAGATGAGCTCTGCACACAAATACTGCACAGCTTATTGCTGGGTTTCAGATGACATCACAATATTCTATAGGCCATTTTTATTCCATACAGAGGAAAGTAAAATTAATATTGTTAAAATGCTTTTTGTGGTAAATACTGTGAGTTTTTGGGTCTACTCTCTAAATAAAGATGATCAGGTTCAACATTGATGAATTAACTTTTGGATATTTCTGTTGAGAATACAATGTCTACAAGAATGCAAGCTCTGGGAGTATGATGTCATCATATTGTAGAATCTGAAAACCACCGACTCCTAACCTTTAGGATTAGAGTGAGTATCTTGGTCTATCCATCTCTCCCACTCCCTCAGGGCCTGATCATTTGGGAGATTCCTGAAGCATTCCCTGGGCAGCTGAGAAACACTGTACCGGCCATGACCTCCTCCCAGGTGACAAAGTAGCCCTTCTCATTTCTACAGGATAACTCCACTGCCATGCACACAGGAAACTCATTTTGACAGACTGTATCCAAAGCCGTGTCCTTTCGATCAGGACCTGTGGGCTGTATTGACCGCTAAATTTAGAGCTTTGCCTTTGGAGACAGTACACCATTTTTATCAGAGGTGAGGTGTACTGTGTGGCTGTTTGACAGATTTAAACATAGTTTTGACTTACACATCTGTCAATAGGTTTTTCTTGTTTTTGCTTTGCCTTTTCTTGTTTTTGCTTTGCCTCTGTAAATCTCACAAAGTATTTTTTCCTCTCAGTGAAAAGCAGATGATGCATGTGATAAACTATAAATATCATCGAGGTAAGTCATGTCGTCACTAGCTGAGCTGCATGGGCAACTTGTAGAGTAGGACAGATGGCTGCGGCGTAGAGGATCAATATTATTCTTTAAACAGGGACCATCCATAGAGCCATGGGCGGTAAATGCCAAAAAGGAAGAAAAAGCATATTCAGACTCATCAGTTGTAAGATAGAATAATCCTCTGAATGTGTTTAAAACGTGAAAAACTGAACTAGTTCATTTCAAACTGTTATTCCTCACTTTCTTAATACATTCCTAGCATCCTAATTATTCACTGCGGCGAGTTTATGAGCACTTTTCACAACTTTCAACTAACTACAGCTAGCATGCTAATAGTGCACCAGTGCTACTTCCTGGTTCACGGATTATCAAACGCTTTATAAACCGAGGCAGACAGCAAACTGCAGTCACATTTTTAGCTGTTTTTTTAGCTATAATGGAGCAAACCAAATTTTACTTTAGTACATGGAAAACATTTAACCATTTAAGCATAGATTTTTTTCCTGTAATCTGTGCTAAAAATTTAAAAAATCTTCCTCTTCACAATCCAGCCAATATCGTGAGCAGAAGAAACCTTGCCAGGATCAGTAGGCCAACCCTCTCATTTGTCACTAGGTTTTCCCCAGCCTGCATGCCCTCTGCACGGCCCCACAGCTTCACAGCTCCTGCACAAAACCACGCGGGTAATGAGAAAGATCAGAATGAGCGATGGCTGTCAGTGAAAAGGAGAGTCCTGCAGGAAAATATCTGTCTCTGGATCACCATGCCAACATTAACCTTCCCATGATCAGGCCTAAGCACCCTTTACCACAAGAGAGTATTGTTAGGAATCCCTCTATGTGAAAGGCAATGGTCAAGACAAGCGAAGAGGAAAACTACTGAAAAGACTGTGACAATAGGTTGTGCTTACATTAGATTTGATGTTGTAAGTATCAGGTGGCGACAAGAGCCTTATGCTGCTATTAGAAAAGAATCCAGATATTAAAAAAATGAACCATAGAGTCATATCTGTAGAGAACTGACTGTATACACTCACATTATTAATTTATCTGCCAACAGTGAGACCTGTATTGTGTAAATGGGGTCAAACAACTTCACATTTTGACTGGTAAATTTTACTTCATAATTTGAAGTCTTCTGCCTCAATTTTAAAGTGGCACTATGTAACATTTCTGATAGGTGGTAGGTTTGTTTGTCTTATGGAGATGTTATTGCTTTGCCTGAAATTATCCACAGAGGGGAATTCAAATGATCTGTCTTCAATGGCACATGTTTTCTATTGATTAAAAAATGTAAAAAAAAATGCATTCATACTGTGAGTAAGTTCAACCCTCCACAGTTCAATGCCATACCATGGAACATTCTTGGTGAAGCAATAACATCTGTGTGAAAACTGTAGTATTGTTACTTTGTGTTCATAGTTCAGTGAAAGAGCATTTACTCCTAAGCTAGCTAATATTTTTATTTGAGTCATAAATTAGTCTTATTTATGTACTAATTTATGATTCATTACAATTAGGGGTGCGGAAAATATCACAATATCGATATTGTGATACTAAATTTGGCGATACAGTATTGTAAGCGGGGGCTTCTGTATCAATAATATATTGTTTTTTTTGGTGTCTTTTAGTAATTTTTTTGTGACTGCAAGAGAATTTTGTTGCTTATTTAGTGGAAGGAAACATGCAGTTACTATGCAATACACTTGACATATTCTCTGTTTTGATTAAAATTGATTTATTTCATATTAACTTTGCAGAGGTAGTGGTTTAACAAAAAATATTGTTGCTAAAACATGTGTGGTTCTTAAAAAACAGCAATATATCATGTACAATATATCGTATCACCGTATCGTGATAATATTGCATCATGAACCATGCATCACATGTATCAAATCGTGAGGGACCCCGTGATTCCCAGCTCTAAATACGGTTACACATTTTTCATAGATAGGCTCGTTAGGTTGTTGAATACCTGATGTTTGAATCTGCTGGTGACTGTCATTAGGCCTAATATCGACAACAGTCCCTCTCTGTGCGCAAATAAAGGCTTGAGAGGGTCTGACAGACACGCACTTGGCAGAGACAGTAATGCTATCCCCGCAGCACCATGTAATTCACACCTGAGGGACAGGTTAGTACACTGAACCTAATCCTTTTGATTACAGCCACCGTGGAAAATGTATTTAACTCAATACTGCTTAATTACGTTGAGGATTAACTCGTGTTTCATTGCTGTGCCTGGTAAATGTGGCATTAAGTGGCGTGGCGAGATGATGCCAATTTGTGAATGCTGTTTCACGCAACGTGGACAGGATAGGTATATTTTCTTATTAGATGTGACATTTCAAGAAATTTAACAAATTTACAAACATGATCTGAGGGACATCTGTGACAGCTTTTCTTTGGTTGACAACATCCTTTATTCTATATGAGTTGAAATATTATGACACTAAAAATAAACATCTTTACAACCACACTGCAAGAACTGATACTAGATTGCGATGTCAGTGGATAATTGAAAAACATGCACAATTTTATAATAGTTAAAATAGTAAAATATTTGCCCATTTATGTTATGACCCAAACACATGTTTAGTTTGTGTACATATATGTGTCATACCTTTTTAATGTTGGCATTCATTGTTATAACCCTCCATTCATTTGAAAAACAACTGAACTATGTTCTGTTTAAGATGTTTAACTGTCTGCTTTGTAAGTGCCCTCGTGGAACTTTATCAAGTTAATTTATCTTGAGGAAAACCTTGGTGGATATAAAGTCATCTCATCGACTCATCGCCAACTGGACCTGTAACAGCTAAAGAGGCATTTTACAGCAGCTGGGTTTAAAAATACACAGATTATCGAGTACTGACACTTTGAGTTACAGTTGCTATTATAGTTCTTTTTTTACTGGAAGGCTGAGTGCAAAAGTAGATTAGAAGATAAATTATAATCTGGGAAGAAAAATGAAATGTTAAAATAACATACAGAAGAGAATGAAGAGGAATCGGTGCAGTATCAATGATTTTTTTTTTTTTTTTTTTTTTACTGCAAGGTCAGCTGTTGCTCGGCTTCTCCAGGGAAACCACCGCCAACACACATGAGCTCACACTGTGGTCACTCACTCACACATGCATCAGTACAGCGGTCTGCCTACACAGAGCAGCACCAACCCATCACACAGCGTACACGCCTCATCTAAATGTATATGAGAATGTAACAACAGCAATTTACATAAAGTGACAGAAATGTTCTAATTAATGCAAGGCTGTATTCATGCTAAGAGCTTGTGTTTTTCTTTTTGACTGGACTTAACTGGTATCTTAACCCACTATCTTCACTGAATTTATTTAAAGACACAATTTATTTTACTACAGTACTACTGCATTGATCCATATACTTACTTGGCAAAATTGATTTCATTTTAATGTAGTTGTACTAGGCACTTAGTGATTTGTGACATCTAAATGTTTCTGGGCACAGAAACAGTGATATTATTTTACTGATTTTCAGTGCCTGGACTTTAGAACTTGATTGGAAGTAGCTTTTCATAAGAAGCCAACAGGTTAGAATTGAGGCAATAGTAGCATTATACTAGATTTAGGAGAGCTATAGTAACTTTTCAAGCAGAGCGTATACAAAATGAGATGCTAATGCTTTGCTTAAAATTAATGACATTGCCAAAATGCATTCTTTTCTCCACAGATCTGACCTGGAACCTGACTAGTCAGTAGATAGGCCTAATGCTTTACTTGTTTTTCCATGGAGAGAAGCAGATGATGGATCCACCACCAGAAAAGTCTTTCTTAAAAAAAATCATATGCTTTCAAATACAGAAAAAATAGCTAAAATTTAATTACACAAAGGCAGCAGTAAAACACATGTTGTGTTTTTAACTTTTTAAATACTAAGTACGTTCCAGCACACTATCCTTCAGACTGTAGCTATACAAACCACATATGGCAAGGTGACACATATTAAAGATGGCGAGATATAAATGAGTCCACATAAATTCAAATTGGAAGTAGAGAAAATGATTAAACTTTTTAGGATTATTTACTGCGTGCTGAGTCGACATGGTACAAGTTATTTATTCATCGACCATCAAAAACATTTATGAGTGTGTTTCTGCAGAATGTACCAAACAAGAAGCCATAAATCCCCCAATGTATCTTTCCATTGCACTCTGAGTGCTCCATCCATCGCATCTCTCTACCTCCTCCCCTTTACACCATCATTTGTCATTTTCCAGTGGCTCTGCGTCACATGACTGAGTGTCCCATGGCTGTAAAGATTTGCAGTCAATTTGGAATTCATCAGTCGTGATTGGATGACGGTCAAAGCATGGAAGAAGCGGGGCATAGTGTCTGGGGCATATTTTCAATGTTATTTCCTCAACACAGTAACTACAGGGAGAATAGATAGACAGAAGATAAAATATTTATGCTTGTATGACATATAGAGAATATACCCCAGTCACACAACATTACATTATTCTTTTATTTATCCATACCATATATATTCACATCTTTCAACTGATTTGAGATGTGCTACCTCCAACAAATCAACAAATTCATTGTATTTGTCATGGTGTTCAAAAGTTTGCAAATGCATGTTATGTGTAGCCTCTTTAATAGAGTTCAAACTTTTTCGAATTATGCCCTAACACAAATCACAGATCTGACAATAAATATATAGAAAAGGGTGGAACAGTTTATCTCCTCTGCAGCGCCATAATTCAGTGTTTTCTCCACAAGGTGGTGTCATGGTCATTAGCTCAGTAAAATAAGCTATTCTCACAATGGTCTTATTCACCATCAATGTTCACATCTGAAAGAGACGCAGAACAGAAGATTTGTTTATTGTTTATTTTGTAGGTCTTTGTATGGACCTTGGGAATAAATAAATGATGCTGATAGACATCTTGGTGTGAGTTACGTTCACAGTTGCCATCATTGTGTGAAGCAGTGTCTCATTACCAAAGTCTAGAAGACTGGGCACTGGTGAGAAGGGCTAGTCCTGACCCATCCATCGACCAGTCAGTCCACAAACTCAAACATTGTCTTTTTTTTTTTTTTTACATCAACCTGTCCAGGAACTGCAGGTGGAAATTGGCCTTTTATGCTATAAACCTGACATAAAGATATTACCTATTTTCTGTAGTAATGTTTTTTTATGTGCATTGTCCCTTATAAAAAAGTGAAGCAAACTAATGCTAAATAAGAATAACCAAAGTATGTATGTCAGTTTTTTATTCATAAATATTTAACCATGTTGATAGTTTTCTGTTCACAGTGACACATTGGTGTTTTGCATGGACAGGTCAGCAGAGCATTAACACCCCGGCATCAAGGTTAACAAGCTTTGTGTGAGACAGTGCAAGTGACTCAGGATCAGATAATGGGGTCACGCACACTCAGGCAAAGGGCAGAAGAACCTGGATGCACTCAGTAGATACAGAATTAATATGCTTAAAAATATGATGAAAAAATAATCTAAGATGTCATATTCATCAGATCCTTAAAATAAAGACAAGCTTTGTGACAGATAGCTCTTATCACAAATGCAAGGCAAAACGTCTTGACGAGCCTCCACCCATGCAGGGTGCAGGATCTTCAACTGGGAGCCATCGTCCAATGATGTTTGCCACTTTCAGTATTCTCCTGTCCATTATTTTAATAGTTGGAAAAATTATGTTCTTAAACTACCACCAGATGTCACTAGTCAGCATTCTACACACTAGATTTGTAAGATTGGAACTGCTTATTGTATTTAGGAGAATATTCTAGAAGTTACCATCTAAAGCCTGCCATTCATTTACCTATAATGAAATATATAAGAAAACTGTATAGGTAATTGAGTCAGCACTTTCTAACTAAGTTAATCATAATATATTTAACATAGTTAAGATATATTGATAAATATAATGTATTAATATATTTCTTAACAGTTCCTGAAACTGCATTGATACCTGTTTATCACTATGTCTTCTTGTTATTGTTGACTTTATAATTTATTTAAAGTCTATTAGACCTTATGTTTACAACTTAAACAGTCTCTTAATGCTCTGTCTAATTGGTTAGGCGCCACAGCCTGCGCACTGTACATTAGAGTCCCCCCCCCGCGTGCCCTAAGGTCTTTCTGTGTCCTTACATACCCTAAGTAACTCAGCAGGACAAATAAACTAAAATATGCTAATAGCCACTGTGACCACTACTAATCACAAAACAACATATCATAATTAAAAGAAAAAATATACATGTATGTGAAGTCAAGTGTCTTGCCCATGGACACAATATCAGCCTTCTGGATCAGGGAGCAAACCTGACAAACTACTTTGGGATAAATGCCATCATCTTTCATGGATTACAATGCACATAACAGAAATGACACATTATACCAAATGGTTCATACACTATAAAGAATCTACTCCATTCCAAAAATAAAGATCTCTTTCCTTGTGAACAGCTTTATGTAAAAAGTATTTTACAGCCCCTGTGATGTGAAGCATATGTGAACATTGTGCATTGCCTTCTCTTAACTATGTCTCCATTCATCCTCATTTGACTGTCCTGGTCGAGTGCTTGAGCAGAGCAGATGGTGAGGCCCGGAGAGGTCTGTACAGCACAGTGTGCAGAGTTGGATTGTTTTTCCAATTTGACCTGAGAGAATCCACACAGATAATCACCAGCACCGGGATCATGGATTTAGTCCTGCAGGGGCCACAGCGGAGCGCCGAATACACTACAGTCTCAAGACTTACATCCTAGACAGTGGGACAAAGATCAGCGAGGAGGACATGTGGAGAAAAAAATTGAAAAGGGTTACAATGGACTGATTTGAGTTGAATATTTGAATTGATTAATTTGACAATGAACAAAAAAGATGAACATTATCAAAAGAAATTCCCTTGACAGCTTGATGGTAAACTACAATTAAAATCTATTACTTTTCCTAATCTGTGAACAATATAGTGAACGATTGTTCACTATGTTGTTCTAATTAGTTGGTGTGAAAATGTAACCTAGTATGTATGTGTGTACATTCAGCACATACATACTGAATTAAACCCTGAAAACAAAATATAGCTTGAAATTCAAAAAGTCAAATTGTGTCCTAATAATAGTACTTTTACTAAATAAATTCTTGTGTTGTCTTTATACTTAAACCACTAGTATGTTTCTTTACATTTACTTAGGTTTAACAATAAATGTACTGGCCAAAACTTTGTGAATGAGTAAGCTATTTGAATGTGGGAAAGCTCTGGCCAGGGATAAACTGAAAACAAAGACCATTTTGTAAATGGACTGATAATGTGTATTAATACATAATATTTGTAAGGGAAAAAAAGGAACTTTCTTGTTTTAGCTATACCTTCTGCAGACAGACTGTTTAAACACTTCTGTCTGTGAAAAGTTGTGAAAATTTGAAGTATTGTTTTGTTATTATTACTTACAGCCAGTGCAGTGTCACACAAATCCACATTAGTGTCTCCACTGACTGTAGTGAGTGTCATTAAAAGCTGCAGCAGACACGTTTCACATCTCATTATGTGGCTATTAAAGACACAGCCTTATTATATTTCATACACAAATGAATATGGCATTAGTCTAGATCCCAGTAAATCCTGAAAGAGCTGCATTTGAGCTCTTAATTATGTCCCCATGATACACACTAATTCCCGTTATGACTACAGAGGTTTCTTGCACTAACACCATGGAAAGAAAATGAGTATCTCAAACATGATTTTCCTATATTATCTATAGTATGAGATACAGTATCTCCATCTATGAGAGATCTGAGAGATCTATGGTGGTGGACTGGAACTGGTTGTCAGAAGACTCAACAAAGTTATGTTGTCTGGGTTTGTTTTGTGGCTGTTCAATATCTGAAACAGAAAACACTAAAGCTAAAATACAGACTAGAGTAAAAAAAAAATAAGAAGCTAAAATATAAGACAGGTTACAATGATGGGGCAATCAATTAATTTTACTTAGCAAAATAATTTTTACAAGTCATATTGGCAAATATTTGCATTCTAAATGTGCTTCATGTTTAACTAGATTGGAGAAAGCAAAGATCGAAGAAGAAATCTCTTATCGGCACTACTGCTCATGGACACTGGCACTCTAAAAAGGTAACATCATTCATAAATGATATAAGTACATAACGCTTAAGTCAGGACTGACAGCTCAGGGCTTAATGCACTTTGTACAACGCCCCCACGACAAACATAAGGTTATTTTTTAAATGTTTGTAACTTCTATACATCCACTGAGAACTGTTTTTGAGCTGAACATAAATGTGCCATAACTACAATAAAGATGAAAAAGCAATCATGGTTTTTACAGACAGAAAAAGCCTGCAGCTCTGAGGGCAGTTGCCCTTCTGCATATTGACATACATGTATAATTTAGAGTTTGCTTGGCGTTTTCAGCAGCGATGCACGGCTCGCCATCCTTTTGGACAGGTGCAGTCATGCGTTATGGCTGCCTCATCACCAAACCCCCCCACCACCACCACAACAGAATATTCAAATGAAGTTGTTTTTACCAGATCATAATGTTGCAGACAGAAATATATTGAAATGCACAAGCCTTTATCTCCTTTATAGTCACTCAGTTTCATGGCATCCAATTCAAATGTTTATTTTCTCAGTCTGCAAAGCTTCAGCAGAGGAAGCCATAATGATACCTGCTTGCTTTCATATGCTGGGTCTGAAATTTCAAAGATAAAGCTTGAACACAATAACCGGGTAAATATTAACTGAGAAGCTATTGGATGCAGAGGAGTGCATTGTAAACCAGGGATGACGTTTATATTGTGACAGATAGGGATGTTTGGGAGCTAAGGAGACTTTTAATCAAACTGGTATCCGGTTTTTAATTAATGCAAACAATTAATTGAATCTGGAAGTTGTGGCCTACATTTATGCTGTATCATGCTGTAACACATATTTTCACGCATTTAAGTTTGCCTCGTGATAAAAAATGATAAAAAATGAAAATTTATAATTTTACATGAGTGGATATATTTATAGTTTTACTTCTAAAACTGTGTTCCTAAATGTACCCACTTTGCCACCATAATACACTGCTAGAGCTGTTTTCTTTTAGATTTACTGTAAAATACAAAGTAGCTTCAAAAACAAAAGTGTCCACCTTTTCATCTTATTGCTGTAATCCGCTCATCCTTGTTTCTCACACTTCTCATCTCATTCCACATGGGCTAATGCCTGTAATAACTGCACTATAATCCCTATTTAATGATAAACCTAATGTTAATCCATCATTATGAACCCCAGAGGAATAGTCCCAAATATGCACCATGACAAACAAAATCTGACTTTCTGCCCTTTTTCACGTAACTGCAAATAGAGAACTTCACAGTGGCACAACACTTAATAGTCTTGACTGGTCAAGAATCAGCATGTAATGGCCATCTTAAAATCTTTTCCTGCAATACAAATTTCAAGTGTGTCTAATCAAATTGTCAAGTTAACCAGATCCTGTAATTTTCCCACACACGAGCAGACAATAATGTGTTGTACAAATTTGCTCTCATGTTACAAAGGCTGGATGCGCCTCTCTCTACTTCATCGCTCCTCGGGCTGGTCACTGGGGGCCAGCGTGTTGCTTACATTAGGACACACCAGGACCAGTGCTGTATTTAAAGCTCTTTTAGCGACAGAGGGGAGCATTTCCTGGTTCTTCTGCTCCACACCAGCATCAGTCACACCGGAGTAAGTACCTCACAGCTTACAAACTCTGCTCTGTACATGTTTATGGGTAAGATTAGATTTGGCAGAGGTTAGCTACTGGAATAACAATAGTAAGTTTTTAAGTACAGAACATTTTAAAGCAATAGGGATACAAGTTACAATGAACTAAAAGCATCTGAATAGTTTCTATTTGAAATAAACCTTACAGTGTAGAACTACATTCTAGTTTATTTAATTCATTTCTAAAGATTAGGACTGTGGAAAGGTAAGTCACACTACCAATACTTGTTGTTGTTACCTTTATTTTAAGCTTTATTTCATTTGAGCCAATTTTGCTCTTGTTACAGTCTTGTTTTATAGTTGGTTTAGTCTCAGCTTCACTGTTTTTTTTAATAATTTAGCACTATAGTTATGGAAAATAGAAACCTAAATCTTTTTGATGTTGCTATGTGGTATGCTAAAAATGAGCTTCCTTCCGTTCATCAATTAGACAAATGTGGTTAGCCTTGGGCCATTAGCACTGAGTGGCCGGATCAAATACAAAAATTTGTGACAATTATTTATATCTGCTTGGAAATGATGGTCAAGAAATCCGCAGACCATGGTCATTATCTGTTATGTGTTCAGACTAATGAAGGAGCTTTAATAATGCACTTTTATTTTGTGGTTTAAGACTGAGAGGAAATCTGGGTCAAAGGTCCACTAAAGAGTACTGGAAACTGGAGGTGGTTCCAGTACTAAGTACTAAAACATTTATGAGATTTTAAGCATATGATATTAGTTTTCTCATTCTTAACTTGTATTTTGTGATTCTTGAATGTTAAAGTAATCCCCCGTTTGTGGCATGGGTGGTCAGAAAATTCTACACACATCGCATACCCTATCCCTGCCCAGTCATGTAGCTATTCTTAAAAATTATTGCTATAATTGGTGAATATGGTGAAGAGCCAGGACCAACAGCAAACAATCAGTTTTGTGGTTTTGAACAGCAAATATTAAGAATTACAATTTACAAAGTGCTAATAAATTATCTAGTTGTATGAACACCAAGGTCAAGGTCTGCCTATCTGAATAGTCAGGTTAGAGATTTGGTACACTAACATATGGCCAAAAGATTGTTCTAATTAAGGGAATTGTGAACTTTATCCCTTACGTCAGGTTCTGTAATGATAATCAGCTTTTGAATTTCTTTTTCAGTATTACTGATTGAGCTTCCAGTTAATTACAGCTGGACTTGCATTGTGGTCACCTTTAATAAGACATCACATCCACACTCGGCCTAAGCTGCATCTGTGTGTTTTTGTATTGAGACTGAATTTGCACAATGATGTCACTGGGAGTTTTCTAAAGCAGTTTAAACCATGATTCATCCAAACACAACAGGATTTGTGCACACTAAGCAAACTGTGCTGGATTGACTATGGCACACGGCACGCTGCTGTTGTCCCTATCCAAAGCTTAGTCCACGATTGTATTTTAATGATTTCCAAAGAAAATTCACCAAAGTCTCTGGGTCTCATAATGTTATTTGTCCTTTCAGCGTGACAAAACCATACAACCTAATTGCACGGACATTATAATATTTTTTTTCAAACGCAGGCTAGTATTACCCAAGGACATCCAGGACACTGCCCCCAGCTGTGGGCGACGTAATTGCTTTCTCCAGCACAGAGACTTCACTCCCCAACACGACAGATTAGTTTAGCGCATTAATCGTTGACCTCTAACTGTTGTACATTGGCTAATGAACTTTTAATTTGTGAAGTTATTTTGTTTGGCTTTATTAACATGCAGAGTACAGCTGACTGTGGAGGGATGAACATTGGCAGAGAGGTGGCTCGTCAGAACAGCACTTACACCTACGTGATAGAAGATGATGTACCAGCCTGGGCAAGTCTAAATATAATTGGGGTCAGTATACATTTTTATAAATTAAAGCAGGGTTTTCACTCATTTTCACTAAGGACCATATTGGCAAAAATATTAATAGAAAAAGCATCATTATACTACACCTTTTCTCACATACTTAATGTATGTGTGCACTATTTAGCATAGCACATTATAACTAAGTCTATACTAACGGTGTTACCCTTGTGTTATCCTTGTGGTGAAATACCAGTTGGCTGAGAAGGGTGACCTGGCCATCCTTGAGAGCCAGGTGAGAAAGAGCCCTGAGGTCCTCCGAGAGAAAGATGAGCTTGGAGCTGGTCCTCTTCATCATGCTGCTGCAGGGGGCCATGTCACCCTCATCCAGCTCATCATGTCTGTGGACTCTGAGCGTAAGCCCCTCTCCATCCATCACAGCTAACCTACTGGAAAACATCTGCATGATAACCATGTATATAAACACATCAGATCACCACCTCCATGGGATTTACATGTGTGACTGTGCTTGTGTCCCAGAGCTGAACAGCAGTGATGAGCAGGGAAATGTGCCACTCCACTGGGCTGTGGAAAAGAACCAGGCCGAGAGCAGCAGGGTCCTCATGGACCTCGGGGCCGACCCAAACATTCTCAACAAAGCCCTGCTGGCTCCTCTGCATGTGGCTGTGAGCAAGGAACACAACAACCTCATTGAGGTCAGGACTCTTTTTTAGAACCAATTTAATGCAGTTTATAAATGACTAGTTTTCTAGCTCTATAATAACTTTGTCTGACCAATAAAAAGATCTAATCTCATGAAGTCATTTTGCACTATCATGTTGCTTATCTGTCCAGCAGCATTTAGCTGTGAGTTTGAAGCAGGACTAAACACTCCTGTGGGAGTTGACATGAGTGCAAAACATTTACATTTCACTGTCTGTTGTAGTTGTTCATGTCATACAGCGCAACAGACTGCAACCTTCAGGGAGACCTGGGAAACACTCCTCTGATACTGGCCAGTTCCCTCAACAACGCTGAAGCCCTGAGCATCCTGGTATGAAACAGTCAAACCTCAAAACTATGACCAAACTATACAAAATGTACTTTGTGTGAGTGATGTAGGTCTGCCCACGTCTTTATTCATTTTCCATTGTCACAGATAAAGAATGGAGCCAAGCTGTGCCAACAAAACCGTCTGGGTCACTTCCCAGTGCATGCAGCTGCCTTCGCTGGTTCAAAAAAGGCTATGGAAGTCATCCTCAAAGCAGGTGCAATCAAACTGATAATGCAAAAAGCACAGATATTTAAAGATCACTAGTCCTGGATAAATGGCACAAAATGAGACAACATGAGAAACATGATCATGTGATGTAGCCCAGATACCACAGGCACTCCTCACTGTTTATACTCTTTGGAGCCTGTTTATGTGACTTGAAATATTTTTGAACAATTTAACATACAGTAGATTTAACTTTTATTTTCAAAACAAATTGTTCTTACAGGTGAAGAGATTGGTTATGGGCCTCTCAAGCAAATTAACTACCTGGACAAAAGTAATAGTAGCCCCCTCCATCTTGCTGTCCGTGGGGGTAACCTGGAAACCATTCAGCTGTGCATTGCCACTGGGGCTAAAGTGGACCAGCAGCAGGTAGACTTTGGAAAGATATGTGGTGATTGCTTTATTTAAACTTGCATAAACTAATTATTTTTGAGTGGAAAATTTGAAATTGACACACAGTAGGACAGCAGACAGACATTAATTTGGTTGTCAAAACGTTATAGCTCGGTCACTTATATTTGCACATAGATGCTACAGACAATAATGCCATTTGTGCTGCACAATTTAAGTTGTTCCATTTCACTCTAAATTCACTGGCTTTTCCAACAGGCTTTGTATGATTACTGTGCTAGCCATTTG
Source organism: Taenioides sp. WSHXM2023 (assembly GCA_029959045.1). NCBI lineage: Eukaryota > Metazoa > Chordata > Actinopteri > Gobiiformes > Gobiidae > Taenioides > Taenioides sp. WSHXM2023. Next base: position 257,187 of record CM057105.1, on the reverse strand, counting down.
GGAGTCATATTTACATAGTCACTGGACCACTTCAGGCCAGATCATCACCAGATCTGATAGTGCGTACAACAATTAGTCTAGTTGGGCTAAAATGACATACATTAGTTCCACAGTAGAACAGAGTGGAGAGAAGGCAGACCTCCTCCTGCCAGTCCTGCTTATGCCATTAGAGGCTTTAGTTACAGTTAACAGTGTTCAGAGTATCCAGAAATTTCTGGTTTCTGCTCTAATAGGTTTTGTACTTGAGTAAATTCACTAAAATATAAATTATTCATTTTGAAGTTGGCCTGATCTGATTATGTTCTCCAAGTTGTTGGTAATTTAGATATTTTAGCGCAAGTGGACTTCTGATGATGCACTAGTCATTTTTCAGGGGGACTTGGGACTGGCACAAAAATACACTATATTGCCAAAAGTATTCACTCCCCTGCCTTGACTTGCATATAAACTTAAGTGACAACCCATTCTTAAACCAAAGGGTTCAATGTGTTGTCGGTAGTAATGGGCCAAACGAGCTGACGCGTCAACCCGTGTCGAGCTCAGCAAGCGACGCCTGAGTCGAGCTGTGCCGCAGTGTGCACGACTTTAATAGTCACGTGACTGTGTCATTAGTGTCGCTCATGTCGGGAGCGCGAGGAGCGCGAGGAGCGCGAGGCTCTGTTGCCGTGTCTGTTCATCACTACAGAACCACAGAGAAACAGAAGATAGGCCTCTTCTGTGTGGGCCCATTTACAGGTTTACTGAAAAAACTAGATTATTTTTACTATTATTTTACTATTATTTTTTACAACCATTCACCTTGTCATGTATCACGTATATGCCTACTTTGTACTACTTTGTACAATAGACTGTGATTAGCTTTAATGACATGAGATTGCATTACCTTCTTGGTCAGTTCTTTCATGTGTTGGATATCAGAGCGCATCTATCACAAATGAGTGTTCACGTGTCTGAATGAACAAGCCCCGCGCTGTCAATGCTTCAGAATAGGAAGCAGTTCATTTTTAAAACCACCAGATGGCGCTATAGAACGCACCAACGCGGTATCAACACAGTGTCAAGACAGTGTTGGAAGTGTGTTACTTGAGGCCTCATTTACCCATCACTAGACTTCGGTCCACCCTTTGGAGCTATAACAGCTTCAACTCTTCTGGGAAGGCTGTCCACAAGGTTTAGGAGTTTGTTTATGGGAATTTTTGACCACTCTTCCAGAGCGTGTCTAGAGCAAGCGCAATTTGTGAGGTCACACACTGATGTTGGACGAGAGGGTCTGGCTCTCATTCTCCGCTGTAATTCATCCCAAAGGTGTTCTATCGGGTTGAGGTTAGGACTCTGCAGACCAGTCAAGTTCATCCACACCAAACTCTCTCATCCATGTCTTTATGGACCTTGCTTTGAGCACTGGTGCACAGTCATGTTAGAAAAAGAAGGGGCCATCTCCAAACTGTTCCCACAAAGTTGGGAGCATGGAATTGTCCAAAATCTGTTGGTATTCTGAAGCATTCAGAGTTCCTTTCACTGGAACTAAGGAGCCAGCTCCTGAAAAACAACCTCACACCATAACTCCCCCTCCACCAAACTTTACACTTTGCACAATGCAGCCAGACAAGTACCGTTCTCCTGGCAACCGCCAAACCCAGACTCATCTATCAGATTGCCAGATGGAGAAGCGCAATTCATCACTCCAGAGAACACATCTCCACTGCTCTAGAGTCCAGCGGCAGTGTGCTTTACACCACTGCATTGCACTTGGTGATGTATGGCTTGGATGCAGCTGCTCGGCCATGGAAACCCATTCCATGAAGCTCTCTACGCACTGTTCTTGAGCTAATCTGAAGGCCACTCTGCAGAAAGTTGTCGACCTCTGTGCACTATACACCTCAGCATCCGCTGACCCCGCCCCATCAGTTTACATGGCCTACCACTTCGTGCCTGAGTTGCTGTCGTTCCCAGTCACTTCCACTTTGTTCTAATACCACTGACAGTTGACTGTGGAATATTTAGGAGTGAGGAAATTTCACGACTGGACTTGTTGCACAGGTGTCATCCTATCACAGTACCACACTGGAATTCACTGAGCTCCTGAGAGCGACACATTCTTTCACAAATGTTTGTAAAAACAGTCTGCAGGCCGAGGGGCTTGATTTTATTCACCTGTGGCCATGGAAGTGACTGGAACACCTGATTTCCATTATCTGGATGGGTGAGTGAATACTTTTGGCAATATAGTGTACAGTATATCCTGATAGCAAAGATGTAAATGTTAACTCGAGAAAAAACTACTACTCCTAAGGACAACCAAAATCCACTAGTGTACAAGTAAAGCAGCAGGACAACAAGGTTTAAGTCTAATTAGGCAGTTGAAATTAAACTTGAGTAAGATTATGAATCACAGGCTAATCTGTCCTTCCTGGTACCTACTGCTATAGAACGACCGTTCCACACCGCTCCATCTGGCCTGTACCCAGGGCGCCATTGAAGTCGTCAAATTGATGTTGTCTTCGGTTGATCAAGTGGCAGACATCATCAACCTGACAGACGGAGCATGTCAGACACCCCTGCACAGGTGCCCAACCACCTACCTGCTTTCACTGGCCTGATTGGCTTATTCATCCAACTAATTCACTGCATGCTCAGAATGCTAATGAACTCACAGGGCACAGAGGTAACTTTTCAGACTAAGGTCCCCAAAATGACAGCTGGCATCGGGATACTCACTGCAAAATTAAACTGACAAATGGAAAAATGTATCACATTGTGTTTAATATTGTTTGCTTGAATTGTTGAATTATTGTGACAACATGTTCATATGTGTTTTGAAGAATATTACTTGACCCAAAGTTGTGCCTTGCCACCTGGTGGTTCTGACCCCTATGGCATACAGCAAGTCATTCTGGGCAATACATTACAGAACAGAAATGTTTACAGAATTCTGGGATTTTTTGCAATAACTTTTGTTCACTCTTTCAGGGCAACAATATTTGACCACACAGAGCTGGCAGAATATCTCATTTCATTGGTAAATTACAAATTACCTTTCTACCTTGTCTCATGTTCCAAATACAGCATTTTGAACCATACATTATCTAGGTAAATATTGGGTGTAAAGGTTAATGATCTTGCACCATCTGTTGTCCTCTGTGGAGTACTCAGTATGACTGGTCACTAGGGGAAGATGTATCATCTACTCAATATAAGCAAACAATAGAAGAAAGACAATGATTTTGACAATGATGAAGCAGGGAGAGTAAAAGAGGTTAATTGCATTGTTATTGGCAGGAATTTTGCAGTTTCATCAACTTAACATTAAATATTATCAGCATGTAATCATAAAAGAATTAACATCTGTATAGAGACTAACTCCTCCTACTGTTGTCAGGGTGCAGACCTGAACAGTGTGGACTGTAAGGGGAATACTCCTCTGCTTTTGGCCACAAGCTGTGGATCATGGAAGACTGTAGCTCTGCTTCTGTCAAAAGGTAAAGTACTGCACATTTCTGTCACAATTACCATGCAAGATATGTTGGTTTGTATAAAATGTTTTATGTTGTATTTTCAGGGGCCTGTGTCAGTGTGATAGACAGACGTGGATGCAATTTCCTCCATTTGGCCATTCTGCAGCCAAAAGGTCTGAAGAATCTGCCAGAGGAAGTCCTACAGGTAAAAACTGTGCCATTATGAGTTGCTATGATGTCAACTAATCACTAACATAACCAGACTGTGATCAGTTACCAAAAATAATAGTTGCAGCCCATGTCCCAGACCTGTCCATATTGCCAACTGATATTGGTTTATGGCTATAGAGGAAGAAAGTTAAGTTAAATATAATTAACATACTGTATGTATGTTTTTATTAATTTAGTCTATTACCAAGCACTTAGAATAACCCCTTTTAGTATCTGATCATGAATAGAAATGTGTGTTTGCATAATACGGTAGCATGATTTTATTAGCTTGTCTTCTATGCATAGGTATAATGGAAATTATTATGTACATTAATTAAGTACCTTATTGCAAGGATTACCTCACAAGAAGCAATTAAGTCTAGTTGCGCATATTATATTTTTAGCTGATGATGCCTAACACTAGAACTTTGCATTATTTATTGAAAAAACTATATTGAAGATAATTATGATTACAGCATGCATAATGAATTGTGTCTAACTTTAGCTGTGCAGTGTAAAGTCATTGCTGAATTGCGAGGACAATGAAGGCTGCACACCTCTGCACTATGCCTGCAGACTGGGCATCCATGACTCAGTCAAAAACATGCTGGGTCTGTCCGGACAGAGGGGCCTGGAGTACAAGTCCAAAGACAAGAAATCAGCCTTGCACTTCGCTGCTCAGTGAGTTCAGACAGCCTTACAAGAAATAGAGAGTATATTTCATTTATTTATACACAAGTTTGGCGACAAAACTCAAACTGAACAGCAAGTTACACATTCAGGCAGAGCTACAAATATAGAAAACACAAAGGCTAAACCAAAAACAACTGTAACTGTATCCCTATGGTTACCCACACCTTTGCCCATAGTTTTAAGGTGAGGTAGTTTATCAGTGTACCTTTTTATGTGGCATACAACTTTATACCTCGACCTAGACTGACCTCACAAAACTAGAACACAATTAATGCATGGCATCCTAATGGAGAGTGAATATTAGTAATATTGATTTTCTATCATGCAAACCATATCAAAGGCAGAGGGCAGATGAAGGCCAACCACATCCTCTTTCACACCTGTTCCTGAGAACTGACAGAAGCAGCTGCTGACTTTCTCAACAAAGACTTCCAACAAAAGTAAAGTTTAGATATTAATGATAGTATGTGGGACATTCACTCAAACACATATTGTATCTCTGCGTACCCTGTGGGTTGAAGCAAAAAGCATGACTGGTCTATGATGATTCTAACAAGTTAATAATAAATAATGTAATGTTCCCTGATGTACATGGTAGGTACGGTCGTCTGAACACATGTCAGCGTATCCTGGAGAACATTAAGGACTCTCGTCTGCTAAATGAGGGGGACGAGCGCGGACACACTCCTCTGCACCTGGCCTCTGCTGGAGGACACACCAAAGTGGTGCAACTGCTGCTGCGCAAGGGGGCGCTCTTCCATTGGTAAGCCCTCAGTCAGGAATAAACTACCTTAAAAATAGTATGAAAACAATATTTCCATTTAAAAACCTAATGCTTATGAACAGTATAATCTTAATATATTTGTGATGCTGTAATGTTGCTGTTAATGGTCTCTGTAGTGATTATAAGGGCTGGAGCTGTCTGCACCACGCTGCCTCTCAAGGATATACTCAGACTATGGATATACTGATCTCAGCAAATATAAAACTTCTGGATAACACTGATGAAGATGGGGTAAGGCAACCATTTTATTCACCTTTAGTCTTCAAAGTGTAAAGAACTGCTCTAAATTCCTAATCATCACAGAACACAGCACTGCACATTGCTGCTAGAGAAGGTCATGTGGCCGCAACCAAACTGCTGCTGGCCTGCAGCGCTGAGATCCTTCTGAACAAGAACGAAACATCTTTCATGCATGAGGCCGTGCAGAATCTGAGGAAAGATGTGGTCAATGCAGTGATCGACAGTAACAGGTGCAGAGACGTAAATGTATTCAATGATCTAAAGGAATGAATGAAGGCTAATGTTCTGTACTTGTCCTGCTCCAGATGTGCAGAGGCACTGACCATGTTTATCCCAGGTGGGACACAACAATGCCCCGTTCTGGACATGATTGAATACCTCCCTGAGTGCTGCAAGGTCTGTTACTGAGCAAACCAAGCCAGCATGAGAGGGGGCACAAGAGTCTTTAACACACACAAACTAAGCAAATCATGTAGTTGGTGAAATGGTGCGTTTTATTAAGAACAACAACAATTGTTGTTAACAACATCAATTAAAAAGTTGATCTGTTATGGAAATTGGATCACAATGCATTATCTTAACATTTGGGTCAAAACTGTGCAGGGTGTTCCCAATCTGCATTGGTCAGCAGTATAAAGTCATTTATTGTCAGTGCATAACTGCAGACAGTAATATGAAGGTGGTCATACTCTTGACTGTATATATTAGACAATAGTTTTAACATGAATGTCTCTTTCTTCAGCACCTGCTGGACAGCTGTGTGAAGGAGTCTGACCATGATCCCAACAGTCCAGAATTCCATGTAAACTGCACAACAACAGCAACATGGACAGATAGTTGAAGATCCAATGTAACAATGTTATTTTTCTTGCTTTCTCTTACAGATTAAGTATGATTTTGTATGGCTCCAAGCTCCCTTAGAAGCAAGGGCAGAACGATTAATGCCACATATTGGACCTCTAGCCTCACTTAATGTAAGATAAATTCAAATTGTATTCAAATTTAAGTATTGCATTTAAATTTAAGTATTGCATAAATGCCTAGAGAACTTTTCTCCCTGCAGTCAATGGTCAAACACAATCGCATCGAACTCCTTAACCATCCCGTGTGCAAGAAGTACCTGGCAATGAAGTGGTACGTAATTAAGCTTTAAGACATTTGACATTCCTTATATCATACATTAAGAATTTCTCTCATCTCATCTGTTATCTGCAGGGTGGCCTATGGGAGTATTGCCCATGTCCTCAACATGTTCTTCTACCTGTTAGGCCTACTGCCCCTCACCCACCTCATAGTGTCTTTGAGGCCCACATATAACATCACAGAAACAGGAGAGCGTGTTATTACAATGGAGCCCATTTGCTTCTATGAGGTTAGCATTGTCTTCAAATGCATTTTCTAGGAGAGAAAAAGCCAAAGCAGATTATTAAATACAAGACTGCATCCAGAATAAAACCTATGCAGGACATCTTAAGAGTAGGTTTACTAAAGGGTCATTAAAGCGATTCGGACTGTGTTGTCACATAGTTTTAAAATTGTTTTTGCATATGCATCTCTATGGACATTTGGCAGACCTTGTCAGTAACATAAAGTTTTGGACGTTGGAGCACAGAATAAAATAATTAAGAAAAAAATAACCACAAGGGCACAAATATGTTTCTGTGGTTAGAGCAGAAAAGCCATGAAGAAGTAATATTATATAATATATAATATTATAACATTTGTAGTATAGCAGCAACTACATTACCAGTATTAGTAGTGAACCTGTAGTGGTATTCATTTTCCACAACAACAGTAGTAGTAGTAGTAAAAAACTGGATTGCTAACAAATCTTATTTGTTGCAGCAAAGTGTGTTCCTGTCCATCTGCATGGCGATGGTGGTCGTCATGAACATCTACTCCATCTGTAAAGAGGTTGTGCAGATCTCTCAGCAGGTACTGTAATGTCCATGTCATTACCTCTCATAAACCACATACACATAAATCTGCCCCAGGCCTGGTCTGGATGGACACACTGCAATCAGCTGTGATGGATCAGCACTCTCCCACTCCCATTTACAGGATCATCCCATGGCCAGGCTGTCAAAGTCACCTTCACAAACTCCTTTTTCATGCTATGTTCAATATAAGGTGAAGATCATGCTGGCATCTTTTTTTTTGTCTTTAAAGCGCTTGAGCTACTTCAAGGATACTTCCAATCAGATCGACTGGTTTTCTGCCCTGTGTTCTCTGGGGTTTGTGATCCCACTGATGCTAAACGCACAGGGGTCCTTCCACTGGCAGGTCGGGGCAGTAGGTGTACTGAGCTCCTGGGTTGGATTCCTACTTTATCTGCAGAGGTAAATTTCCATTATTGGAGTTTCCCCTGTCCATAAAATAGTTGATGGTGTGTGTGTATACTGTATATGTGATTAGGTTTGAAGATATTGGTATTTATGTGGTCATGTTTGGAGAGATCATGAAGACTCTGGTCCGCATTGTAATGGTCTTCTTGTACTTGGTGTTGGCTTATGGACTGGCGTTTCATGCTCTGATGCTCAACCAGGTAATTTTAAACTACAATTTTCATTTTACCATAAATTAGCAAGAATAAAACATTCAAACATCTACTCTAAAACAAGCTAACAGGGAGCTACAGTGTTTTAAGACCTACTGACTCCTTCAACATCCACACTACATTTCCCTTGCACTACAATGCATACTGCTTAAACAAAACAAACAACAGACTATATCTCTAATCTTCAAAATCTATTCTACATTACCAACATTACAACTACATTACTTTTAATCGGTAACACTGTATTTTTTGCACATTAAAAAAAAAAAAAAAAAAATTTGACTGCATATTTTTATATTAATAACAAAGCACAAAATCTAAAAACACATGTTCTATGTTTTCTCTAGAAAGAATTTGATAGTGTCCCACTCGCTATTGTTCAAACCTTTGTGATGATGGTTGGAGAACTGAACTACCAAAACAATGTCTTGGACTCTTACCTGAAAGATGAATTGCCTTTTGGTATCCTGACATATTTCATTTTCATCAGCTTTGTTATGTTAATGCCAATTCTGCTAGTCAACCTAATGGTAAGTGGGGCTGAGTTGCTACCTCATATTTTTACCAAACAATATGACCTTATTTTATCTGGCTTGCCCTTCTAGATCGGTCTGGCTGTTGGAGATATTGCAGAGGTTCAGAGGAACGCAGCACTCAAAAGAATAGCTATGCAGGTTTGGGCCGTTTATCTCAAGACTATTACATTATCACAAAAGTAGAAGATTTTATTTTTATTTTGTTGATTGAGATTACACAATATATCCAAAATGTAAAGAAGACACAATATGAAGAAAGTACAGCACATGTTGTTTTTGTGCAAGGTATGATATACTGAACTGTACTTATATTGAAATGTTCTTTTTGGCAGATTGACTTGCACACCTCTCTGGAAGATAAGTTGCCCTACTGGTGTGTGAAGCGAGTTGACAAACCTTCCACCACTATTTACCCCAACCGCAAGTGCTCTAAGGTAACTATATCTTTTATCATTACACTGCGTCATGGTGCATATTTGTTGAATTGACTTAAATTAACTTAAATCTATACTAAAGACCATTCTACCACTCTAGCAAAGGTCTATGGAGTTTAAAAACACAATAGCTCACTTCCGGTATTACCACATGACATCACAAGGGGGAGTGTTTTCCATTTGATGAGAGAAGAACCTAATTATGCAGGATTTGTGTATTAAACATTGTGAATGAAACAAAACATAACTCTAGGATGTTTTTGCAGGGGTAACAGCATAATAATATAGATCAGCACAATACAAATAAATAGCACTATATGGGTCCTTTAACACAGTGGTTATAAACCTTTTTTTCTTGAAGCCCCCCTTGCCTGTGTCCAAGACAAGCCAGGGCCCACTATCCCCAAATCCTACCTGCATATACGCACTAAAAGAAAAAAAGTGATTAACTACAAACTTTTATTTGCAAAAATTCTTCCTTAAATGTTATCAGGTGTATCTAACACACACACACACACACACACACACACACACACACACACACACACACACACACACACACACACACACACACACACACAGTTTATTTTCTGACAGCCAAACAGAATAGGTATACCCCATTACAACAGAAAAATACTGACTCATTGTTATATATCAGTATCCATATGGCTTTCTTTTCTTCTGTGTGTCACCAGGTGTATAAAGTGTTCAGAAATAATAACTGCAAGGACATTTAACTAGGCCCGGTGTCTCTTTTCATGAGCGCTAAACATTAAACTTTAACAGTTTTTCTAAACAGATGAACAGAGTGGACACACACACACCTTACATAAGGAATAAAGATTCAGAGATGTATCAGCACCTAGGCCTATACATACTGCTCTGCTTCCTAATGAATTTAAATGTGGACCAAAAATATGTTTTAATTTGAATTACACCAAATTTTGATTATCCTATTGGGTGTGTTGTTGGGATTCTATAATTTTAATGTGCACAAATATAATTTTGGTAAAGTCACAACCTCAACGCAGACGAAATTGTGCGCACCCCCTGCGATCTCTAGCGCCCCCCTAAGGGGAGTGCAGACCCCAGGTTGAGAACCACTACTTTAACATATATTTATATTAAAGGATTTAGTAGAAAAGTATTTAGATATTTAACTTTAGAACTCACCACTATTTCCTGTATTATGTAAAACTATGAGAAATATTTACCAGAGGTGCTTCCCACCAAACCATGTAATAAGAAGAAAATCATGAAAACTTGTCATATGCAATTTAAGTTTAGATTTGTTGTATGTGTGTAGAATCCCTCAGTCGTCCAGGTAGAATCCATAGCAAAAGGAGAAATTAAATTTGTCAACTGGACAGAGTTTATTTGGTTGAATACGTTTCACAGCTCATCCGAGCTGCTTCTTCAGTTCTGGTCAGATGCTGGTGGACACTGCTTTGTCAACTCTGTCCAGTTGACAAATTTAATTTCTCCTTTTGCTATTTGTTGTATGTGATAACCACGTCTGTGAGGCTATGGATGTTGCTAGTTTGGCCTAATCATAGCCTCTATATTATATATATATTTGATGTTTCTAATGAAATATTACTTGATTCAAGGCTTTCTGGAAGGCACTTTTATGGGGTGAAGATGATAAACTAGTGTGGAGTCGCATGCAGGTCAAATCGCAGTCTTGCACACTGATTGAGAAAGAGCTCAAAAAGCAGAAGTTCAGGTAAAAACACTTCGTTATAGCGTCCCAGTGATCTCTGTGTGGTGTATGATACATTAGCAGCCCCTAGTGGACATTGTTATACGCTACACGGTCTGTACTGTTAAGTTCACTTGATGAATTAAGCCATGTATGATTTTCTGCAGAATGAAGGAAATGACTAGCCATCTTGAGAAGCAGCACAACCTCTTGAAGCTCATAATTCAGAAAATGGAGATCAGTTCTGAAGCTGAGGAGTACGATGGCCCCATGCATCTTCAAGGCAGCAGCCTCTGGCCAGCCCTGAGCCAGTGCAAACCCAAGGCCCAGACTGAGTCTCGCTGGGTGTCCCTCCTGAAGGCTTTAGAGGCCAGGAAAAACAACTAACATTATCTAAAATCATGTAATATCAAGTGTGCAATGTGACTGATAACTTTATAGCCTTCTAATGTTGTGTTTTATTTACTGCTTATGTTATCCAAGTGCAATTAAGTCCTATTAATGCTATAAGGTGATTTAGACTGAATTAATATAATGTATGCATGTTATTCGCACCAAAGTCTATGCATATATGCTGTTGACGAGGCTAAAGTAAGTCTTTAGTTAGGTTGTGTCATTGTAAGTAGTTCATAAATTGTTTGAGTCTTGATGTTTCATTGATGTTCTTAAATTATTGTGTACCATTATCAGGCTAAAAGTAAATAAAATTACATGAAACATAAAGTAAAGTATAATGTATATCAAGTAAACGATACATATTTTGCAAAACCCCTTAAAGTTATGCGCTTGCAGCTGTTGCTCTATATCTTGGACCGTGATGGAGATCATGACCACTGAAAGTCATTGCTGATGGACAGATTCTAGTGTTGCCTTCAAGTGCAGTTTAAAGTGAAATTTATAACTATTGGCCCAAATCTTAATGCCAGCAACAGTGTCATCTACATGTGTTTTGAGATTAGCACCCTCTCCCTAAGGAGTGTATAATACATTCACTATAACAACATAAATGTAACCAAAAAAACAAAACTGTTTTTAAATAGTAAATTAACATTATTTTGTTGAAAAGTGAAGAAGAGGACTTCCTTTATTGGTGTTTTGTAAACAGCATCAAGTAGAATAAGAGTGAGACCTTCTTTTTCTAAGTGACACTTGCAGTGGCTTTATCATGTCATATGCTGTATACAAAACTTTAATCAAGCCTACAGCTTTAGCTAGGAGCAGAGCTCTGTCTGATGTCAGGTGTCTGCGTGAAATGTGCATGAAATCTGGGTGCAAGTGTATCACGGGAATGTGGTCCTGGATTAGTCTGGTGAAGTTTGAGCCCTCGGAGTTGCCTGCCATAGGTACACTGTATGATACATATGGATTCCAGGGATAATAGAGCTAGCTGCACAGTGTCCCACAATGCAGAAATGCACTAGCATGTGAAAGCACAGTAGCCTATAATACAGTGATCATTTGAACACGGATATGATTTTACCATGGTACCATGGTAGCAACTCATGAGGATCCATATAAGCAAATAACTTATTGGAACATACTGTGCTATAGTAGTGCCTATGTTAAGTTAAATTGGGAATGGGAAACTGTTATCTGTTACTGGAGTGGATTGAGTCTAAAGCACATAGGATGCAATAGATTATTGATGAACTAAAAGCAGATGCTTTACTTGACTGAAAAAAAGGTTCACAGTTTATTTAATCAGAACAATTGAAAACTCTTGTTTCTGACAATACAAGCCAAGTACACCTTCCCTGTGTCCTATGTTCTGCCAGGTTGCTTTTCTAAATCCTCAAGCTCCAATGACAGACCTCCTCCTGTACCTGGCACTTGAATTTACTATGCAAAGTTGCGCTAAGCACTATTGATGATCATTTTCAAACGGTGTGAATTAGATCGAACAACAACTAGAGCTTGGACTCACTCTGTCTCAGGATGGCTCCTCTGCCACCCCCTCGCCATGCCAGTGCACCAGATGTCATGGGAACCTCCAACAGCTGTGGCCCGTGGAAGGAGGCTGCGTGTGAAACGTTGCTCCATGTGCAGAAACCCAATCCCTCTGTGAAACCAGCGCAGGATTAGGCACTTTTGATAAGGTCCTCAAGACATTTCTATTAGCTACACATCTGTGCTGCACAAGTGAAAGACAGGTTTATGACTACATGTTTATTTACAAACAAGCCAGCTAATTGGCAACCATTTTACCCAGATACAATTGCACAATAGCTGCACTTATGGAGGTGGCATAAAATATATACTTGAATGAGGCTTAGTGTGATTTGGAGATGGCTGATGTATGAAGTGAAGTTGCCCTTGAACCACTTTCACAGGAGACCCAGAGTGAGGTCATGGTAGCTCGAAAAAGGGGAGGAGAAATAGTCAAACTGCATACAGATGCCAAGTCCTGGTGCTTATATTAGAGGGGTTGCACAGCAAAAGGGTATTTGGTGATGCATGTACTGAAGATGTGACTTACTAAAGTTGATTGCTGATGTATCCCTTAAACAATGAGCACTTAGCAGTATATTTGTGAATCTTACCTTCTTCATAATTTTAAGGGTTTATTAAGTAATTAATTATAGTTTAATTATAGTTTAATTGATTTGTATTGTATTTTTGGGAGTTCAAGCAGCATGTCTACTGGTGGAAGTGACACAGAGGACTACGGCACACGGCACAGAAGAATAGCCACAACTCTGGACAGATGCACGAGAAAAGGCACCTGCTACAACAGGTGCTCCACTCAACACCTGGAGGAGGTCAGGGAGGAGCACAGAGCAGCCAAGGCTCACACACACAAGGACTCACGGCAGACACAGAGAAATGCAGCTAACGCCAGAGAGAGAGCGCGGATGAGAGTGCTAAGCAAAGCCTTCTCCAGACTCAAGACCAGCCTGCCCTGGGTCCCTGCTGACACCAAACTGTCCAAACTGGACACACTGCGCTTGGCCTCCAGCTACATTTGCCACCTCCGCCAGCTGCTGCAGGAGGAGCGCATGGATAGCTTCCCTCATCCAGTCACTCTGGTACGGACAGCACACTGCACACAGGTGACTCAAGAGATACAGCACACAATGCAGACAAATACATTTGTACTTTATGGTGCATACAGATGAACAACCAACTGCAGGTCAAACCTTAATCTATTCTAAATACTATACTATAATATGAGCGGGCTGATTTTTGAATATGCTTAGTCAAGTTTGTTAAAGAATGTGTTCATTCAAGTTTGATATTTTGTGTTTCAGCAGACCTGGCCTTTCATGGTGGCCGGGCGCTCAGAAGACTCCTCAGAAGTGTCCTCCAGTGGGAGACTGTGTGGAGCCACTGCATAGACCTGGGACCTGTGTGTGATATCCATTACTCTTTGTGACACTTTCTATTATGGTTCACAATTCTCCCAAGTGCAGAAACTGCTGTATAACAATATGTAAAAATGAAAATGGGCTACTAACCTAGAAAATGACTTTGTAACACCTTTATGCAGCTCCTATTTTATTTTGTGTATTTTATTTTCACTTGTCTCTCATTGCTTCTTTCATTACTCTGTTGCATATACATATATAGTGTGTTGTGTGCATTGTTCTTGTTACTGTAAAACAAACTACTCATTTATTTATTGCTTTGATATATGCTTGCATAAAAGCTTATAAGATAATAGCTCTTCAACTTTGTGTAATATTATATTCCCATCAACGCACAGGACAAAAGACCGTGACAGTGGATTAGTGAAGCAGTGGACATGAGATGCAGCTGTGTACAGTGCGCAGAATAAAAATGTCTTTGGGACAGAGACAGCTCCACTATCTACACTCAAATTTGTGTCACATCAAATTGATTTTCTGCCAGCACGAGATGCTTGCCTCGGTTCCTCTCAGCAGATGTGGCTTTGGTCCAGACGTAGACATAACACCAGAGTTTGAAAGATTTCTTTTCTCTGACACATACCAAGTCACAGATGGACACCGGACTGACAGTGAGTCAGTTGGCTTCCTTTGATCCTTTTGTTGACATAAAACCATGAAAACAGTGAGTAGAGATGGAAAGAGAACCACAGCTTACATTGACTGCATGACCAGTCAATTCAATTTAAGGACAAAGTACGAGTCCTACAGTTACCCCACGGAACTGAGTAAGAATGTTGGGTTATGTTTTAGTCATGTTGATTAAATTTTTTAGAAGTACAGTGGCAAAAAAGTTAAAGAGTGATTTGAACATTGCATGAGATGGCATTAATGACGTTCCTGCACCCAGAGGAGCCTTCTCCAAAGGCTCTACCAAGAGGACCTTCACATGATTTCCATCCACATGTCCCTGATGGGACAACTGGTTAAAATATATCATTTAAAACACTTCCAGAGAATAATCAACACCCATCATCATTGATATGATGTAAAATGGTTTTGATATGGTAGCCTACTGTGCATGCACAGTTCATATTTCATTTGTTTATTTTGTATGCAAAAAGTTAACATTATTTGCATTAGAGACAATACCAAACCCTTTTCCTAACCATTACAGATCACAGATATCCACAGATATCAGGTAAAGTGTTTGTTAATTCACTCTACGCAAACAGATCAGAGACAACACAACGCTTGTAGATTTCAGGTTAGTTATTCATTGATGTAGGATTTTTAGCCTACAGTTACAGTTAGCCATGTGAAATTAGCTTTAGCACCCTAAACAAACTTTCACAGACATTGAGCTCCAGCCTTTCACAGAGTGAGCTACAGCAACAGATGATAAAAAGTGTGATTAAGAAACAAATAAAAAATAGTGAGGGTGAATAGAAGTGAGTCACATGAGGGTGGTCCTGGTAGAGCCTCCTGGAGCTGCCTGATGTGTTTGACCCTGTCCTCATCACTGACCTGAACGTCTCTTTCCTGCGGATCACTGGAGGAGAAAACTGGCCTTGAAGAGGGACACTAACGAGAGGTTTGGGCTGCACTACATGGAGCCTGGGGTGGTTCTGTGCTCTTGGCTGGAGAAAGAGTTTTGCTGCATCCATTCAGGATTACAAATACAAATAAACAATAATAGAATAAAATCAGACAACAGACCATTGTCATAACAGTGTGTGTGTGATGTGTGTTTTCTAGGAGCCAATGGTGAAATACAGGAGAGCCTGACACCTATGCTCGAGACACAGCAGGAATACTAGTATGTCTCTCTTCTTCTTATGCCTCAGAAGGCAGACGACTGGTAATTAGTTTTACAAAAATGCAGCTTAGAATTAATGGGACAACACTAATATGACAATCATGACAGTTCTTTATTTATTATTTATTATTAATTCATTAATTCATTCATTTATTTTCTCATAGTAGAACTTCCAGCTGTTGCACCCCTGCCTGATGCTTCTTCCCCTCGGTCAGGCTGCGGGTTCTGACTCTCCTGGGACATGGAGGGTAAAGCCACTCACTGATACTGACTAATGAGGCCACTTCTCATACTCTGCCATATTTACAACATGTACTTCACACATGTCACTAATGAAATACAATGCAGCTTTTTCAGGGGGACTCGGCCATTAACCAAAACAGAAGTAGAGGCAACAATGCAACGTTTTAGGCTCATTTTCTCAAATGGAAGTAGATTTCAACTGAATTCCAACAGCTCTACTACCATCTAGTGGTAAACTGAAAATATGCTTTCAACTGAAATACTTTTGCCAGCATTTTTACACTCATACAATCATTTTGTCTGACACATTAAGCACATCAAAATGTGTCTAATGTCTTGTTTATTGTAATTACTTATGTTGCATGTACCTAACAAACGTTGCAGTAAGTAAGTTGTAGTAAGTATCTTACCAATTATTTTCCATTAAAAAGAAGATTATAAGTCAAAATGTTCTTCCCACAAATAATTTGTTTAATCCGGGACCATTTATGGAGCATATGGTGAATAATTTCTTTAATCATAACAAGTAGCAGCAGTGTAATCCATTTTTGCATGCGCAGACACTAAAATATTTGTGTCCAGCAGAGGTCAGTATGACCTCACAGTGGTCACCATGGTCACACTAGTTTGATGTTTCCTTACAGCCTGACCTTCTCTCCTCCAGAGCTCCTCTCATCTCTCTGCTAATTGTTCCAGATATGACCCCAGCTGAAAAATGCTCAATTGCATTGTCAGCGATCATGAGTCAACACAATCCAAATTCCCCTTCTCTCCGCTGGCTCTGTCTGCAGTGTGTTTCGTTTGTGGATGAATTTCCATGAACAGGAAGGAACTGGAGGTCCAAAGCCAACACCAGGGGTTGAGGGAGGCTGCCTTTGTAGCTGCCCCAGGACCGTTCACTCTGGGCCCAACAGTCGGCACCAGTCCAGCCGGGCGCTTTGAGCTCTCCAAACCCACTCAGTCTGTGTTTGTTATTCATCCAGTCACTCAATACCACTAATGAGCACAGGGATATGTAAATCCCTAACTATTTCAATCATGTTTGCCGAAAGTACACCCTTCTCAATAGGGACAGGTTCCTATGGTTTCCAACTTTCTACTGCCTTTGTTGAGGAAAGACATTCCTCTCAGATACAGAAATGTTGACCTTTGAACTTACAACTGTCAACCCAAAAAGAAAAGCTAAAATTAAAATAGCAGTATGATTATTGTAGTGAGATAGCTAGACAACATGGTATATTGTTCCAATTCTTAAGTGGGCTAGTGAAATTTGTGGTTGAAAAGTGGACCAAATCCAACTCACATCCGTGAACTTCGAGGGAATTCTAAAGGCCTGCAGCAGATCCAGGACTGGACTGGAGGAAGTGGCCTAAGAATGTGTTTGTCTTGCAAAAGGTTACTGAATGATACAGACATCTGTGTAAACATATTTTATTCAATGTTTTTAAAGTAAATGCTGATTTATTCTGGCATTACAAAAATTATGTGGCAGCTCTGAAGGTTGGGGTTGACAGAATTTTGGTTGTAAATCCCAAACTAAGGGCCCAATTTCTTTGAAATTTGAAATTAGATGAAAATCTGTCTGAGTCTGAATGCACATAGATTCTGCCAAAAGATATATATATATATATATATATATATATATATATATATATATATATATATATATATATATATATATATATATATATATATATATATATATATACACATATATATATATTAGGTTTGGTCTAAAGTGGGTGCATTAAGAACTACATAATTCTGTGAGTAATTCATTGCAAGTCTGGTGATCAAAAGCAGACACAGCTCCTTAAATGACATCACTTGCAACATAGTGCTGAATATCATTAACCAGCATTCATTTAAAGTCAAAAATATTACATCCATTAGTATCAAATCTCTACACTTCTCATGCAGACTGAAGTGCCATTGTTCTAAGGATGTGGTTGAGTTTATTTTCAGAGTGTAAAGATGCCATGCAAACCTCCAGGTCAATAAGACACAAATGAAAAAGCTGTTTTCCCCTGACACTGGTGGTTTCTGTTAAAAGCGTATTCCTTCGCACTACTATATGCATATATCAGTGGGTATTGCCCTCTGGCGCATGGATCTGTAAATGGCAGGAAGACTGAGAGACAGGTTTGTCTTGTGTGTGCCACTTCCTCTGCACACGACTCGCTGCTCCGTAGAGCTGATTAGGTTACAGTAACAGCACTGAGAGCGAGGGTCTCTGAAGGGCAGGGGGCTCTTTGTGGCAGGATGAGCTATGTTGGACAAACAAAGAAACGAGGAATGATGAACTCTTTAAATACTGGCTCAGAAATTGCCCTTGTAACAATGTATATATAAGTAATTTCATCTGTAATACATTCACCATAACTAAAATAAATATTTTGGTCAAAGATAACCCTGTGCAATACACAAAAACATAGTTGACCTAAATGTAATTTTTTTGGTTTATGTAACTTGTACTCAAGTACAAATTTCCAGTACTGTTTACCTATGTAACAGAGTAAGACCAGGCCTATTGTCAGTCCCGATGTATCAGACTCCTAAATGTGCGGGTGTTGTCTAGTCTGATGCCATAGTCAGTAGTAACAGATATTTGTTTGTGCTCCGGGGGCATGTGGGGTATCCTGCCCTGTTTACAAGCGCAGGGCGGTGCCTCCCTGGACTACTTCTCTCACACAAAGACATTTACTCTGTTGGGATAATTTTACCAACACAATAAACCTGTGTTTTTATGTCGCTGTTGCCTCAGGGAGTGTTTGCTTAGCAGGTGCAACATTGTTCTAAAGAGGATAAAAAAGGCATAAATTACTCCTTTGGCTTGAAGTTGACCCAGCTGATATAGTATAGGTATAAAACAAAACTAAGAAATCTCTTCATCATTCCATTCAATGAATTTCAGATGATTTGGGGGTATCTGCAAGTTATATTCAGTCTTTAGTACACCAATTAGTAGTAGAATTTAGTACTGATTTAGTGTATTAAGTCAGTCTTTAGTACATAAAGCTTGTGTGCCATGCCATTTCTGACCTCACCTTCAAACTCTGAAAACAACCAACCCTTTTCCACTACACCTCTATAGACTAAAGGGAAACTTTTCTAAAGAGAATGAGGATGTGAGTAAAAATGACGTATGCATTCTGACATACTAGAAGCTATGGAAGATTCTGGATTTATGAGTAGTTGAAGAAATCCAACATGGTCAATGTGAGCAAGGGACAAGGGGGATCAACACAGCAGTGATAGCCAAAGATCTATTCAATATGGTCCACATGAAAACACTAGATCAAGTTGGTTGAAAAAACTGTGTCCAACTGTCCATCATATATTATCTGAACTATGTTAACAACGAAGCAAAACTCAAACTACATTTTACTGTAGTTGTGTGGCTTCTCACTTTTGACTGGTCAACCAAGGTTGGGAACTACAATTGATTTCCACCCCCGTTAAATACAACTTTGAGGTCAGGACAGGTTGTTTTGTGACAGTGGCATGTGAATATGCCTTGAGTCTACTCTCTCACTCTTCCCTCTGGTGGCTGACTCTCCCCTGGCTCATCTTCTGACATTACAAAGACTCCCATAGACACACAATGGAGATAATATTTTGCCTTTCACAATGGCTTTCTCCTCTGCTCTGTGCTCTGGGCTACGGCTTCACAGACTATAAGTGTAAGTGGCCAGGGCTTTTCCCATCGCTGTCTGACCCAGCCCTGGCAGAGAAACGAGTCCCCCTAGGTCCCTACCTGTCAGCGCTCCGGAGGGATTAGCCCATTCACAGCCTCCATATTGTTCTCTAGGCCACAATAAGGCGGCATGGGGGCCCTTTGTCATCAGCTCCTCTGTGAGTGAACCTCTGCCGGGCCACCTGAAAAACATGGATTAGAAGTTTTTAACCAGCTTATTGCGAGACTTTTATCATTCTTCTGACACATGGCCTCCAGACTTATCCAACCCACATCAAAAGTAATCACAAAAAAGAAACCAAGCCAAAAAATTGCACAGAAATGAGCAGAGAAGCCAAAAACTATGTATGAAAAGTGAGGTTGCAAAAAATAAACGTACTATTAGATGTCTATAAAGTAAAAACTACATGTGGTCTACACTACCCTCCTCCGGAAATAGATATACAATTTTCCAATTTGTTGACAGACTAAATAAATGTCATCAGAGAAACTGATACAAAGCACAAGTCTTATTTTGGCAGACCCTTTTATGGCCTTTGACCTCGCCAAGCAAATATTCTATCAAAGCAAACCAAAACCCGAATCAGAGAGCGTGAACTCTTTGTGACCAAAGCAGAAATCAGAGGGATTTCACGGTGCTCACACAGAACGTGACAGTGTAAAAGTCTGAGTGGAAGAGAGACATTTAGTCATTATAAGGCTCTCTTTTCTTGTTTACAACCAATTATTGAATTTGCAGGTGCAGGGGAAACAACATCAAATAAAAACACTACTTAATTCAACCATATTGCTCATACTTTCAAAATTTCAAATGAAATTTTACTAAAAAAAAAAAAAATCTATATTGGAAAACATATAAAGAGAGTAAAAACACAAAAAACAATCCACCTTCATGTAGAAAAGAAAAATTATGAGCTGAAATAAATTAGCTTCAAAAAATGTATTAGTTAGTCTTTACAAAAAGTATTAAACTACTTACAATAATATATATTTTATTACTTTATTTTGACCGATTACTATTAATTAAGCATAACAATTTTCTTTGTTGCTATATCGATTAGAAGTAGTAGCAGTAGAGTTTATTTTCTATACATCAGATATATATATTTTTTCTAAGGCCTGTATTGTATACTACCCTATGACCCTGTGGATGGATTCTGTCATGTAGTACTTGGGACAATAACATTTAAATAGCATCCAAATGGTATAATAATATAATGTTGTTTGAAAGGTTGGCCTCAGCGGTGGCACAGCTGACAGTGGCCAGTTAGGGGCATTTGAGGGATCACCTGTGCGTGCCAGCCTCAGCTCTGTGTGCACGTCCCAGGAGACTATATAGTATATCAGATGGCATGTTAATTACTTTGCCTTCAAAAATGGGCTGTCCTGGCTGCTAGTGAGTACTGCATAGTCCAATGATAGAACAGTTAAAGGTAGACAGGCACGATGCACAATGCACGAGACACAGAGAATTTCTTTTGTCTGTTAGTGGGAAGACAACTGGGGTGAAAGATAGTGACAAAATGTATGTATTTTTATTTCCTCTTTGTTCAGAATCGCTCCATGTGTTGAATGTTTGTTTGTCACTATTTGCTTTTTTTACTGCTCAAACTAATTGCCCTTGGTGGGATTAATAAAGTTGCCTGAATCTGATTTTAGACATTATACTTGATATTCAAATTTATCTTAGGTGCATTGTGTAACTTTTATGGTGGAGGGTCCATCAAATACTTTTCTCCATGGAGATGTTATTACTTTGCCTGGAATGTTTCACAGTATGGCATTAAACTTTTCCATCTTCATGGTGACTAAACCAGACCAACTTACAGGTCAGATCTGTGGAGAGGCAACACTGCTCACACTCAGAATGCCTGTTTTTCTAGGTAATTTTGAGCTATAAAAACACATGTAATTGAATAAATAAAGGTAGAGCTGTTTAATGTCATACTGTAGAACATTCTAGACAGAGCAATGACATATCCATAGAAACAAATGGTGACGGACCACCAACCAAAAAGTTACTTAGTGCACATTTAAGAACTACAATTTCTGTGTTCATTTTGATGTCCCTCTCAAACTGCTTAGGAAAATAAATCTAAAAGATTTTTAAAAAAGGCAAAGGGCAATGAAATTGAACCTCAAGTGAGCCTAAAACACTAGCAGTGTCTCTAAAAACATATAAAATACTAAATATAAATAAAATACTGTTGTTATTCCCCAATAACAGTAAGCAATAGTAGAGTGGGCTACTTGAAAAGGAACTATTAAGTGGTGGAAGCATATTACGGGGATAATGTCACGTACAGTGATTTAAGGTTGAACGGGGTGTCTGAGAATGATTATTTTGATTTAATAAAATGGCTTCCTGAGCATCAGGAGAGCTTTCCCTCTCTTGATGATTCTTCTTGCAGCCACAATCTTATGACTTCAAATAACACTTAACAATCAACACCAAAACTTGATTTACACAACTATTATAATTACCCTATAATTACTCTATATAAATATATTTCACTCAGTCAATAATAATAATAATAATAATAATAATAATAATAATAATAATAATAATAATAATAATAATGTATCACTTTTTTTCTCAGTAACGACTTTCCAGGTCAGACACTGTGTATGAAGTGTGTGGTAGCAGCAGAAGAGATGGACGCTGACCCTTGGCCTGTGGTGACCCCGGCCGGTCCTTATGTCCCCACCACACACGCACCCATCTGAGAGCCCATCAGAGTGTGTCAGATCAAAGCAGCACAGGGCGGAGGGGGGACTGACCTGGTGTGGACAGAGGCACACAGACACAGGCTCCAAGGACAGCCCCGAGAGGCCCCTGAGGTTTCCCAAGGCTGAGGGAAAGAGAGAGAGAAAGAGAGAGCGATATGGGGTGAGAGAGAGAGAGAGAGAGAGAGAGAGAGAGAGAGAGAGAGAGAGAGAGAGAGAGAGAGAGAGAGAGAGAGAGAGAGAGAGAGAGAGAGAGAGAGAGAGAGAGAGAGGAGGACAAAAAGAGTGAGTGAGTGCCCCTCTTTCTGGAGCTGGGACTGAATGCTACAGGTGCTGATCATCCATCTTCTTGTTACCACTGTCATTACCTCGATGACTGATTTAAATATTCTGCTTAAAGAAGACATAACTTACAACTTAATAATACATAGCATTTCTACTTAATATTTCTGTTTTTTTGGGGGTTTTTTTTGTTGTTCTTCTCTTTGGTTAGATTTTCAACTTCTTAAGCATTTCATTATGTATTTATTTATTTTATCTATTCATCCAGGTAGGTCGACTAAGAACCACTTCTTATTTACAACAGCAACCTGGTTCTATACATTCTTACACCGCTGCTCCGCATTAGCATGTGGCATTAAAGACTCGTTATAGTGAAGCCACCATGCACACAAAGCCTCATGGGAGCATAATCACCATAATTATTAAATAATGAGTGTTCATAAAGCGTCCATGTTAAATGATGTGTTTACTCACTCTATCTGCACTTGATTAGATCTAATCACTCCTTAGTGACGCCAGCTTTTACAGTGTCTATTAGTTGCCTAGTTGGAAGTGTAATTAGCCAGGGGGATTGAGCTCATTTAGGGCTTTCCAGCAAAAATAATATGTCAACATTGGAGAGCATGGATTGTGTGATGTCTCTATGCTAAGGGCCATGAAATCCAGGGTACAGCATGAAATTTCCTTTGAAACCCCACGGACACACGATGCACATTCAGACTACGTCAAGCATCTTACACTTCTGCTCCAGATTTTTATGAAGTTATAATGAAGTGATACAGTCTATAGGTCCCTCCCTGTCCAGCTCCTGTCTCTGGTGTGCAACTATAGCAGACAAACACTGCTGTCTGGCTCTTGTGTCATTTACAAGGTGACAAGGCTCAGCGCAGTGTCTCTGTGCAGCTGCTTTGCCCTGTAAAATAGACTCTTATGTGATCTGCCTGTGAACATGGGGCTCACAAGAACGTTTAAAGATCTATGCGTTTTCCACCTGGCTTAGAAGGCCTTAATTATGGACTAGTCAAAGCAGCGAGTAGTGAATCACTGCTTAAAAAGTAACAGACACATTTGTAGTTTGGGGTAAATGCTTTCTCAATTGATACACAAAGCACAAATTGCAAGGCTCCAAAGTCTTTCTTTAGGCAATGAAAAAAACATCAGCTGAATTTCACTACTACTACTACAAACAAATGGTTCTTAAAATCCAGACATAATTGGACAAAGGTATTAGGAAAAAAAAACATATCTGATAAAAAAAAATTCCAACGTGGGTGGTTAAAATACTTTCACATGGGAAATTACATTTAGTTGACCAGAAAAGGGGACATAATGTGAACCGACCAATCTATAGCGTGTTCATATGATACTTTGAGCTCTGTTCCTCTGTCAAGTCCTCCGAGGCGAGACACTGCGATAGCATCGAGACAGCCTGACCTCCTCACTCCTCGCCCGGTTTTCTTAGGCCCCTCCCACTTCCTTTACCTCTGGCACCTCTGGTACTGGGCGGCACCCAAGAGTCACAGCATTATCAGGCAGCCCTATACTTTACACCACAACAAAATGAGACATTTAACAATTTCCCTTAATTCACTTGTGAAATCATGAGAAAATGTGTTCAAGCTAAGTGTGGTTTCTGGTTCCTGGTGGTCAGTGCCTATCCTGTCTCAGTGGGTTCTCTCCAGGTTTCTCACACTTTTGTGAATGAAATTGTAACACCAGTGAAAATATTTTACTGTTAAAGGTACACTATGTAATTTTTTAGTGGAGAATACGCCACCTGCTTATCTCCATGGAGATGTTAATACTTTGCCTAGAATGCTCCACAGTATAGTATTAACCTAAATGCAATTAGAACTAAATTTATCAAAGCAATAATGTCTCCATGGTGACAGACAAGCAGATGCCTGACCCTCCTCCAGAAAAGTAAATTGGAGCACCTTTAATGGTTGTATATTCTTATATTAACCCTGTGATAACTGGTTCAGATTGTTCCTCTGTCTAAAGTCTATCACTGCTGGGAGAACGCTCTTGAGTAAAAACATGAATGAATTCATTGAATGGAAAGGAATGAATCACAGCATGAAAGGAAAGTCCATTTCCCAGCATTTGAAAGAACAACAGATTTAACATATAAGTACATCTATTTTAGGGGAACTCCTGCCGGTATTTGGACCTAGGAGGTTTTCAACACATGTACACATATGGAAGCTTATCTGCATTAAACATAAGCCAACACTGTCCATTCAGCAGGCTATCCACTCTATCTGACTATCTGCCCTTCCTGCCATGTCCAAGCACTGGATCTAGTACTGAAACTGGTCCACTGTAGCAACTATACACTTTTATGATCATTTCAGTTCTAATACTAGTGCAATCTACAGTAACTCATGGAGTAAGTATAAATTGTGGGATAAGATATAAACAAGATAGTGTTCTTTGGTTAGCTAAATTTGAGGTGAGGACTCTTGGCTTAGATCATGTTAGTCCCTGTTTAGTTGTGTTTTAGTCCAAGTTAGGTCCTCGTTCAATCCTGTAGTCTCAGTTTAAACCTTGTTGAGGCTTGTACTGGTTTGGTCCTGAGTTTTACAATCTTTATATTCTCAAATCCCAGTGAAAAAAGTATGTAGCATGGTCCCTTATGGCACCAGTCTCGATTCTGCGTGCTACAAAACTTGATCCAGGGATTGTTCTGTCTGCCCCAAAGTTCAGCACATGAGGGAAAGAGAAAGTAGTGGGGTCATGGCACTAAAACACTGCCTCCAGTTCAAAGGTTGGGCATGAATGCCAGTCCAGCAGAAAGATCCATCTTGGTCAAGGCAAAACCTCTTGAAAGGAGGCCGTGTAATCGCAGGATGCAGCGTGACGGACCATATCGTTATTAAAAGGTATTGTTAGAGGAAAGAGGAGACCGGGGTCACATTTGATGTACACTGCTTTATTGTGACACTGGAGACAATCCTTTACTGTTGCTGATGATGGATATGAGGTTAGCTGTGACCAAAGTATAACATATTCAAGGCTACACTCACATGGGGTTTGGTACAGTGTCAATATTTCAGTCATATGTTCTGTTTCTATGGAGGTAACCCTGATTGTAAATGATGTCTGCAAATGTAAAGATTTTTTTAAAAGGGCACTACTTAACTTTTCTGTAGAGAGGGCACCTGCACATCTCCATGGAAACAGTATTGCTTTGTCTGGAGTGTAACACAGTATGGCATTAAACGTATATATTTTGCGGTGATTCAATTGTAGGTGTTCCTCTTTCATTTTATACTCTACATATATATATATACATTCTGCTGACCTACAGCTTGCTCTAGTGATGTCACCTGCTTTTCTCCATGGACATACAGTATATGCACAAAATGATTTCCTGAAAATGATTAATAATATCTAAGCTAATCACTTTATTGCCATACTGTGGAACATTCTAGGCAAAGCAAAAACCTCTCCATGGAGACAAGCAAGTCGCGGACCCTCCACTAGAGAAGTTAGAAGTTAGTATACCTTTAATTTATGTATTTATTGTAAAGCAGAATACCAGGGTACAGATAACAAAAACTAAAGAGTTAGAGAAACATGATGGCCAGAAGACAGGTACACTGTATAGTGAAAGATGGTTAGCAAACATTCCGGAGAGTTACCACACAGTTGACCCACCTTTAAATACATGTTAATTACCTTCTTTTCCCAGAATCCTTAGCTCCAGTGGTGGTGCAGGTGGTGTGTGGTCATCCACCTGTGTTGCCTTTGTGTCCCTGTCATCCGTCTGTGGTGGTCTTTGTAAGGGTCTGTGTGAGGACAGGCCCGAGGAGGGCTGATGATGGAGATACTGTTCTCTGCGGAGGCCATGTTCTCACAGGACCTCAGCACATCTGGACACTGGACATCAGCCCTGAGAAGGAATAACAATGGGAAGTGTGCAGTGCTTGTTAGGAGATTTGTTTGGGCCACTCACTCTACATTGGCATTAGTTTTAATAGCAATGAATGTGCAACAGAAAATGCACATATATTCTTTTAACATTTTTATGTGTAGTTTTATTTGAAATATTACAATTACCAGTACAAGTTTTTAAAAACTACACATTGCAATTTGTACCTTTTATTATGTGTTGCCTTGGAAATATTTGTCATTATGCATCTGATGTGCAATATGCTTATACTGTTAAACCAAATGAAAGAGTAACAGTTACGAAATACAGTTTTTCATTTGGTTACAGTTACTCTTTCATTTAGTGCTATACAGAATACAGCAACTTTTTGAAGAATCAAAGGGTGTACATGATCATGCAATTTAGGCTTGAAACTGCACAGTATTAGTAAACAAATAGAAAACACACATGGTGCAACAAATATAAAGCTGTTTTTTATACTATGCTGTATAATGTATTAAACTGTATTTCCATCACTATTTACTACAGTAGTACAAATGTTTCGAGCTAATTTTACTTTTTAAGTAAACAAAAAAAAAATCTCTGCAATGAGGTCTACGGGCCAGGGGCAGGACACATTTTCATTCACCATTACACTACTGGATATGCCTGAGCTCCTGCCCGGCCGTGGTCTCTGCTCTACTGTTCCATATTCTGACTTTTATTTACTTCTGGTCCAGAGCGGAGTGTTGATAAATGACGCCGCTGTGCCCTGGGACTCTGTGTTTAAGGAGCAGAGGGCCGATTTATGAGCGCTCTCTCGCAGGCTTCACTGTGATTAATCGACTGGTCCACTGCGGCCACAGGCACAGGGGTGGGGGGTGGGGGCGGCTGGCCGGACTCTGTTTGGATAGGCAGATAACATCAAAGAGGCCTGCTGCTTGTGTTAAGAAAATACTGCATTCTGGGTCAGTGCAAATGAATCCACGAGGAGCTGAAAACTGCTTTAAATGGCATCCACATCTTTATCACTGTGGATGGTGGAGTGAAGACGATGGGTTTTGTTCTTGTCTATGAAGTTTTTATGTGTTTGCAAAAATGTTTCTTAAAAATACACTGGTAGTTACAGTTAGGGAGAATGGCCCAAAATCAAGTAAGAGTAATGTTGTCTTAAAATATTATTATTCAAGGATATGTAAAAAGTAGTGATTTAAATAGTTACTCAAGTCAAAGTTAACTTTTGGCGAATACAGGAGTAACAGTGGGCATAAAATCTATTTAAAATTTTATATTTAATTTGAGTTAATTTTATTGGACAGAAAAAAAAACATTAAAGCAGACCTATTATGAAAAATCAGCATTTTAGAGCTTTTAAATATGTTATAGTTGTTTTCCCTTCTCATTTACCATCTCAAAGTTGTATTTAGCATGCATGTTTGATGTTGGTTTGATGTTTGAAATGAAAACAAATCCACAATTCGCTAGTGTAATGTGCAATTATCCGTCGGAGGTGCTAATAACTTCACAGCGCTTTGTTGTGATGACGTGTACGAGGATGTCAGCTCCCATTGGACAGTTTTTTAATGCAGAAGTCAGCAGACTTGTTTCTTTTACTAAGCCGCTTTAGGTACTGATTTAAGGTGTTCATATTATAACATAATAATCCACAAATGTCTAAATGACTAAAGCACAATATGTCTTCTTTAAATCACACACAGATTCTCATATATCCAAAGAATGGATAAAAACAATTACAAAGGTGAATCATATTTGAAGGTAAGGTGTTCAAATCATTTACTATTGTCAACATAAGCCATCGTCACAGAGGTGAGAGTGACCAAAACTTTTATTCAAGTAAGAGTACTGTTATTTCAAACAAAAGATTAGTAAAGTAAAAGTTAGTATTAGCTCTACATCTTGAAAATGTTTAATTCTAGAAATGCCAACACATGACCAAACTGTGGTTTCTAAGGCTTCTATGCTCCAAGTCATACATCTCCATCTTAGTCAGTCCTGGCTGACAGTTCAAACAAATGAGGGTGTAATGAGTGGTTAAAGGTGTTAGCCTCAGAGACATTTACCTGGCCCACACCTGCACTGCTGATCCTGGGTCACTGAGATGAGGCGGAGTGCTGGAGGGCGCACTCTGCTCCTCTTTTCATCTCACCACTACTGCGGCTGCACCTCTAGGCCCAGGACCCTCTTATCCCACATCAGATCATGGCATTGCCTCTTGGAGCTGTCAATAAGATTTATGGTCATAACAATATCATCTTGTGAAGTTTTACAGCATTCAAATAAATAAAATAGTTTGGTGGTGTGATTTGTTTTATTTGAACATATATCATTCAATCGTCCTCTGGTTATTTATTTGCACTTTGTAACATTTCTGGTGGGGGCTCCGGTCCACTACATCCTTGTTTCCATAAAGATTTTATTGCTTTGCCTGAAATGTTCCATAGTATGTCATTGAACGTATCTATCTCCATGGAGAACAGCAGGTGGCTCTACCAAGCCAAGTTACAGGTCAGATCTGCAGAGAGGTGACCTCTCTCACAGTAACAACGCATGTTTTATAGATTTCTTTTTAGCAATAGAAGCACCTGTAAATAGTAAAGAGTAAATGGAAGATAGGTCAAATTAATGCCATACTGTGGAACAATCCAGGTAAAGTAATAATGATGAAGACAAGAAGATTTCAGAGTACCCACCAGAAAAGTTACATAATACACCATTAAACAAGAACAAGAATACAGGTAAAATACATTTGCCAAGGCACTAGTCTTTGTTGCAATGGTGCCAAGACCTGAAATATATCAAAATGGTTACATTATTTTCATTTGGTGATCATGATTAGAATTGATCCATAGAGAATTATTCATTTTCTAGTTACATTTCCCATTCCCATTTGGGTGATTTGTATTACCAGCACATACTTGAAGCAAAGTGGGTTCTGCCAAGGTCTTATCTCATTTACACATCAAAATACTTTCTCTTCTTTCCCATTGTAAGAACACCATACTCTCTGAGCCAACAGGGAATCACTGAGCGAATTTCCGCTCCCCTATTTTCAACTTCCAAGTTGCTTTTCCGCCATGGCTAAAGGGATGCCAATTTAGCCCAGTTGAAAGGCGCTCTGTTACCTGTCCGCTGGGGTAGAACCTGTGCGGAGATTGCCCTTTCCCATGATTCCACCACGGGACCCCTACTACAGGCAGACAGAGGGTACACCTGTTCTCCTCCCAGAGACTGTCCCGGGATCTGAAATCTTAGCGCGGCCCGTACCTATTGAGAACAGCCAGTGTGATAAGGGCCAGTACTGTGATGGGCCAGAGGTAACTTGAGCATAGACCAGGAAAGGGAACGCCTGCAAGCCAGATGCGCCCGCTGCCAAAACACAGTGCCTCCTTCTACAGGACGATTACTCGCAATAAAAAAAGCCATTGTCTGCTATGAGTCTACCACTTATCAGTGTATTCTTCGAGAAGAGAATGGCCCGCCTGTGTTGCACCAATGGACTTTATTGGCTAAAGGGAGGAGGTTTCTAAAGCCACTGGTGTAAATCAGGACAATTACAGTCCGGAGAGGGAAATCACCTGCGTCTCTTGGAAATACCTTGGACTCAAAGGCGTAAATTTTAAATCAAGCTTTATACAGTTTTAACAGTTTGTGTGTTTTAGGGCGCCAGGACCCCACTATTCATGTCCTTTAAAAATGAATAAGGTGTGAACTGGGACTGAAGAATTGCTGCGCAGGAAGCAATATAGTTGGGGTGAGCATAATAAATAGGGTATAGGCCTCCGATGCCCATGTCAAAACATTTTGTAATATATATTCAACATTTTTTCTAGTCTTTACAGGACCAGGAGTGAGGAAAGTGGAAAAAAAAATCACAGTTTTCTTCACATGCACTGAGCTCACACAAGGAAAAGCAGTGACAAGCAACACTGAAGAGAACAATTTAAAATATCTCAACTCTTAACTAGGTAGTATGACGTGAAAGTGTTATCTAGCG
Source organism: Taenioides sp. WSHXM2023 (assembly GCA_029959045.1). Classification (NCBI taxonomy): domain Eukaryota; kingdom Metazoa; phylum Chordata; class Actinopteri; order Gobiiformes; family Gobiidae; genus Taenioides; species Taenioides sp. WSHXM2023. Next base: position 226,572 of record CM057105.1, on the reverse strand, counting down.
CATATAACCAAAACTAACCAAAACTATGGCCTTTTGCAGGTTAGGAGTCAGACAATAACCAGTTAGTGAGAGGACAGACACTTAGACAATAGTCAAAGATAACTAACTCATGAATTTACAAAGGTAATGCTAACTATGCTAAATGCTATGCTAAAAAAAAAAAAAAGAAAACACCAAAGTCCTTATAGAGGTGCAAATGCAAGGAGCAGCAACTGAAAAGTGAAAAAAGTGCACACTTAGAAGGGTGATGTCCAATACTTTTTTTTCTTTTTAGATAACATTTTGGCAAAAAGTTCATCAGTTCATTTCTTTTTCTTGCTTAGAGGTCAAGCCTTTCTTCAAATGTCTCAATGTGGGAGTCATGGGTGGAGTGCTGTCTAAGAAGGAAGGAAACAATACTGGTAGATAGAGACATGCACAGCCAATAAAAGTTGCGACTGCGTGCTCGGTCCAAAGACAAAAATTGTGCAAAAGAAAAAATAGATCCGTGCTGCAGTTCTTTGGAGCGCCAAAATTTTTATTGTAATGACACCAGAATGTGACGGAGTCAAGCCCTTCTTCAAACCCTGAAATGTAACATTGTGGTGCCATTAAAATAAAAATGTCTTTGGACCCAGCACGCTGTCACAACTTTTATTGGATGTGCATGTCTCTATCCACCAGTATTTTTTCTTACTTTGGACCACAGCACTGTGCAAGAAAATCTAAAAATAAAATCAGGCTTAGACATCAGCAATCCGAGTGTGCAATTCTAACTATACCAACATATACCATAGTAGAATTCTCCAAACCATTTCTTACTCTTTCCTAACCTATCAAATATCTACAGGGCCAGTCACCACCATCAAATTCTAAAACTGAACTGTTGGCAAGGCAATGTTTGTAATTGTCAAAATATGAGCCTCCCATTGGATGAACTTGTGCGCCATAAGATGTCTCCTACTTTTACCATCTGCACATGCAACATCAGATGGTTGCTTTGGTCCAGTTGCAAAAGCTGCAGTGTAAAAATGTCAAGTGCCTCAGAGCATGACTATGGAGAAAATGGACATAGCAAGACAAGATGGCCACTCAGGGGCTGTTACTGGTGTTCTGAGGTCAATGTCTCTGTGCCTTAGGAGGGTATAGGGAAATAAGCTGCAGCAGCGTAGCAGGGAGTACTGCTCAGAGAGGAACCCAGATGCACAAACTCCTTTAAAGTTCACATTTGATAACCACATGCCAAAAGAATGACTGAGCTCCTGTCAATTTAGATGGGCCTTCTCCTCTTTGTGAATAAGGTTGGAGCACATTTTTAAGCGAGTATTAACTTCAGGGAGGAGAAGGCAAGGTGAGCCCTGAGAGGCAAAAAGTCACATCTAAGTGCAGGGGTTCCCAAAGTGGGGACCAGTGATGGGTTCTTTTATGGGATCCGAATCTTTTCGATTCGTTCATTTCAAAGAGCTGTTCAAAAGACTGGCGCTTTTTATATTTTTTACATGACAGAAGCCAGTGTAACTCATTTTAACAACAAACTAATCACAGAGAGAAATGACCAAGGCTAACATTTGCTTAAAATGGTTCAAACTGAGAGTGGAAGTGTGTTTACCCATTGAAATTATGCATAATCTAAATAAAATGTTACTTGTTTTGCCTACTCTGCTTCCATGTTGATTATTGTGTTAGTTCAGCATTAATCAGTGTAAAAAGGCATACAAATCTGAAAGAAATTTGATCGGTGCCAACCATTCACAGAAATGTTCAAACGCATCGACTTATTTACTCATATCATTTATGTAACTAAAAAATGACACAGAAATGTATTCATATTATACTGAAGTATTGCTAGTAGAGATACATTTTTGCAGCGGAGGTCCCGGTTGTATGGTTACTTTGCACAGTAGTACAGCCCTGTACTAGTGTATTTTGTGCCATTCCAAAACCTGTAGATAAATTGCTGCTACTGCTTCTACTGCTGAGACTACATGTATGACTTCTGCACTCTACTTGAAGCTAACCAGTAATCTTTTTCTATGAGTTTTGTGTTTTGTTCATAATGTATACATTTTTCTGATCCATATTTAGTCAACTTAACTTAATGTATTTAATAGTTCCTTCCCTGCTTATTTCTTATTGTTTTTCCATTACAATTCATATTTTTTTTACTATGTAATGAAATGGGAGGTTGTATCATCACAGTCCCAAAGTCTGCATGTATAATTTTTAACTCTGTTTTTGTTTATGATATTTCTGCTATACATTATGTCCAGTGTCTTTCTAAAACAGCCTCCATTTGTCATGTTTTAATGGTTAACCAGTTTGTAAGCATTGCGTGGCTTCACATGATGGTCAGGCTCACGTGTTGAAAGCCTCTCTGTATTGTTCCACACTGGGTGACAGCTTAATGTGCCTGTCTAATTTATTCCCTTTCCCATCCTTTGACTCACAGGGAAAAACATGTCTCATATATGCAACAGAAGAGGGCATGTTATGGGAGGGACAGTTAGTTAAGCTGTCCTCACCTTTCTGCCTGACCTGGGACTGTTGCTGGGGTTGTTTTGGAGCTGAGGCATTCTTCGTGCACACTCTGATTTATGACCATGCATGTTGAGAGGAAGAATGTAAGGTGCACGCACTGAGCAATATTGATCCAGGGCATCAACGAGTGAAGGAGGGATGGAGAAGTAGGAAGCCAGGAAGGTAGGAGAGGAGACAGAGAGGAGACTGATGCTGGGCCCATTAGCCTGTTGCCTTGTGCAGGAAAAGAGCAGAGCAGTGATGGCTGAGGAGAGAGGAGTGGAGAGGGGAGCAGAAGGGGTGTATAATAAGATCACTCCCCCATTAGCCCAGGGGAGATGCCTCTTTACAGATGCTATCAGTGTGAGCACACAACTCCATCATGCCTGCCACTCTGTCGCCACGCAACTGCACAAAGGCAGAGGTGGAAAGTTACAAACTAGATGTATTTGTGTGATTGGTTATTTCAGTTTGGTATAGTGTGCCCTGTCCAGTTTATGCTTTATCTGATAAGTCACAAAGAATTCAAAGTAAGAGAATACACTACAATAGTCAGTCCTGTCCCACTGGAATATAGATGCTGGATCAGAAAATCAGTTCAAAATGTGATGACAAGACCAACATTTTAAACAAGAATTTGTGGCAAAATAAAGGTTAAATAAAAAAATATAATACAATACAATAAAAGTCTTTATGCTGCTGCTCACATTAACATTTTTCTGTTAACAATAGATCCACAAAATATATAAATGTCATGTGATGCCAGCCTGCACCCATGTGCAGAAAAATGACATAATCAAGGTACATTAAGGTATGTTTACATTGACTCGTATGCCATATGCTTCAAATGCACTGAAAATCCTAAATTCAATTGAAGTAAATGATATAATGCATTTTTACTATCAGATTATGAACCAGGCAGACAAATATGTACTTGGAGCAGGATTAGGCTTATACCCTATTGTTTATTGGAAACGTCTATAGGGCTGGTGTCTGTGGACACCTTGAGTGGATAACCATATGCTGTCACAGTAGACCAGACGTGCCTCATATTGAGCGCGCTGTTGACCTGGGAATTGTGTGGGAGGAGGAGCGCGGGGGTGGAGCGGCACAGGGGACTTGTGAGAGTTTTCATGAGGTACAAATCAAGGATTTAACTGCTCCAGCTCCTATGCTCCTACTTTGCTGCTCACACTGTGTAAGCCTGCAGGAGGGACTGAGGCGGCACAGAAATCACAGAGAAGCCTGACAAAGTGCTGGTTACTGTGGCTGAGATGGTTCTTGGTGAACGATGTGCAAAAATAGTGTGAGACCTAACAATAGTTTGGGCCACACATGAAATCAAAGGCAGATGTCTGCAGCTTTTGACTCAACCACATCAGCTGTTGCCCGATGTTTCTTTCAGCCTTCGCAATTATTTTAGAAAAGGGACAAACCAAAACCAACTAAACATTCACAGTCCTCAGAGTCCATAAATGTTAAGCCTTTGGGCAGAAGTGGGAAACCCCTGTTCTCTGGTTGTGACAGAGGCTGCAGCCGCAGCACGCTAAACCAAGGAAGTGTTATTATGGACGAACATGCCAGCAGTCCTTCATCTGCAACAAAGCCACTGCCTGTCAAACAACTGTAGCACATTATCAGTGTGGTCTTTTACAGTCCTTCTACTGCGAGAAAAGCCTTGTAAATTACCAACTGGACAGAATGCAACTTAATGACTGACGTGATGTGAGAAAAGAACATGGATGGTCTGGGAAATTTTTATATTGTAAGCTCTCTCCCAGATCAAACAGTTCCAACTTTAATATGTCATTCTAAACTGTGTGTTGGCAGCAGATAAGACCAGAGGTGAATCTTAAAGTCATGCTTCACAAATCCATTTGTGCTTCACAGGAGACAGAACCTGCTCCTGTCTGTTTCTTCTGTCTGTCTGTATGAAAATGTAACAGTTTGAGAGAGCTGCATATTTTTGCTCAGGCTTGCCCTAATGGTGCCCAATCAGTTCCACCAGGTCTGTTCCAATGGGCTCGCGGCCTCTAGCCTGATTACACTGAATTGTGGGTATTTCCTGCCTCTAAGCCTCGCATATGGATTGAGTAAGGCAGTGGCTGAGGGAACTACCGTTTCTCTCCACTACATCTTCATTTCTTTCTCTCTCACTTTTTTTTCAACAGGGAAAAGCAAAACACTTTTGTTTTTTCTGGCTCCGCTGTCAAAATACCGAGCAGGGCTTTGGCTCAGCGTCCACTCGCACACAGGCCAAAGAAAATCCCACGAGACAAGTGTGGCTAAATGCACTTTAATCCACATGATCACTATCCGTCTGCACACCCAGCCACACCTCGCTGACCTATTGCTGCAACTCAAACATTCAATTTATTAAACAGTACCTAATTAAGTCCAAAAAGTCCAGTCAATTTCGCTTATAATACAAAAACTACATATTGCAAGGTCTATTTCTCTTATAATGATATGTGACATCTTCACACAAATGCATTAAAGACCAAACTCACTGCCAGTACTATTTCAGTGGTTTTATCCGCAGCACTTTAGATGGAAGATTACATTATTCTAGTTTCAGACCTGACAGAGGTTAGGGGAAATGTGGGATTAAAGACGTTAGTTGTGAAGGGAGAATTCCACTATATGTCCAACTAAAACCAGTGAAGCGGCCCACTTTTGGTATTAGCACATGTTCAGTGTGGGGTTTTTTTGTCATTTAAAAAGGTGAAACTTTTCTCATTTCTCAAAGTAAAGTATGGCATCAATCATATCTATCATGTTTTTATCCAATTTCGGTTGTTTTCATTCATCTTTGACCTGTAATTTCCTCTAGTGGTGAAAAGTTACATAGAGCACCTTTAATTACAATACTAGTATTTGTTAATGTTATTTGTTCTGTTTGTATTGTGACAGGGCGCTCATGAAAAGAGAGAATTTTGTACTCTCATTAGACTTTCCCTCTATAAATAAATATAAATGAAATGTGATGTTTATGCATACATCGATTATCCAAATGCCTATTCTGATGCAACATCTGAACTGAGAACTTGCATGTTTTTATATTAAATATGTATGCATTATCCTCTTTCCTTTCTATGCTTTGTTACAAGTGTCCTACACCAGACAACAGAGTCAAGGTAACGACTATCTAGCTCTATGACCAGTGTACTTCTAAATGTGATGGACTGAGTTGTTGTGATGCTGTGATCACTGGAATGTACACTGTGTGAAAAGTATCCCCAACAAACACAATAGGGGCCATGGCCTTCTTAAAGGTCCTATATTATGCAAAATTGACTCTTGTGAGCTTTAAGCCATGTTATAATACTGTCGCCTGATCAAAAAACATATCTGGAGTTGTGTTTTGTTTCATTCACACATGTTTGAGTAATCCTGTTATACATCTCTAAAGCTCAAAATGCTCTCTTCAACCTTGTGATGTCATGAAGCAGTAGTTTTCAAGTTAACAGCTACCTCTTACCTTTAGTTCAGAAGAAATTGACCATTCCAGGGCTGAAATGATCCAAATGATTCTAGTGAACTTGTACAGAGTTTAAAAACACACTGGAGTGCTTCCTGTATTCGCACATGACATGTTTTCAGTTTGAGAGAAAAACTCAGCCTAAATATACAGGATTTGTGTTAAACATGTGTGAATGAAACAAAACAATACCAGGTATGTTTCTGATGAGGAAACAACATTATAACATGGATCAGAAAATAGAATAATATGGGCACTTTAAGTTACATTTGTCCACACCTTACATTATAAATCGCTTTGTGATAACAATATTAATACAAACAGCATTTCTCATGTTAAGTAAATACACTGTACTCCAGATGTGTGTAATGCATAGTTACCTGATTTGTAATCTGATAGAAGGCCAATGCAAAACACGTGAAACTAAAAGAAAATGTAGCATATAATGTAATAAAGTGCATTGTTTGATTTGGTTATGGTTATTTTTGAGACAACATTCCTGAGGAGAATTGTCAAGATAAATTACACAAAAACAGCTGTGCTATTAAGGAGGCCAATTCAGTTCTAAAAACTACATAATGGTACACAAATGATTTTATTACAGTATTTGATGCTACCTGGCAGTATGGCCATATTATGCACATTGCCTGAATTATTTAAACATATATATATGTAAAAATACATTTGATATTTCTTTCAGTAGTTTATATGCAAGTAGGTCTACAGTGAATCTGGGAAACAAAAGTTTCCTTTAGCAGATACAACCAGCACGGAAAACACGCTTCCCCCATCTTGAAATGGTATTGTTGTATTTTACAATGTAACACAAATCAAATATTATAGAGGTGTGGAGAATAAAATTCACCTGACATTTTTAGCATGACAGTTCCGCTATCACTGCATTTAAGTGGCAAATGGGGCTTTCGTGGTGCTAGGCCTGAACTTCTGTTAAGCACACATCCTGTAGCGGCTGTGTCCCCTGGCAATGACCTGATCCAGCAGCCAGGAAGCAACCAATCAGGAACTTATTAGGTCAGCTCCGCAGGAAAAAAAGAATTAATAAAGTTTCCCTCAAAATATCTGCTTCACCTGCTTCAACTAACCCTGGAGATCTGAGGGCGTCCACTTGACACGCTTTCATCAAACCGGGTGCATTGAACTTCCTCTTTTCTCCTCTCAGATGATCTCTGGTCGTCATGATACGCCTGTGGAAGGTGTTGTGTTGCTTGCAGCCCGTGTCCAGACAAGGGTGGTCCGTGCAACCGGATCCTCCGACATCGCTCTGAACATGAAAACACGAAACATAGTTATTGATCACGCTGCTCCACGCTAATCAAATAGCATCCTGGTTTGTTTGAAGCTAAAAATGGTTACAGGAGATGTTTACAATTGCACTTCTAGACCTTCCAGCTTCACCCATTCTCCTCATAAACACAGACAGACAGTGGTGTTATTTGTATTGTTAAATTTACATTAAGTTTGATTTAATTGCATCAAGCCGCTAAACAGATCTTACAATAATGGGCTGTGAGAGAAAATTGCAATAATCTGTAAGGAGCCTGTGGCACTGTAATGGACAAACCTGATTAATTTAATCTTGTTGCACTCCATTAAGGCTGCACTTTATCATTTCAACAGATGGAGCATGAAGAAATTAAAAAAAATGCTCTCAAGGATATGTGGCACTCTCACTTGTTATGATGCCTCACTTGTTATGATGCCCTGTTATTGGAAGGTGTGTTGTGTGCGTGGGCAGCAGCAATCATATGCAGGCTCCAGATCAACACGTTTAGAATGAGTGCTTTCAACAAATCAGATTAAGTAAACAGTCAATTGTTGCAACAAATCACCAGAATTGCTTCCATGATTTATCACTGAAGGCTATTAACGGCTGTCCATCCAATAACCGAATTTTGTGGTTATTATTATCACTGGGGTAGAATGACAGGTGTAAAGCTGTATACCAGGGCAGGGCATCCATCCACATAATATGAATGCAATGCTGTTAAACTAATCAGAGTTTCTGTTGTGCTGTCTAATAATGGACTTTATAAAGTTTATATGTTCTTGTCTATCAGGCCTGTACATCTATTAGAGTCCATTGAATGAAATCCTCTTGTCAAATACATATTGGCCTATAGGAGGCACTGTGTAATAAACTTACCTCTGACCATTTTCCAACAGCACATGCTGCGTTTAGCTATCATCTTGATTATTTGCACAATGATAGTTTAAGTGTTACACTAAAAGAGACTAGCCCTACAGAAAATGATGATCCTAACGCAAAAAATAGGCAACTTTATATTCGGTTTACAAGGAATACGTTTAAGCTTAACGCGCAGCCCATAATGCGGGCAAAGGTACCTAGCTAGCCCGTGGTCTGACGTTAACGACTGACAAGATGATGATGCTTAATTCCCTGTGAAAAGTATATTTGATTTCTTTTCTCATTGTGCAGGCAAAACTGTCGGTGACACTTGAGATCTGAGCTGTATGTCGTGTACAAAGGTGATGAGCAGGAAGAAAATCCCCAGCAGAAGTGAGCCCATCATGGGGAGTCCGTGTATCTGTGACCGGCGGTGAAACATGAGGTGACAAAGCGCGATAGGTCGTAAAATCCGCTCAGGTCAAACTTGTTTACGATTTTTTTTTAATTCAGTACTAAACTCTGAAATTTTGCTTATAGTAGTTCTGTTTGTCTGTTTTTTTTTATTACATAAGCCTAAATAGTCTAAATAAAATATTGCATTAAACCATAGGCCTACAGAATTTTCTGCATATTATGTATTCCTAGGGCTAACACACATAATTGTATATTTATGACACATATCACACAGGTTAATGCATCTCTTCTTTTTCTTAAGTTATAAAGCCTTTGCTGGAGTGAACAGTGCTTAAGTGAAAATGTGGTTTTGCTTGAAGAAATGCCCCAGTGCAAGTAGTCAAATCCAGGGCATTTATCAAAATATCATTGGCCTTAAGCTAACAGCAGTTGTACCTATGTTTTACTCTCATTTATTTTGCCTTAGGCTGCAGTCATTTTTCTGTCTAATTATTTCCTTTTTTACTGTGCGCCACACTTGACAGTGATGGATAACAGGTTAAAAATGGACATTTTGTCCAGAGTCGGTGTATGTTGGATTGACTCAAGCGTGTATGGGGTGTGTATGGCGTACTTCGCTCAGACCAAAAGACCTTGGAAAGATTGTGTTCCCCTCTGCTTTTCCCATTCCAATATGATACAGTTTGTCTTCATTTTCTCTCCTCTTGGACTCATTTTCATGATGTATTGCTAAAGCACATCAGTGAGACAGAAGTGTAGGTTATGTCAAAGTTATGCCATCATGATTACAGCTGGAGCCGCAGAAGCTGGCCTTCTTCTGCTTGCAGTACACAAGCAAAGATCAACCAAATATGGAGGCTGTTTTTATGTCCTAGGCTTATTGAAGTGAAATTTTTACCTGCTTAGCTTTTTACTTTACCAAACCAGATATGGAGTGATCCTGAAACTACAGAAACCTTTTCATGAGCATTGGTAGCACAGCCACAAGCACTGAACAGTACAATTTTCATTCACACAAGTCCTAAATTCCCACTGTAAAGTACATGTGTTTTCTTTAAGACCTGACGTTTAGAAGAATTCTCCAGTGCCTTCTCTTCACTTTTGAAGCTACACACTCCTACAATTACTGGGGCCACACTGGCTTTCTTGTCCTTGGACAGCTCTTTTTGCTTCTCAAAATGTTGTAGACAATTAAATTATCTTCATCTATTAGCTTACATTACTATTATTGTTCCACTGTTAAAGTGGCTAGGCTAGCTATTTTTATTCTTTCACAGTTTTTGAAAATGAAGAGGTGCAGAATGTAACCCTGGCCTGCTTTGTGCTCTATATGCAAATTTCATATTTTTGTTTAGCAGTTAAACTAATTTGCTGTAAAGTAGGAGGCTGTTTTTGCAATTTAAGCAGACTCCAGAAATTAATTAATCCAAATAAGCACATCCTCCTGGCCCAGAGAGGTGGGGACATGCAGTGGCCCTGGTAGGCAGAGCGTCCTTTTGAAGTCCGGAATGTTTTGGCTGACTTAGAGCAGGCAACTGAAGTGGAGGGATCGCTTTCACTGACCCATGGGATTTTTAACCATTTTCATAGACCAAGCGAAAGCAAAAATGTCCTAGCCAATTTGCATCAACTTTGCTATCAAACATTTCATATAAGGATTTTCTTTAGTTATTTGCAAAACAGAGTTATAGCATAAGATATGCAGCCTATTTAATTTAATGACAGCAGAGTGGAAATGCTACAGTGCATCTAATAAAGAGTAATGTTTCTTCAAATGATTATGTAATACACACTCCGAAAGCTTTTTTTCAACACTCACAATGTTTCAAACCAATAGTATACAGTTTACTAAATGTGGGTGGCATTGCCAAAACTGAAAAATGTTTCAATAAACTATTTAACAAAGTACAAGTAACATTGATTTTTTGATATATAAAACCCTATACATTCATATAAATTGTCAACATGTAATTGTACTCTTAAGTTCTAATTAACAGCCATTTGGACAGCAGACAAAGTCAATATAAGACCCTCACTAATAATACAAACACTCTGATTATACACTTGCACAATGCATTAAAGCTGTAATTAGCTGCATGCAGTAATAGCCTATAATTTGTTAAGACCGCAGAATAAAAATAATCGTAGCCACTGGCCACATTAATAAAATAAATTACGATTAGATCATGGTTCACAGACTAATTGTGCTATGCTTTTGTTTAACAGGAACAAGTAAAAGAAGGAAAGTACAGGAAAAACCAGGCAGTCTTGGGTAACGCATCACTTGAGTTTCTGCGTAATAAATAATTCACTGGTCCGGTGTGATGAGCTGCTGAGGACAGAAATCCCTCATGACAGCTTTTTATAACCTATGACTCAGCGGCCATTACGGACCTGACATCCCCTCGCCTGCTCACCCCAGGCCCACTGCTCCCAGCCCCAAGGTGAAAAAGATACACTTTATTGAGCACAGAAAGGTTTGAATCAATTGCTTATGTACTATATTTTCTAACTTATGCTTCCCTGTTTGAATAATACACACAAAAAACAAGTGGTGTCCTTTCTTAAGTATGTATGCCTGCCTGTTGCAAACCAGCAATTTCCAAAAGGAGTTGCAAGTTGAAAATACTGCAGACTATGTTTTTTACACTGCACCATTACACATAAAATACATGTTGTTATGAGTAGCTTTGTCCACCACAATGTGATTATTCCATCAAAGACTATGAAGATCTATAGCTTTTACTTTTATCCAGACATACTTTGTAAAATATTTAGCCCCAACAAACAATGATTCCATATTGTATATTGAAGATAATATGAGGTTGAAGTACCTTACACAATGGTGGAATTGACTTGCAACTTTAATGTCATTAATAGTGTACATAGTTTGATAATGAAATATCTGCTCAATCAGAAAACACGTTACATATACACTATATTGCCAAAAGTATTCACTCACCCATCCAAATAATGGAAATCAGGTGTTCCAGTCACTCCCATGGCCACAGGTGTATAAAATCAACCTAGGCCTACCTAGGCCGGCAAACTGTTTTTACAAACATTTGTGAAAGAATGGGTCGCTCTCAGGAGCTCAGTGAATTCCAGCGTGGTACTGTGACAGGATGCCAACAAGTCCAGTCGTGAAATTTCCTCGCTCTTAAATATTCCACAGTCAACTGTCATTGGTATTAGAACAAAGTGGAAGCGATTGGGAATTACAGCAACTCAGGCACGAAGTGGTAGGCCATGTAAACTGACGGGGCGAGGTCAGCGGATGCTGAGGCATATAGTGCGCAGAGGTCACCTACTTTCTGCAGAGTCAATCGCTACAGACCTCCAAACTTCATGTGGCCTTAGCTCAAGAACAGTGCGTAGAGAGCTTCATGGAATGGGTTTCCATGGCCGAGCAGCTGCATCCAAACCATACATCACCAAGTGCAATGCAAAGCATCAGATGCAGTGGTGTAAAGCACGGCACGACTGGACTCTAGAGCAGTGGAGATGTGTTCTCTGGAGTGATGAATCGCTCTTCTCCATCTGGCAATCTGATGGACGAGTCTGGGTTTGGCGGTTGCCAGGAGAACGGTACTTGTCTGACTGCATTGTGCCACATCAGTGTGACCTCACAAATGCGCTTCTGGAAGAGTGGTTAAAAATTCCCATAAACATAATCCTAATCCTAAACCTTGTGGACAGCCTTCCCAGAACAGTTGAAGCTGTTATAGCTGCAAAGCGTGAACCAACGTCATATTAAACCTATGGATTAAGAATGAGATGTGACTTAAATTCATATACGAGTCAAGGCAGGTGAGCGAATACTTTTGGCAATATAGTGTATATTGTAAAGTCCTATTCCTCCATTTCTGTCCTAGGTCACTCACTATAGAAATGCCTTGACTTCTGTGTGTCTGTTACCTCTTTAGACAACTCCACCTGAATAATTGAATTTCTCCAGTCTGCTCAAGGCCTGCAACTGATCAAGTGTTGCTCTGTTTGATTGGCGTAATAGCACCATACCCCCCAGGTAAGGTCATTCCCTCCACTAGGCTATTATGCAACTCCCAGTGTAAAAGACTAATGCAGTTGATATCATTACTGTTATCATTCCCAAAGCCTCCACTGGTTAATTTTAGATGCAAAAAATATCCAATTACTCAGCCTGCCCCTGCTTTTCCTACAGGGAAATAAATCTGGTGCTGTTGATTAAGTATCTGACAATAGAGTTAGCACAGCTCTGGTGGTTTATATGGGCATGGGCAATTAAGCCTACTGACTAATTTACAGTACTGTGCGCAGGTGCTGACCGGGTTTGAGTGCGGGACCACCATAGTAACGAATTAAACATGGCTACACACTGCAACATTTCCAACCACAGCATTAGCAATCAAAGATAAATAAAAAAAAAGACTGGCATATATTTCATAATTGTTTTGTTTTTGGTCAAAGAATAACACCGAGGTCGTACTTCCAGTGTAGTTTTGTGTGGAATGAATGATCACGTTTATATGTTGTTGATCTTTTTACGTCAGTGTTGCCCATTTTGCGCTAACTGCTACCTATTAATTATGAAATACTGTAGGGCCAGGCCATTGGGTTTTACTGCGTCTTCCTGTTGAACTTGGTGTGAAAGGCTGCCGTTCTTAAAGAGGTGTATAAAAGTGAGAGCGGGGGAGAGTTTCCCCGGCAACGACCCACTGCGGCATTATGTCACCGGAGTCAAAAAGGCACAGCTGAGGAAAAATAGCTTGTTTCACACATGATAGACACCTTAACACATGGAGCTGGTCAAGAGCTACTTTTTACTGTATGCAGGGGAGTATAGGCCTTACATTAAGACATTCATCATTTAAAACTTTGGTCACAGCCATGTGGAAAACAGGAGACAATAGTGTGTCTCAACAAAGTATTTTTGTATGAAATAGAGCTACTCATTTATCAGGTGTCAGATGTTTAAAGATGGCATTTTGTTATCACATGGTGGGAGAAAAAGTCACAAAACACTGAAAGAATCAATAGACCAAACTTGACTTTGATTCTAAGGAAAAGGCTCAATATAAAATAATAATTTAAAAAGTCATTTTTACACAATAACAGAATCTTACTTTCATTTCAAAATTAGTAGTTTCTGAGGTGATAACATGTGGTAGAAGATCAACACCAAACTGTTCAGAAAAAGTCATATGTTGTCCCAGTAATGATTTTTTTCTATATCACACTATAACACTTCAGATGAGTTTTGCTAGTCATTTTAGTTTCAGTTACTATCTGGGTTTTAGATTTTATTTTACAAACCTAACTAATGTAGTAAGTATTTTGCAGCTAATTTGATGTTAGCGGTACTTCTCACAATGTAAATTAAAGGAACAGTGCCCTCTTCTGCCCTGTCTCTATCCTGTGGAGTTGGATTGAAACATAACATGGGCTTTCTTTTTTGTGTAGTTTACAATGTGGAGATGGCCACTTTGTGTGCGTGGCTTATCGGCCTCTTGTCCAGGTCAGCCATTGGTTGTAAAGTGGTTGGGCCCTTGGAATAACTGGGACTGCCTTGATCCCCACTGTCAGCAGAGTCGAGTGAGAGCTGATGTCACCAAGGCCACAGCGCGGGTTCTGCTCCTCTCTTTGTCTTATACACTGCTCCGTGCTCAGTGTTGTACTGGTAATTTTGATGATAAAATCTCTTTATCTATTTTATTGTTTTCATTACGGACTAAAATAACAAACACTTGGACCTGGAGTCCTGTGTGCATAGCATTAAATTAAAAAGTGTAATTTTTTCTCTGTGCTATTATTTCTCCTTGACAACATACCACAACTATTTTTTACAAAGTGTTAAGAATGCCATTATATGAAAGTATGCCATCAAATGTAGCATTGTTATGGTAACACCTAACTTGAGTGACCATATCATCATTAATCACTAACACTAATTAATTGGTTCGTTAGTTATAATGTTATTTTATAAAGCACCTATTTATGCATATAAATATAGTAGTTAAGATAATGTCCAATAACATTCATATGATGTTAAAACATTGCATGTGTTCAGTCATTCTCAATAAAAAAAATAATAAGTACTTTGTAAACAGGTCTAATTAACTACTTAGTATTCCTTTTACCTCTGGATAGCCATTATTATGGGGTCTCTAAACTAAAGTTTTAATATCCAAGTAAACAGTAACTTTTTATTAGGCAGAACTTTAATATTACAATGTACATATCAAAACAAAGTTATAATGCCATAATATAATGCCTTCTGGACAAAATGCTCCAATGCAAAGAGAAGTCTTATTATGATACAGGCATATGTAATAACATTAGCTGTACTTGTGTAAGCCGTCTAACACTTCTCCCAGCCTTGTGCCATCCATCAACACTTGTGCTGCTATTTATACCTGCAGGATCCAAAGGAAGTAGTCTGTGTATTTGTGCAGCACCTGTAATGGAAGTTCAACTTAAAGCATGAAGCTGTAGAAGAAGCAAAACGTTACATTTCCTTTTGATTGAGCGGGTCAGCAAGATTTCTTTACCTTCATTCACTTGGAAATTGTCATATTTGGATTACCCTTTACCATATATTAATTTAGAATGTGTAACTCACTATATACAAGTACTTTTATACATCTGTGTTACTGTTGTCATGATATAAAATAAAAAAAAAATAATAATAAAAAAAATTTAATAAATAAAACTAACTCTACAAATAATGTACATTTTTATAAAAAGGTGTTCAATTTCTAGTTAAATTTAAATACCATGATAATCTATTCATGGGTTTCAGCATACACACCATTTTCAGCACTTTTCACTATTAAAAACATATAATATTTTGTCTTGAATTGTTAATTGCCATGGGAACAGTGCAAATTTTTCATCACTCTCAAACCCACACATTGCTTATGATATAATATTGCTTATTACACTGAAATAACACAAAATGATTAACACACTATTGTATAGCAATAGTAGTCAAAAATTTGCATCAAGTCTGCTTAAAATTTTAAAATTTCACTATGATATTGTGCACATGTGTGAACTTCATGCTCTCTGCTAAAGCAATAATCACAGCCATAATTCTCTCTCCTCTGTTGTTATTCTCTCATTAACCTCTAGGTGACACGGAACAGGACCTGTACCTCTGCCTGGTGTTTGCCAATCAGGTCTGCTTGAGTGACAGGCACAGAGCAGCACATCCCTTATGTAAAGCCCTCCACTTCACAGAATTAGAGTGGCTGTTGCTACATGCTGCCTCCTTCTCCTGCTTCAACACAAATAAGAAAGTAAGCGCCCAGTTCATAAGTTCACATTTTGGATCTGTGCCGGAAACTACTTAAAGCCGGTGACGTTTTAGCTGGAGAACAGGTGGTCGTGGAGTGACATAATTCTGGCTTATGGTTCGATCCATAGAAATTAAACCACACTGCGCTGCCAGAAAAGTATTATCCTGTCAATATGAATAAGAAAATGGGTTTAAATGCATTGCAAGTTGATAAAATGACAAACGTAGCATATGTAAACAAATGAGGCACCATCTTTGACATGTCTTAAGGCCTGGCTGAGAAAGCTATTTATTCTCTTGCACTGTTAACTACTGGCACGTATGCGTTAGGGTGGAATGCCATTCAGAATGCAGAAAATATATTTAGTTCTCGCCAACAGCAGACAGCTAAAGGCACCAGCGGGTCTAGCCCCTGTGAGAACAGTTATTCCTGTCACAGTATGGACTTTCAATTACAATAATAATCTGAAGCTTGTCTCCTACAAGAACATCACACCTTATTAAATATTTACATGCATCGTGTTCAACTGTAAGACATATTTTTATAATTTATATGCGTATTGTGTTGCATAATAAAAACGATTCAGTGCAGTTGAAAACAAATTTGTCGAATGCACAAGTGTCCGACAGAAGTGACTGAGAAAGTGATGGTTTTGGTTACGCCCATTACAGAGTAGGGTCTTCTGGATTTTGGAAATACCCCACAGCTGCAGTCTGGCTGATGGTCTACATGTAATCCTCCCATTAGACCCTCACAAAACAGCCAACACCACTGTACTGCATGCTTACTTTCTGCTGGAGCCAGTAATGGGCCGCACACTAAACAATATGAGATACTTCGCTTTATCTGCTACTTTTGTTATGGGGGCTTGCAGTTTTAACTTTTTAAATTATTTTACTGTTAGGAATTATCTTTGGGGTCATTCTGATGTATTTTTACCAAACAAGAAATCTCATCTAGATATGCATTAATTGATAGTTTAGTCACTAAAGGGATAAAGTAATTTATCCCCCAACTAAAGAAGCTTTGATCCATTTCTGTCCCTTTGATCTTTTTGTCATTTGTGGTTTCAAATTTTGTTATGATTTTTTTTATTTATGATTTTTTTATTTTTTTAAGTTGTTCTGTTTTCATTTAAGTTTAACATTGTGATACTGAAATGCTGATCTGCTTCATTCTTTGCTGTTCTAATCGTCTAGACCTAATATAAACTTACCTGGCACAACCAAAAACACAAAATGTAACTGACAACAATAACCATTCTTTATTGTTTACTTTAGAAAACCTTGCACTATGGGATCAGAGCTGAAGCTAAGCTGCATCAATAAACAAGAATGAAGTAACAACAATGGGCAGATAAGTGAGTGACCTACCTGAGAGAAGTACACAAGGCCTGTGTCCTGGAGCCGAGCAACCACCAGGAACAATGTTTGCATTAGGAAACAGTTCAGCAGCTCGGTGGGTCCTACTTATCCAGTTTAATTGGCAGGTAATTCCTGCAAGTTGTTATATATGTGTTTTCTGTGTTCCACAAACAGTAGAGGAGAGTGTGAATGGGCAGTGAGTGGTTAAATGGAGGCTTGTCTCAAAGGTAAGTAGCTCAGCTTGTATAAACACTTCATTGTGTTTTGACAGCTTGTATTGTGGCCCTCTGACCTGCCTGATAAGATAATGATTTAGGCACTGATTCAGAGCTATTGGCACTCTTATACTGTAGTGGTACAGGTACAGCTGAAAATATAATAGTGACTTTTTAATTTTTACTTATTTAATTATTATTTTTTATAATTCATTTTAATTACCTCATGTGTTCCAGTGTAAAGGAGTACTTTTGTGCCAGTATGAAGCATGGATAAATGGAATGGCATCTGACAAAAATGTATGCTGTATGGTATGCAAACTAGGTGGTGGGTTCTAAGAAAATAATAAATCCGATTTGCTCCAACAATTTATTCTGCAAATGTTTGTTGATACAAACATTGTGCAGCAAATGCATCTAGATCTTGATCCGAGTTAATTTCTTTTTAGGTTTTGAAACAGTTCTGTCATAAATCCTGCTTTTTTGAGTGCAATAACATCATCTCCTCACTGAGTAGTCAAACTTTTAAATGTCCTAAAGGAGTTCCCGCTTCTAGTCCCAAACCTACTGAGGTCTCTAATGAAGGCTCTACCTTCCAGGCAAGCATATTTCTCCAAATGACAGTAATTTACATATGATGTATTTAGAGAAGGAGAGGGCAGGCTAATTCTATTTGGAGATTTTCCTTGTTTTAGGAGTCATTAGCAGCTCGCTCAAATCTAATTTTTACAATTTCATCAGGCCATCTTGGAAAGCCTGTGTGAGCTCATCAGAGAGGGGCATTTATTGCTAAGTGTTCTTTATTGCATTAGCACACAATAAAGCGGCCAGGGACTGCTATAGACGTTTATGTGGAATCCAGTTAACACTCTGCCAATTCGTTTTTTATTGGGACACAATCAATTTTTATTCATTTTAAAGCCAGAATGCTTTCTTTCATTGTGTGCCCGTCCAAGCTTATTATGCCCTAAACTAATTACTGAGTTGTTTGCACCAAATGCTAATATTTGTGTTAAAGATTTCCTCTTGGATATGCAGACAGAATGAGAGGAGACATAATGTAAAATGTAGATTGAAGTAATAGTATGATATTTTTATTGGAATACATCCATCACTGTGTGCATAGGATAATAGCTTTTAATTTGTCCTTATGACGCTGATAACAATAAATGTGGTGCATGGATTTTGAAGAACCAATCTAAGCTGTAAACCATACCATAAAATTAAATTTTCTGATTGAAATTAAGTTGTTTTATATTAGCTGTCATTGTCAGTGCTAATACATATATATTTGTCAATGTCATAAGAGCGTCTCGAAAACTATTTTTACCAAAAAGTGTATATGCTTTGATACATGGCATAACTTAAAAGCCTTTTATTGTCCTTAAAAGATATTACATTACATTCGGCAAAAACCCTGTCCTC
This sequence comes from Taenioides sp. WSHXM2023, assembly GCA_029959045.1. Taxonomy (NCBI): domain Eukaryota; kingdom Metazoa; phylum Chordata; class Actinopteri; order Gobiiformes; family Gobiidae; genus Taenioides; species Taenioides sp. WSHXM2023. The sequence goes on along the minus strand of CM057105.1, from coordinate 207,748 downwards.
AGATGTAGTGACATTGCTTAGTCCTGGGTGTTTAATTTCTGCTCCGGTTTTGGGGTATGTTGTGACTTCAGATGCTTTCTACACATTGACGAGATGACAAGTTATCATTGATCTGTCCTTACTTAGTGGAATCCATTGAATAATGCATGTGGCCCTGTGCATTACCAGAGCAATCTCCTGTCCACAGCCCATTAGAGGAGTGCAGCATAGGGCCCCAGCGGCTCGGGGCCCTCAGAGGTCCTTGGGCTTTCATTTAATTAAATTATCCCATAATGAAAACTCCCATAATGAGATTAATTTTAATTATTTATCAGTTGTGGATTTGAGGCACAGACTGCATTAAATATGTATGAAAGAGCTAAACATTTTTCAATTCATCACCTTTTCCTTTTGTCGAAGGTGCAATTTATTAAGTGCTGGCAGCAGCAGGCGGCATGACAGTGGTGAGGATGAACCTGGACGAACAGGGTCAAAGGTCAATTATGCACAGCAACATTACATTTATAGCCATGTACAAGTGTAGCGTTCAATCAGTTATAGCTATTTTTGGGGCTCAATATATATACTAATATATGCATGATGAGATTTGAGTTGTAGATGGACTGACAGACTTTTGTTGGTGGATTGAGTAACTGTCATTTAAAATATTCAGAAATATTTTTATTTTTTGGAAAATATTGAAAGAAGATCTGCACCTGTTCTTATGGCACCTGACTGAGTGTACAAATACAAATGATCACCATTATTGTGTTTACTGAACCTATATAATGTACAGCCTACTTTTGTATTCACAAAGTTAAATAAGTTCACTCCATGTTTTACATATTCTTTGCGATCCACCTGTATTGCTTGTTTATTGTTCAGTGCTCTTAAAATACTTAATTGGTCCATGATACCTTAAGGGAGAAAAGATTTAAATTGTTGTCAGTAATTTGCTGCTAATGTCTGAGTGCCTTCATCACGCGGGTGTGCTGATTCCCCCTGTGAGAGCGCATTAGAGGGGCTTGGTGGCTGGCCAACAGAATAAAGCCTGAATTTGGACTGTCACACTGTGAGACTACTGTAATGAGTTGGCACAGATGTGAGCTTATCCAAGTTCCCGGACAGTGGAGGTACTAATGAATTTAAGCACTGTCACATAATACTTTGTTGTCCTTTGTGATTCAAATGAGTAAACTTTTAAATGGTCGCACAGAGTTAGCACTGGTGCAGGTAGAGGAACGATGGAAGAGAATGTCATTGGGCTGTGAGTCGAGAGCATTTATCAGGCCCTCATCAATAGTCCATTAATAATTCAGGCAGACTCTAAAGCTTCTTTGGGGCAGAGTTTCACCTCGCTTGTAATTTTGCAAATTGCATAGTCATCATGCAATAGACTGGCAAGGGTACTCTTTCTTATCACCTATCTGTAAAATTAAGATAATACTCTTAGACAATAGCTTTGACAACATAACATTCTAGGATTCAATACAATAAAGCACAGCATAACCAATCTTGAATACTACTAAATTACCTCATTGTATTTCCTGAAAAGTGTCTTCCAACTGTGTGTAAGTAAAAAGATGGTTCTTTTTAGATTTTCTTTTCTTTCAATCTACTTAAAGTTTACAATTGCATATACTACATACTGATGTTTCCTTCAAACCTGACTTAGAAAGATGCTTTGGGGCAGGTGCAGTTCTGACACAATAGTCAGGAGCCAGTCAATGCAAACCCCTCAATTACCACAGGCCTCTCTTATTATTCTCTTATTTACTGTAATGGGCCCCTAATTGCTCTGACCAGTCCTACCTGTTCTATGTCCAAAAGAGACATTATGCCCCTGTGTTTCTATAGCAGCGGGAAGTTTTCTCAACCTGCAAAAGATCCTAGGCTAAGAGCTTGTTGTTTCCATGGCAGGCTGTAGAGCTATTTATAGATCCCAAACACTTGTAATGTTGTTGAGTTAATATACTGGCTAAATTTACATTGATTAGCACAAAATTTAGCAAGCATTAAAATATGATATGTAAAAAATATGTTATCTAAAAATGTAATTTAAACATGTAACCTCTGGTCCTCCATTGCTTATCCCTGTGATATTGCTAATGCTTTAACTAGAATGGTCCTCAGTGCAGTATTAATCTTTACTGTTGGCATTCACTTACCGCTCCAAAGATCAGACTCTGCCTGGTGGCATCACCTCCTTGTCTCCTTGTACATATAATGCTATAATGGAACATTCCAAAGCTGTACAAAGCAGGTGGACCCTTCACCATAAAAGTTACTTAGTATACCTTTGAAACCTAAAAACTAGAATCAGCTGCTTTATTTTGAAACTGCAACTTACCTCAATTTGTCGCAAGGACAGTCGAGTCATTCACTGAACTATAAAGCTGGTTCTTCTTGAGTCACAGAGATGAATAACCCCCCTTCCCCTGTCAAAAAGCGGATCTTTGTTTTAAAATGTAATGTTTATTTTGCACTGAGCTGTATCACTAGGACAAGCGGGACTTGTCTGTTGTGGTTTCTTGTGCATTTCCAGTGCAGGCCTGCCTTTCTGCTGGTGTAGATGAATCATGCAGTCGTCATCTCAGGTCTATCAAAGTTCATTGTGTCTCCGGTCTCTGGACATGTCTCAGTCATAAGGGGATCGTCCTCAATAATGTGATAATTTATCTACAATTCACAGGCGAAGTATCAAAGGAGTCAGGAGTCTGCAGAGTTCAGGAGATGGCCCTCTAGGCAGTTGGCAGCAGTAGCACCACGACTCCGATTTCAACCTCCAGTCAGTAACCTTTGTGCTGCTCTGGTTCACTACCTTATCACTCAATCAACTACAATTAATTACATTCATAGTGTTGTATATGGTTTTCAAATGATTTCAGTGAGTGATCCCATCAAGCTACCCATTTACATGACATGAGAAATCATAGAATTACAACACATCCATTTGAATTTGATTTTGGACATCATTTAAATCATCACTGTAACTTTTTTGTGGAGGGTACACCACCTAGAGTATTCCACAGTATTGCATTAGATGTATGTATCTCCATGGAGACAAACAGGTTCTTAGATCTCAAGAAAGGCGATTCCGCTCACAGTAAAAATGTGTGATTTGGTCATACCATGGATGTATGGGTGATATAACCTCTGTGAGAAACATTTTCACAGTGTACTTTTAAACCCAGAAAAGACCTGTTTGTAGTTATAAAATATATAGGATACATGCTGTAGGTTGGAAACGCTGAATTAGTCCAAATCTTCTACCGTTCATGAAAAAAAACCCAAAAAAAACCTAACCCTAGACTTATACTAGATTGTGCAGGTTGTCTCCTCTCTTCATGAGAACTGCAATGACATGTCCCAGAGTCATCACTAAGTATTTTACCCTGAATACTTCTTGATAGAAGGCTTCCAAATGAAAAATACATCAATCAATTATACTTGGCAAATGCTTAAACCATTCCTTTGTATTAATCCCCTGAACACAAAAGGGACTATTATAACAACAAACTCCTGATCGTTGGTGATAGCTGTGATAAATTGCTCTGCATGGATAGCCCAGCAGGTTTCCCTCTGTTCTACAAAGTGGTGACATTTGGTGCCTTCTTCTTTTTCAGTGCACATATAGATAAGACCAGCTGTTCAGCCTGTCCAAGAGTTTATACAAGATTGAAAACTAGTGTCCAGTGAAAGTGTGAGGTTATCATTTTGAATATAGTTCTGTCTTATCTTAATATCATGTATGGTCATATTTGATTACTTTTTCCCCTGGTTGAAGCTTTGTATTCTTATATGTTCCAAGACACATTTAACCCTGTTCCTCTGCTCTGACAGTGACTGGTTGTAACTTAAGGGGAGCATATCCAGTGAGTAAGACAAACCACTGGCGCACACAGCAGTCTTTTGTAACTGTATTTAGCTGCTGCGCAGAATGGCACTGGCCCAATCTAAGTGGCTTTCATCTAGCCAATTCAAGCAGACGTTTGACCCCAGACATTTGCCTAATGTGTTTTTGTTATGTGGACTTCTGGCTTCACAAATGTCACAGAGGCCGGGGCTGCTGGGGGCTTCTGGGGGCTGCTGGAGGCTGGTGGAGAGTGCGTTGAGTGACTGTGGGGGCTGTACAGGAACACAGGGTCAGAGCCTCAGGGGGTGACTCTGAGAGGGACTGTAGGCTACTCTAGAACCTATACGTTTTCCTCCTGATCCATGTTGAGTAGGGCTGTGCAGTCTTGTCAGTTGTGTGTTATCCATGTTCATGAGCCGTAAGTTAGTAAAATACATTTTTATTAGTTACTAAAAGAAAGAAAAAAATTATAATTTAAAATCGTGGTTTATTAATATAAGGAGCTACACACGGTCAACAGATAACTTTTCATGTACGTTGGTATAGACCACGTTCCAAATGATTATGCAAATTGTGTGTGAGTCATAAAGGTCAAATATTTAGTTTTCCAGTGAAACTCATGGATGGTCTTGTGTCTCACAAACTGGTGCCAATGAGTTTGCCCAGTGCGCCCAATTAAAGGAAAAACGACTTAAGAAGGACGTTCCACATTATTAAGCAGAGCAACATTTTCAACAATATTGGAAAGAAAAAGGATCTAGTGCTGAAAAGCATGAAATAGTTGAATACCTTGGACAAGGTATGAAAACCTTAGATATTTCACAAAAACTTAAACGTGATCATTGTACTATTAAGAGATTAGTAGCTGATTCAGAGAACACACGGATTCGTGCAGATAAAGGCACAATGAGGAAGTTTTCTGCCAGACAAATACATCGGATTAAGAGAGCAGCTGCTAAAATGCCATTACAAAGCATCAAACAGGTATTTGGAGCTGCTGGTGCCTCTGGAGTCCCGTGAACATCAAGGTGTAGGATCCTCCAGAGGCTTGCAGTTATGCATAAACCTTGTATTCGGCCACCCTTAAACAAAGCTCACAAGCAGAAACGACTCCAATGGGCCCAGAAATACATGAAGACTCATTTTCAGTCTTGTTCACTGATGAGTGCCGTGTAACCCTGAATAGTCCAGATGGATAGAGTGGTGGATGGTTGGTGGACGGCCACCATGTCACAACAAGGCTGTGACGTCAACAAGGAGGTGGTGGAGTGATGTTTTGAGCCGGAATCATGGGGAGAGAGCTGGTCGGCCCCTTTAGGGTCCCTGAAGGTGTGAAAATGACCTCTGTAAAGTATGTAGAGTTTCTGACTGACCACTTTCTTCCATGGTACAAAAAGAAGAACTGTGCTTTCCACAGCAAAATCATCTTCATGCATGACAGTGCTCCATCTCATGCTGCAAGGAACACCTCTGCATCATCGGCTGCTATGGGCATAAAAGAAGAGAAACTCATGGTGTGGCCCCCATCCTCTCCTGACCTCAACCTTATTGAGAACCTTTAGAGCTCCTCAAGTGAAAGATCTATGAGGGCGGGAGGCAGTTCACATCCAAACAGCAGCTCTGGGAGGATGTTCTGACATCCTGCAAAGCAGAAAGCAGAAATTCTCCACAAACTCACAAGTTCAATGGATGCAAGAATTGTGAGGCTCCTGTCACATAAGGGGTCCTATGTTAAAATGTAGTGTTGATTGAAATAGCTGTTGATTGCTAATGCTTCTAATTGAAAAATAAACAAATTTTCAGTACATTACAACAATAACATGGTTTGAAATTCTGTTGTGCATAATAATTTGGAACAGTGCATTTTAAGTTTTTTATTTTTGAACAAATACTGTTATCATTGGGAGGTTTGTTCAATAACATTCAAATTGTGCTCTAAAGGTTGATGACTTGAAAATTATGATGACTGTCATTTATTTTGACAATTTGGCAAAATCAGAGAAAAATATCATTTACATAATAATTTAGAGTGCAGTGTATAAGGTACACATTATTTTGTTTCTTTTATTGTTCAAAGGGTCTACACGTAGTAGTTAGTAGTTAGTGTTCATTCACTCCCCCAGTCACATAGTAGTGGTATGTTGATTGTGTGGTCACAGCTACATTTGGGGCTTTTGATAATGATATAGCTGCCATAACATGCAAATGAGGGCAAAATTGGCGTACTGTTCAATAACATGCTGACAAAATTACATTTCATTACACATTCATATAGTTTTGTCTGTTTTTCATCTGTCCAGTTCCAGGTTGGTAATGTCGAGTCCATAGTGATCATCAGTTATCGACGCCCCCTGCCCTACTCCCCCTCTGTGACCCGGACCCTCAGCCCGGGCAGCTGTGTGCCGGACGGGGTGTGCCACATAGTCAGAGGGAGACCAGGCCCTGACAGTTGGAGCCACTCTGACAAATGCTGCCATTAGAGAGGTGCTGAAAATTTATTACCTAACATATTGGTATTTTAGGGCACAGCTGATTTTGATTTAGTGGCAATGCGGTGCTTTCAATCAGGGAAACCACTTTCAGCTCCAAAATGACTTTCACTGCCTTAGCAGTGAGTGTCGCTGTTATCTGCGCATCTTGGCTAGTCAGAGCAAATCAGCTTCATGTGTAGTTTCCAACATAGACTTAAGGCTTGTATGACTTCACAGGAAAGAGGTACCACAGCTTAGGTCATACTATTTTAAATAATTACTACATGTCTGAAAATGATATGAGAATGAATTGTGTCATTTGTATTTCCTAAGATTGATGCACATGATGCATGAAGTTTGCATAGTTCTCAACAGTACTAGTATATATCTGCATACATGCTGCAGTGATAACCCAGGCCATAGAGATGTTTCAGAATAATAGGTCTCTGAAGTGTGCTTGTTTAGCTTTTCTTAGCCCACTGGAGAGCTGTAAAGTGTCTGAGGGTTTTCAGGGTCCTTATAGACTTTTCCCAGGTGTGCAGTGCCTTGTAAACTACAACATGACTTTCATTATTCAAGGGGAAACTTTTCTGTTAAGTGTTGTAGTAGTAGTTTTAGCAGTCATGATGGACGCTAGATACTTTAAGATATTTGTATTTTAATCAGAAAGAAAATTTTCTTTTTAATTTCAAAATAAGTATTGCTAATTTCCATGGAAAACTGCAAAGAGTAATATGGAATTACAGTTGTGTTAATAATCATTTATGTATTTGCAGCATTAATCATGATCAAAATAGTGGTGCTAGTAGAAGTTGTAGTAGTAGTGTACAGACCTTGTTGTTTACTGTACATCTTGTCCATTTAGCTAGTATTAGCATTTTAAAATTAATTTAAATAACAAAACGTTTCATACTGGTTCTTTCACCTCTTCATTTTTTACCCAAATGAATTCCACTGGTTAACCATTTCCCGGGTTCTTGCTATTGTAACAGAGGGGTAGCTCTGTGTTGAGGTATGCCCTGTATTTACTTTTATCTGTTCCTCTGTGAGGCTGGCCAAGTTCATGTTTGTTTATAAAGAATTCTGGCTTCACTTGCAACTTTCATTCACCACTTTAAAGCACTCGACTTGCTACTAATTTACCTTTAGGGAGTTGAAAATTACCTGTCTGCTCTGCTGAAAGCTTTCTTGTGGTAAGCACTTGTCATCATCAAAGATTCACTTTAGTGTAAATGATAGATTGTAGATGGATGGGTTAATGTTATATAATATATATTGAAGTACAGACTGCATGCGGAAAGACAAAGTAACACGATTTTAGACCTCAGAAACATATTTGATTGGAGACCAGCGTTATTTTTGTTTCAATTAAAATCAAACATAAGGTCACTGGAAATGAATGCCTATTTAAATGTACTTTCTGAACTACCATTTAGTGATTTTACTTCTTGCCCTTTAGCCTGGTGTTATCCTTTGTCTAAAACTTTATTTTCAAAAATTATATCATTACATCATTAAGGCAGCATGGTGACTTATCCAATTGTTTGTAGCATTGTGTGATCTTAGAGTAACAAAGACAAAAAAACCCCACACTTATCTCTCTTAAAATGTGACAGTTTGCCAATGAAAATGACTAATAATTTATACCCTGAGAGGTCTTATTACGATTTTCTATACAACGTTTAACCTACTTTTGTCCAGTGACTAAAGCTTCGTACCGTTAGTGTTTTGCAGTGTTGTTAAATCTTTGTTTTTCTAGGGACTTTTTAAGTATTTTATTCTTTAGTCGCCGGGTGACCACTTCACCTGGTAATGCCTGTGTAAATATATAAAAGCTGTTATTTTTACCAAGTTATCCCAAGTTCAGATTTCCTTTCTTGAGGGAACGTTTTCAGTGTAACGCTCTGTTGAGACGTGTCAAAAATGGAACTTGATCCCCTCCAATGTGTGGTGCTCTATAAACATTGTATTACTTCTAGCCTAACAATTTGCAGCGTGCGCATAAGAAAATAGTGCAACTGTGTCACTGGGGTGTTAGCATTTTGTTTCATTCGTGCATTTGATCGCTTGTCATACCATTCCAATTCGCTTTACACTGCTTATGTATTTTAAGTTGCTATATGTAAACTGTACTTAAATCTTCCAGTTAAAATCACAGCTAAAGTTTCAAGTGATGCATTCCTAGATAAATGTACATTAACTTTCCCTTTCTTATCTCAGGGACAAACTGAGGCAATTGGACTGGTCTATTCTGATGCTTGGGACCATGCATGTGTGAGTGCATAACCCGCTGGCAGTGGAGGACAGTGTGGATCTCTCTTCACTCTAAATTGCAGACAGGCATCTCCACAGCCCCATATGAAGACCACTGAGTCCCATCAAGATAATCCTTAATAAAGAACGGCTTCGCATTTAATCTTAGTTTGCGTCTCAAATTTCCGACTTGATATAGATTTGGCAAGTGGCGTTTTAGTGCCGATGTCTGCTGGACAGTATCAGGGCATCTTTTGTTAAGCTCTTATTTGGCTCATGTGAAGTTTTCTATTAAGTTTTGATTGAGGCTATAAAGAACTTAATCAAAATTGACTTTTAAATGCTAACAAGTGCATTTTAGTGATATTCAGAGTAACTAGAGCTCACATTAGTGTCTTGGTTTGATCATTGACCTGGTCAGTTTAGCTAATGCTAAACACCAAAAGATCTGACAGTTGTCATGATTTAGTTCTAGTGTCTAGTTGGGACTGAGTTGAATTGTATACATCTGCTTATTGAAATAAGTGCAAACAATGCAGTAACTTAGCCTTGGATAATTAAATAGGGTAAATAATAGTCGGAGAAGCCCTGAGCATTTATAAGTCAATTATGGCCATACCAACTTGTCAAAGCCTGATCCCGTCAGATCTCAGAAGCTCAGCAGGGCCGGGCCTGGTTAGTACTTGGACGAGAGACCAGTGGGTAAACCACAGTGGGGCGCCAGTCGCAAAAAAACTGTCATTGTGTCCTTAGGCAAGGCACTTCACCTTTCATGCCTAGTATGAAAGTGGGGCATACATGAGAGATGGTGGCGGTCGGAGGGGCCGATGGCACAGATTGGCAGCCGCGCTTCTGTCAGTCTGCCCTAGGGCAGCTGTGACTACTACAGTAGCTTACCACCACCGGGTATGGAGTGAATGAATAATGATCTGTAAAGTGTCTTTGTGACATATGTCTGTGAAAAGCACTATATAAATATAAACTTATGAATTTGCTATACAGTGTATGTCTTGCATCAATACTGTAAAATGAGCCTATGGGTTTGACACTCTGTAATCTTTTACTATTAGCCTTTATTTATTTGTTATCCTTCAAAGTAAAGTACCCTGGTACAATACAAGTAATAGTAATAAATTAGCAGAATCAGATCAGAAACATCAAAAGAAAGTTTTTACTGTACCAAATACAAAATTATAAAACCTATATATCGGTCTTTATGTTTTTTTCAGTTCTTTCCTTGTCTACCCTTTTGGCTCGTGCAAATAATTTCTTCTCTGATTATCACATTTCTGAAATGTATGTAGTTTTATTATGTGAAAATTAAACACATCTTAAAGTCTTTATCGTCCTTGTGGGCCAGTTTTACACAGAGTGGACTGAACCACCAGTTGGAGCTCATCAGTAGCGGTGTGGCCTTGTCTAGTAGTAGAAACAATAAGCTGAAGCAGACAGAAGGCAGTGGTTCCCCCGCACACAGCCCCAGGATCTAAGTGTTGATGGAGGACTTCCACAAGATGGACAGCAGCTCCAAAGCACTTTGTCCAACAGAAAAACACTACTACTCCCTACCACACTAACTGTACTGTTTCTACTACTACCACACTACTACTACTACTACCACTGCCATGTTTTACTATTAGTACTATAGAGTTTGGGATTTTAAGGTTAGCGGCCAGATGTGCCAAAACGGCCATAGAGATACATCAGCATAAACAATTTTCATTCTTTTAATTGAAAGAACTATGTATAACCTGATGCGCTACTGGTAAATGCATGTATCACACTAAATAGTACATTTTATGAGGTATTCATGCTCTATTACCACTCTCATAATACAGCTTCTGCTATTACCACTACTGCTTCTATATTTAGTTAACTACTCTAGGCCTGTCACTATAACAAATTTTGAAGCATGTTATATTGGTACAGACATATACTGCGATAAATGATAATACTAAAACTACTTTATGCCCCTGACACAATAACAATAATTCAAGATGATCAATTTTTGAAAAGGCGTATGAGCTGCAAAATATGATGTGCTGTCATTGATCAATAATTAGCCATAGAAGTCACTTATTCAACCTTTTACAGCTCAATTGTTAGTGTATTGCAACAAAAATATCCCAAATCTCCATACATTTACATAGAAAATGTACACGCGATAAATATTGAGTACCAAAATATATTGCTCCAGCTTTCATATATTGAACGATAAGTACAATATCGTACAAAAGGTTTGGCCTTTATCATCACAGGCCAAGCCTACTCATGGTAAATCTAAATTATCATGCCAACTGGAAAGTATTGACCAATTCAACAATGCCACAACTGTTAGTATTAGTTCTACTACACTAGAACTACAGTTACAGACCGTAGTATTATGCATGCATTATGTATCCCAAAAGTCTTTTATCCACCTTTGTATTACTGGGTGAGCACTTAATCAGTAAGTCCACTCGTATTATTACTACTGCTTTCATTGCTAATATATTCACAATAATGAAAAATTTGAACCATTGCCATAGCGACTAACAGTTTATTAAAATAGTACATATTTTAAATCGGAAGATCCGGAAGATGTTGTTTATAACAGGAGGCTAAAATCCATGAATTACAACTACTACTACTTGAATTCACAAACCTTTACGATGAACAATTTGAAAAGTAATTGAAAAATAGCACTACTAATGTTATCATATTTACTGTTCCAATTATAAACCACAAACATTTTATTTAGCCAATTTACCCATAAGATAAAATACTCTTATCTGTATAAAATTATTCTCAATTAAAGTCTAATAGAGTAAGACCTGAAATATCTGAATAAAAATATCTAGTTACTTCCCACCTCTGCGGATGAGCTGTGGGCCCTAGGGGTGCTCTAGTGTCCGCTCAGCCCAGTGCTTTCATTGTCCTAGGTCCCTGATACAATCTGTGAAGCTACACACGACTCGGAGCTCTGACTGAGTGGCATATGTGAGGTTAGTGTCATTCCCCCAAACTACTTCTTCTCTATTTTTCCAAACGGCAGCCAGCTCCAGTCCAGCCTACATCTCTCCTCCCTCTCTCCCTCCCTCCCTCCCTCTCTCACTCACTCTCTTTTTTTTCTTCTTCCCTCAGACACTCAGAGCGACTGCCTGCCCCGGAGCAGTAATCGGACAGCTCTCCCCAGCTCTCTCCGGGACTCTCTCTCTCTCTTGAGATCGCCAAGCGGGCTCCATGGCTTCCCTGCTCCTAAAATGAAAAAGAAGAAAGTTGAAAGAAAGTTTGCTGTGCTGTAGACCAGACCTGCGGCAGGAAAAGGCTTGCTTAGTGTCCGCTGTGCTCCTGGCCTGAATGGCACATACGAAGATTTTGTTTTAAAAGAGGAAAGTGGGGATATATACAAACGGATTCGGCCAGAAGTGTAGTGAGTATTGGCATGCTTTGGTTGAAATTATGTTTTTATTATTATTATTATTTTATTTTGTGTGAGTATGTGTGTGTGTGTGTGTGTGTGTATCCTCATGTTTAATTTCTGTAAATTCAACGTTTCTGTTACCATGTGAACAACCATAGTTTTTTTTAATGTTTTTTTTTTTTTTAAACATGTGTATTAGTTTTATATTGCATTGTTACAGCAGTGCAATAAATATAAACATTATGTCATTTTTACAGCTTACTAATATTATATTGTTCAAAAGAAGCATGTATTATTAAAAACTTTTTTTTTTCTACTAATAATTTAGGCATCTTTTAGAATGAATATACAATTTTGTGGGTATTGCTTTTAGAAATTACATAACTTTTAAATATATGTATTATAACATATCTTTATTATTCACATATATCAATAGTTTATTTTGAAGCTCTTAAATTTACATGTCATATACAAATAGGAATGAACCATATAATTTGTTATAAATTCAAATTAGCTGTAATACACAAAATGCAAATTATACTAAATACTATCCTGCGCACGGCCCACTTTACATTTTTATCATATTATCAAACGCAGCTCTCAGCTGGAGTCATCTTTTTCAGATGGTAGAACAAACCTTTCTACATACTTGGAGCAGATGACATGAGGTACCATCTGCTGAGGGCCTGGAATGCACCACTAGCCCCATAGTCGGCGTCTGTCCTGGGACGGCAGCCGCACAACAGGCCCGTCTTGCGGCTCCAATACTCTCAACTCTCCCTCACTCCTCTGACCCACTAGCTGTAATCTGCTGCTCCTTTAATTTCACCTTGTTCAGGTTTAATGTTGAGAGTGCGATGACAAGCTAACATCACATGAAATTATTACGTTTTAGGCTATTTCATCTTCCATTTTTTCTGCTTTTGAGGATGTAATTTTGGTCGTAAGTGCAGTGTAGGAGATTACAGAGGAAACACAACATAGCTACTCAAACATGGCAGTGTGTGGAGAGCCTGCGGCATCCATTCACACACACAATAACCTTATTTATCCAATTAACAAATAATGAGCCAGCTGATTTAGGCTGTTTACCTTGTCTATTTACTTTGTTCAGACAGGTCCCTGCATCTGACTGCTTTGCTTTATGCGCGCGGGGTAGCAGTGTGCAAAAACAGGAGTGCCCAGTGTAGTGCTGGCAACGCCATTGTTTGTCCCAACTCACAATTTGAGATTTAAAAATTGACAAAACCCTAACTGATTAGGGATATATTTGGTTGGATAGAGAAGAGGAAAGAGCTGACCCACAATCAAGTAATACTGTGTGATTGGTCAGCAGTTGCTGTTTACTAAATATTGGTTGTGTTATTAGGCTAACACCCCACTGTTTTAGAGGGGCACTATTGACTGAAAGAGCAGGAAATGAGCTGTAAGGATTTCTGTTGATTGCCATTACAAGTCCTCAATCAGTAATACTCACTGTGTTTGTTTGTAAATGGGACTCTGTTGACACGGCGTAAGATAATGAGGAAGTCCCTGTATTGAAAGTCTAAACACTATACAAGATGGTAGCTGTCGAGTTTGCAAAAAAAAGTACATTTTAAAACCCACTCATCCATTGTCTTTTATCATATTATTTTATTTATCATTTATCAATAGGAATCTAGTTCACATCCTGTAATAATTCTCACGGATGACTCCCTGGTTACGGAGAGCAGTAGAATAACAACAAGAGCATAAACCTAAGATAATGGTTGAGATTTGTCAGCGGTCCTACTTTCATCTTCCTGTTGTAAAGTCTATCTCCCTACTCGGCTCGGTCATGGTGGTGGCCCACTGTGATAAAACGTGCACCTTAAATCTTGTTTGATGGCCCCTCGAAGACGCATGGCCTTCTGGAAATCATTTAGGAGGTTGAAGAGCACCGTATTAACAGATTTAATGTAGCTATTGAGTGAATTGCCGGAGCAGCGTGTCATATAGGAGCAAATGAGAGAGACAAATTGCACATCAACAAACAGCACATCTGTTTATAATTGTGCTTTTAATTATAGGCTGCTACAGCATTGGCGATTGGGTGTGAAATGTTGTGTGGTTAGTTTATTAGCGCAAGTCCACGTGTGTACAATTATTAACTTTTTATGCTACTAGAATAGATGTCCAAAATACAGATATTCAAATTATAATTTATATGTGAATACTATAAATGTAATTGTCATGAGGAACGTTGATTATAAAAAATATATATATTGCATTCATCAGTAACAAACTTTGTCATTGAAAATGTTTAAGCATGTGTGTTGGCAGCTGTCATTTTCCCGGACACTTCAGTGTTGCCAGTGAAGTGAAACATTTTGTAAACTGTGCCTAATTCCACTCACATCTGTGTCCAATTGTTGTGTGCATCTACATTCTTCACGAGTGGATTTATTTTTCCTGGGCCACCATGTGGACTCAGCTGAGCAGCTTAAGGCAGGATTAGCTGTTTTAAAGTTACATTTTGATTAACGTATTGATGTGCAAAATGTTGTAACTCTCAACATATGCGTTAAAGTCTAGTGTCATATCCATGGGGCTTGCAGTTGTGTGTAGACAGAGTAGAGAAAAATTGCAGTGAAATGTTCAATATATTTCAGCTGTTGCAACACAAAATTCATGGTCCAAAAATGACAAAGATGTAGGAAGCGTTAGTGCAAGGTCAGACATCCTGCATGCACAGATGATCTATGCTAAAAGCCCTGGCCGTAGCTGTGTTTACCTTTGGAAACGCAGGTCTTGGAGTAAGTAAAGCGAGACAAAGGGGCCGGCAAACAGCCTCACATCACCTCGGGAGCTCTGCGTGTTGTGGCACTTCTTTCTCTTCTCCCTCGTCTCCATTCGGGGATGACACTTCTAGCGCTTCATCTAACCTGCCTTTGTTCTGCTCGCCTTCAAAGAGCTGCCGGTTCAGGTTCAGCTAAGACACACATCAAAGATTAGGGGAAAAAAAAACATTTAGTGCAGGAGGAGAAAAGGTTGTTTTTGTTTTTAAATGTAGCACCCCTCCCCTATACCTCAGACTTTCACCTGCTGATGTTTTGGCCAAAAAAAAAAAAGCATCTTGATTTGTATTATTACCTTTCTAAAAACATTAACCAAATAATTTTTGCATATTTATTAATAACTTAATATTGGATGATGATTTCTCAATTCAAATCTTAAATACATTTGATTTTTAGGATTGTAGTCTTCATGGAGGTTTTTCCCTCGTGTGAAGCGTAAAGCCTATCCAAAAAAAATCTTAAGACCAAGCAGCTCAGGTTGCCCAGGCTTATATAAACAGCCAACATAAAAAATAAAAAAAAATCTACCAGTATTATAAACAACTAGTACCTCTCCATCCCCTGTCATTGCTCTTTCTTGACCATATGGCAACTTCTGACCTGGTTTTGGACCCTGTATTCCTGCGGTGGACTAATATAGTGTTATGACCAGGCTAGTGCTCTGCTGTGTGCTTGATGTTTGAGGGGAGAGTGGACAGAGCGATGTTTCTGTCAGCTAAGGAGAGTAATAGAGGCATTCGCAGTGTCATAGGAAACATATGTGGCTCCATATGTTGTGTGCGCCGCCGCGAGTAGACTTCATTGTCTGAGATGCTCCACTGATCGAGGGGCCTCCACCGTGCCCTATGCTGAGGCTTGTGTGTGTTTTGCACCAGTGAGATTGGGGCCCTCTAAAGTGCCCCATGTCTGTGCACTTCATGACTTATGTGTTTTTTGAAAAATAGTCTGTTTTTTGTTGCTGGACTACAATAGATTTATGTTTTGTTAGATACTATACACTGTTGATAGAAATCCCCATGCCAGGGTAAATATTTGTAATTATTTGAAAAAAAGAAATTTACTTGTGAATAAATTGTAATCTAGATCTGTTATCTAAAAAAGTTAAATCAATACAATACGAATAACATGAATTACATTATAGTTAAATGCATGCATGTTTTGCTTAATCTTGACTATTTTAATTGTATACATATGTCTTGGTTTCAGATGTCTTACTTTGCAAAAAATTATTATTTATTTGGAATTAAAATGTGGGCTTTCAAAAGTGTATAGTTAATTTTTTGAAATTTTGAAATCAGATAACTTGTCTAGTATCTGATCTGTCTTTATACTAAAAGATAAATTACATTTACATTATATTTGTTTATCTGTTTTACTGGCAACTTCTTACTTTAAGTTAATATTTTTTTGAACCATCATTTCTATTACTAGAGTAGACAATGGCAACTCACATTTGCAGTGCATATACTGCTGCAGTATTGTTTTCTTTAGCTCCATTGTGAAAAAGTAGTGATTTTTTTGGAACTCTTACCACTTGCCCCAGGCCGAGGCAAGTCTTGTGGGTAGAGCAGCCCTGACGATCATTAGGACCTGTCAGTATCCCGGGCTGGGGGAGTGCTGATAAATTTCAGATAGTGTCAATTGTGGATGAAAGATGTGCTGGAGATGCTAGGGGTGTCACGCTTCACTTCCCATGCGCTCAACAAGTCCCATCTATCCCTATAGGCAGAGCGGCAGGGGTAGCTAAGTGAAGCGGGCTGTCTCTACCCCCCTCCCCAAAAAAGTGCCTACCTTCACCCGCCCCAACAAACCCCTTTTCCTGCTTACCTTTGGGCTAAGCGGCTTTGCATGTTGATTGGGGGAGGGCTAATCCAGTTTGCAGCTGTCGTAGACCAATGATGAATCACCTTGCCGTCATTTGGCCGTGCTCCTCTGGCCCGGAGAGGAGGGAGGACGCGAGGTAGTAGGAAACAACAGTGCGGAGTGGAAGGAGACTTGTAGTGGTTGAGTAAGGGGCTATAGGAAGGAGACACAATGCAAGGCTCTGTTCTCTGATCCCATTCTGAACCGCAACTACAATAATGTTTTTTCAGAGGGGCCTTTTTGTGTCAGGGAGAATGGCTGTGGACTCGGAGTAACAAGGGGACATATTGTTGGAGCAGTGGCAGCAGGTGGGAGCAGAGGTGAAGCAGGATCCAGGTAAGAGTGAGCGGAGATGTGTAGAACGCATGGAGCTAGTGCTGTGACTCTCGTGTGTTACAGAATTTACTTTTTGTACAGGATGGTCCTAAAGTGCTCTACTGTCTCATTGGCTGTGTGTATTTTTGGTGTGGAGTAAATGAATATACCTTTGGGGAAAAGACAATGCTGCTTCCATTATCAGTGTGTGGACAAGTGGCCTGGCCTGCTGCCGGATTTTAAACTATGGCTTTAATGTTTTTAACTGTAGCGTAGTAGAATTATGCACAGTGTATTGCAAAGTGAAAAACAATTTTTACAGTATGAAAAAGTTGAATCATTTCCATAGCGCTGAATGCATATCACAATTGAATCATTTTATTTTATAACTGCGTTGCATTTGTTAGATCTGATAAAGGATTTTCTTTTCTCTTTGTGGCCATGTGAAGAGGGCTAGCGTTTATTGATGTCACAGATATCCACAAGCATCAAATGTCAATTACATTTGAAATGGCAGGATAATGCACAGAGCATTTAGTGTAATTTCATTAACTCACTATTGCCACGATAACAGTGGCAGAAACAAATGATGTTGATGTACTTTTCAAATGACGTTTTACTCTCTCATCTACGCTGGATCAGACACTGTGAATGAGAGACAGAATAATGTTTTCAGTGGTGTGGTCTTTTGTCTAAACACAGTAACAATTAAGGAGCGTGCCAAGGCAAACACATACCTCATGAGCATCTGCTCCTCACAAGGCAGAGGCCTCTTACAATCAGGACTATAGTGGTCTTTAACACACAAAATATTTGAAACTATCTGAAATAATTATAGGAACACGTTCTAGTGCAGTGTCAATACTACTTCAGAGTTATTAACAGTATTTACAGTTGCAATATATTTTTTACACTAAAACACAACTAAAATGTTTTTGGAAGTAAAGAAGGTTTATTATTCCTACCCACAAAAACATTCATATCAAATCCGTTGTCTCAAGTCAAACACAAAACATAAAAATATTTTTCTAATTTAGTTTTGTGAATGTAATGGTGAGAGCGAGTGTGTTTGCAACTGTTTTATCTGCCATTCTAGAATACAATTGTTTGTCAAGAAAATGTGCGTGTTATTTCTTATCAAATATTGTATAAATGTTTTATAGTACTTCTTTTCTTCAGCTTTTGAACAATGCAACTGCCATAAGCCTCTCATTGTGTTGATAATATGTGTGTGAAACCAGAGTGTTGTAATGTGCTTTCTGTGAGTGTTGGTCTAAAGCTGTGTGCTGTGTCCATGTGCAGGTTTATGGAAATGCAGGATCTAGCCAGTCCTCACAGCCGAGTCAGTGGAAGCAGTGAATCTCCCAACGGTCCCAGCCTCGACAACTCACACATTAACAACAATTCCATGACACCCAATGGCACTGAAGGTACGATGCCCTCACCACAATATAATTCAATAGTTATGAAATTTTGAATATTGATGGTTGTTGGACAGGCTTAGGCCGCTATGCACAAATTAAATTACATCTTAAATAAGACGTAAGATTATTAGGTATAGATGATATGAACTCTGTAACTTTTCCATTGGAGGGATCACCACCTATACTTGGCTATATGGAGATGTTATAGCTTTGCCTAGAATGTCCTACAGTATGGCATTAGACTTCTACCTACATGTTACAAGTTACAGGTTTGATATGTGTAGATGCGAGGCCTATTAACAAAGTTACATAGAGCACCTTTAAAATAAATGCTAAGTTATTTATGTTAGTGAAGCAGCTGTTCCCTTTTATTGTAAGTCTCCAAACCACCTAATCTGCTTTAATCTTTCTATGAGTGTGTACTTATGACACAGGATTTGGTGGACTTTGCAGACTGTCATGTTTGTGTGCTTTGCCACTCTTTTTCCCATAGGAGATAACATCACAATGCTTACCACTGCAGACTGGTTGTTAGGGTCTAACTCACAGTCCGCTGCAGGTTTGTTCACTTCAGAGACACAATGAAAGGACAATATTTGGTGTTATGATTATTCGGAGGAAAGGAAGAGAAAAAAGTTTATTTCCAAGTCTGATTTTGTGGTTCCCTGAGTCATTTTGGCTATTAAAACGTGTTAATACTACTATACAACTATTGTGCCTTTCATTCAGTAAGTTAAATATAAAGTTTAATTTTGCCCTCTTGTGTTTGGAGCATGGTTTGATGGTTTTCAAATTTCAGAATGACTTTATTTTGTCCATGCTGCCTCCTTCGGACAGTGGTTATTTTGTGTGTGCTTGTTTATGCATGCACTATATTTTATCTGTGTTCAAGTATCTGGTGGACTTATGTTTTTGCATCAAACAGCAGAGCAGAGACATGTAAAACATGACAGCATGAGGGAGTCTGCTGAGCATGGTTCGTAGGCCCACATTGTCAGAATGAGAGAAAAATTCTCAGCCCATCAGAAGTGGAATGGATTCATTTTTGTAGATTCCTAAGGTGTCAGAAAACTGTGAAATTGTCTTTTGAAGTCTGTCTTTGACTTTAGGTCAGACGACGTTCATGGCACGCTAACAGTTTTATGTTGGTCCATAGACACATTACTCAAAAACATCAAAACGTTTGTAGTATGTCTAGATTAAAAAAAGTAATATAGATAAAAAAAAGCATTTTTGTTATATTTTTAAAATAATAAAGTGGAAAAAATTTAAATATTTTATTTCTAACTACACATAAAGCTTATTGGTTTGGTATTTTGTTTACTTTTGCTGCATTTTAAGCTCTTCTTATTTACTGTTATTTTAGTCATTTTGCCGAATTTCTGGAAACAACCAAAAGTCTTATTTTTGTTTGTTAGTTTACATCCTAATAATGTGTGTTTTTTGTTACAGTTAAAACCGAGCCAATGAGCAGCAGTGACATTGCCTCCTCAGTAGCAGACACGTCTCTGGACAGCTTCTCAGGATCAGGTGAGTTGGAGGGGTATGGTTTGGTCAGAGGGGGTCTGGAGGGCCTGGGGGGCTGTTGTATGAGATTATGAGCCTAGAGACAGGTCACTGATGAGGGCCGTAAGGGTCCTGCAGCTCAAAGCCTGCTCCCAGGATCACTGAGGTGTATGTTACTGTGACTGCTCAGGCTGATGCTGACCTGTAATGCCCTGAGCCTGTCTGTCCACTGGAGTGACAGGGTGTCCCCATGGCCCTGCCTCTCCACGGGCCGTCACCCTATCGCCCCGTCAGAGGCTGCATTTTCACACCCTGTGCACAGCACCTCTACAGCTCACACACATATTCACACCAACACAGGACGCTGCTCAAACAACCACTGGAGTGGGTCTTTTAAGAACTATTTTTAATTCTGTAGTAATTGCGTTTCTGTACAAATCCATGTAATAAATGTTCTCAAATTCAGTCCTAATTTTCCTGTTTTTCGGGCAGTGTTTAAGTAAGTACCTGATCCGTTAACACTGGAAGCACATAAATCACTGCCGTGACTTTTGTCTCCAACAATATTAATGAAATGTTGTAATTGAACACCGTGTATCCTCTGAGGGGAAACCCAAAGTCTCTTCAGAAGAGCAACTTTTGTCCAGTGGCAGGTGCTGCCGATGTGGGAAAAATGTTCAATATTAATAATGTGTGTGAGGTTATAGCATACAGTTACATAAAGTTAGTGCTCCCCACAACCAAACCCCTGCCTTTACCTGTCAGGGCCAATTAGAAAGACATTTCAAAACTGAGCCTTTCTACTGCTAAGCCTGGCTTTTCTGATAAATATCCATATGAACTATTTTGTATACATTAATGATGAGGGTAATATATGTAATGTGTGTACATTCAAATATTACATAATATTAAATACTATATAGGTATACTATAGTTCATGGTAGACTTACTATAATATACTGCAGTGTTTTCACAAAAAGTCAACATTTACATTATGAATAAAAAACAGAATCCCTATTAAATGCTTTTTGCGAGTAATTCAGTGGTGACTTTGTACAAGTTCCCAGCAGCGCTGAGGCACATGCTCTTAGCCCTAATGAAGGGCTGATTATGCAGTAGCACTCATTACCTGTAATCAGTGATGTCACTTCCAATGTGGTTGTGGCTCAAACAGCCCAGGGCCACAGGCCGAGGCTGGCTGCGTTTAGCCCAGTGTAGTCACAGCAGCAGGCGGATCTCAGAGATACCGCGGTCAGCAAAAAACTCATGTTCTACCTGATTATTTGTCTTGATTATTGCTCCCCAGTTCTCAACTCGAAATAAGGTTACTGAAATAAATAGACTTATGCTGTCTATTGGTCGTTTCCTTGGAATCCCATAGTCCTGTTGGCAAAAGACAATATTTACCCTATTTCTTAATGTTTAAATATGTGCTTGCTTCTTTCTTTTTACTCTCCTCAGCTATTGGAACCAGTGGCTTCAGCCCAAGACAAACTCACCAGTTCTCTCCGCAGATTTACCCTTCCAAGTAAGACTTCTGTTATTCCTCTTTAACAAATAAGCAGCATTCAGCTTCTTTAATTAGATCCCTCTGCTCAGTCGGGGATGTTTACCTGGACGACTGCAGCTTGGGCTTTCTCAAATCTGTTGTAATTATTATCTTGCAAAACTTTCTTTAACTGATTATTGTTCTTTCTTATGTATACGAGCAGTATGATACATATCTGCCATACACTTTGGCTCAGTGTTGAAATAAGTAGCAAAATCACTTGGAAATTGTCAACACTGTTTGAGTTTAGATTTTGGGGTAACACTTTATTTCCAGACATCTTTGTCACTTTTCTCTTGTGTTTCTCTTGTTCAACAGCAGAACATATCCGCATATTCTTCCTACCCCCTCATCCCAGAACATGGCGGCGTATGGGCAGACGCAGTACACCACAGGAATGCAGCAGGCCGCAGCTTATGCTAGCTATCCTCAACCAGGCCAACCGTATGGCATCCCGGCTTATGGTAAGACGCCCCAAACACATCTTGTTCTGTTAAACAATAGTCTTATCATCGCCATAGGAACACAGCAGTGCAGGCAGATTTGTCCTTTAGATGGTTAGGACAGAGGCCATAGAATAAACTATGTTCCCACCATTCGTTTGCAAAGTGCTGAGTTGTTGCTTGTTGTTTGGTGCCTGCATATTCTCCACCGGCGCAATAAAACTGAATTTGCTTATCAAGCTGTTCAGACAGATCTGCAAGATTAATGATATAAATGTGAAAACAAAAGCCGGTTTCCTCTGGCATGGCTAGAGAAAGCAAAGACTGCAGGGCTCACTGTAGGCTTTATTTGTGCAAAGTCTTTGGAGTGTTTTGGCCCTAGAAGACTCTCCAATATGAGCAGGAATTTACTCTGTTTATTTGAATGGAGTGATGCATTTTAGTCATCTTACAAGGAAACTTTAGTGACTTATTGGATTTGGTGAACAATTCTCTGAATACATATTAAATCATATCTCAATACTCTTGCAAGGATGTAGTAGTTGTAATTGGAAAATACTATATTTTGGATAAATTGAGCAAGATAGGGATTTTTGTTTCTTTTTTGAGAAGTACATTTATGGTTAAAAATATTCAGCTGTGTAATGTTTACTTACAAAATATCTATCAGTGTGTTAGTAACATAAACTAGTTCTTATTATTTAGACTTAAATAATATAATGTAGCCAGGAAGGAGTAGGCTTATAAAATTGAAGAAAAATTGCTGTGATCATGTTATGTCATTAAAACTATAGATTTCCAGCAAAACGCTTAGCAGTGCGGCGTAATACTCCAGATAATATTTCCAAACAACTGCTGGTAGTAGAAATGGTGTAATCAGATAATGAGCGAGGTCCATTGCGATTAGTGTGTTCTCCTAACAGACTTAGCCCATCTGTGTGACTCTGCTGTGTCCAGTGTAATTTAAACCTGTGTGTTGACTATTGTCCGTGCATCAAACCGATCTGGTGTCACTAACTGATTTAGGTCCATTGTGGGCAGGCATAAAGACTGAGGGGGGTCTGAGCCAGTCCCAGTCGCCGGGACAGACCGGATTCCTCAGCTACAGCTCCGGCTTCACCACTCCTCAGACCGGACAGGCCCCCTACAGCTACCAGATGCAGGGTGAGCACTGGTCCAGAACTGTTCATACTTTTTCACACTTTATCCTGTGGGGTCAGGTCAGAACGCAGCTTGATGGATACACCCACTGTCTATAATGGTGGCATCTTCAGAAGAGCTACAAGTCACATTCAATGGTCTTTCTATAGTTTTTCAGAAAGGTCTCCTCATTTTTGTGTTGTTAATTACATTCATAAGCATTAAGTATATTATGCAACCTGGAATGACAAATATTAAAATGAATGCAATAAAGCTATTATCTTTCCTGTCTTGCATCATCACAGCTAATCCTCTTGCATATGAATTTAACTACAGTTAAATTTATCCAAGCTTGGAACTGTTTCAGTGGCTTGCTAGCAAGAACAAAAAACCTTCCTTCATCTTTAAACATTCCAACATTTTTGCCATACAATCTGAAATCAATTCTCCCTAATTGTGCAAGACTCGGCCTAGCACTCACCCTTGCAAAAGGGTAGCCCCTTTTTCTTCAAAAAATCAACACAGATGGAAAAATAGCCCATAACACTTAAGAGGCACCCACCATGTCATTCCCCTCCCCTACCGACTTTGTTTTCCCTCTCCCTATGATCATATTTGTATTTGTTTTAAGAGCTGCGACTGCTTCACATTTATGGCCTTGGAACCAATAAAGATGAGTTGTTGCCGCCTTCCTTTTTGCTCTCTCAGTGCAGTTATAGTTGCAATAAATGTGGATCAGACCTGCTGCAGCCTTGTGTCTCTATTACTGCTACTCTTTGTAGTGGTCGCTGCATGGGATCTGCCTAGCGTATCAGCACCTGCGTTCTACAAAGGCGTTTAGCTTCACTACTCCTAGCATTGCAGCTTCTGTATTGAAATATGTGTGACAGTAGAGGCGTCTCCACATGTTGAAAGACAGTAAATAATGACAGTGAAGCAGCAGCAGATGTGGTAGAGGGGAAGAGCGTTTTTTTCTGTGCCTTTTAGATGTATATACAATGAAAGTGTTGGAGCGTGCAGCAAAAAAAAACAAAAGCGAGCAAGAGGACATGTGCAAAGCTGCTATAGTGGTTTAACTCTTGATGACAGTGTTATGTGTCCATTCGTCTTTAAGTATTACAGTTGCTTCCCTTTGTCCGGAGCTGTCTTCCTGCTATCTCCAGCTATCTGATGCTCCTCGTAGCGTTAAGTGCGTTTGTAATTGACAGGGCAGTTAGATGACAGATTGACCACTATTTAGATTCTCAAGCTCTGGCTCTCATCCACACCATGGCCATTACTCTGCCTGGCCTATTGATCCAGTCCTGGCGAGCTGCCCTACTCCTGGGTGTCCCAACTAGAAGAACTTTTTTTTTCATTCGATACCCCCCTCCAGCGTCTTCGCCACCAGCCTGTAGCCAGCTGTCAAGACTGAGGACAATTAGATTAATGTTCCCCATTCATTTCTTTTATCTGCGATGCTATGGAGATCTGTGTAAGTGTTTAAAGACACAATAAAAGGGTACACACGTTAGTCATTTAGTGAAGCTTAGTTTGGTGCTCCTAAATGACAAATAAAGAAGATGACAATAGAAAGTTTTTAACAGAGAATTAGTGAGGGCGAACAGATGCTGATTAGCTGTATAATCGGATTCCTGCATTCTACCCCAATGGCGACACAAGAAGCCCAAGCGACGGTTACCTTTCAAAAAAAAAAGAGTGCGCCCCATCTGGACTTGATAGCCTATTCCCAAGTGGAGCATACAAACTTCTGCTACACATATTGTGCACTGATGATAGACATAGCCCATGGCAAAGGCGACTGATCAAGCAAAGCAAATGGACTTCCAATTGTGGGGCCAGAAGGCAAGAGGGGAGGAGGGGTGAGGAGGTGATGTCTGCTCTTGAGTGAGTGGACTAACTGCAGCAAGACTGAAGTGAGGGAGGGGGTGGGGGAGCCCAAACATGCCCCCCGGGGGAACCACAACCATCTCTCTCTCTCTCCCAAACTTTAACCAGCACCACCACTTGCAACAGCATGGGCCCATTCTCGCCAGGCAGGGGGGGGTCCTGGTGGTCTTTTATGTGGCGGCGCGCTTTCCACAGAGCAACCCTCAAACTTTGACAGTGAGAGCTTTTATGACTGTTTGAACTGTGCATTAGGCTAATTTGTTGTCCTTCCACTCCGTACTCCTCCTTGGTACTGACTTATTGTTCTGTCAGACTTTCACTCCGCGGTGAACTTTCTGTGGGGAACACTCAAAATCCCCCTGCAGCCTGTGAAAAGACAAATCCAGCAATAAAGGACCTTGATGGGAGTAACCTGTTCAAGGCGCAATCCAAAACAAGAGCAGAAAACAGCATTTTTGACTCACTTCTTCATAATGAACCATGTTTTCTTGTCCATTTTATGTTGCCCTCTTCGCCCCTCCAGCTCACCCCCTCCCCCTGAAAAGCTGCTTCATGTTTGTTACGGTGTGGGGTGGGGGCTCCCGATGGGGCCAGTGACCAGAGGATGAAAGGGGCTCACCATGTTTGTCCCTGAGAACAAAGGTGTAATTACGCCTCCATTTAGGAACAGTAAATTCATCTCCCTGTGTGTCTTCACTGCAGTCATGGGAGACCTGTTGTTGTGTCAAGAAATACTTATAGATGTATGGTGAGGTGGCCTGCTGATATGCACTCAAATCCATGTCTTTTTATCTATTTATTCATATTATGTGTAGATAATACAAAACTTGACTGGACTAATTAGTTATATTTTTGTAGCTAATAAATCATGGCCACAATGAAGTGCAGTGGTTACCAAAATTATGTTACAGCAATACATCAAAATCATACAGTTTTAACCACTTCACGATATAAACATTTAGCCAATAAAAACACCATCTATTTCACATCAGACCTAATAGTTCTGCTTATTTCTAGTAATTTTAGGAAAGAGCAAATGAGGTTTTAATGTGGCATGACAATTGTGGTACCTGGGCAGAAATGTTTCCACAATCAGACCAATCAAGAACTGGCTAATCTTTACTATTAGTTTATTTTCTGGATCAGTGCACGGTAGCCTCAGGCCTGTTGCTTTCCTTCTGTAATCATGTATATTATTAGCCTATTAGATGCTATCAGCTCCTTGAATGATTTAATTACCCTGGAAGACAATGCTCTTAGCCACTGAATAGAACGCCATACATATTTATTGGCCCTGGTTGTCATTGCTAGTCCCGCCCCATTGCTTCTCCTCACCCCTCCCTCCTCTTCTATAGACATCCACTCATTCACTGCCCTCTCCTGCTCCCCGCCCTGTGCCACCCTTGGCTAGCTCCCACACAACAGCTTCTTGTGCTGCTCACATTGTCCAGCGCCCTTGGGTGGCTTTGGGAGCACCCCCTACCCCTACCCCTCCTCACCCTTCACCACTCTCCCTGTGTCATTCATCAGGTTTGATCCAATTGGTGATAAGAAAGGAAGAGAGGAGAGATAAGGGCATTATGGGGAAAAATGTCCTCAGGCTACTGCTAAATAGTTGTTTGACAAAAGACTAACTTCACCACCATTGACAATGTTTCAATTGAGATCTATTACAATGTTGTTTTTGCATAGGAGTAACTCAGTTTTCTTTCATTTTTCAAAGGTGGTAGTTTTACAACAACTTCAGGACTCTATGCTGGAAACAACTCCTTGACGAACTCCACTGGCTTCAATAGTACGCAACAGGTAACAGTTTCTCCCATTTTTATATCAGATTATATGTCAGAACTCAAGGCCAATCTGGAAGTTTTTATGAGGCATACATAGTCAATATGTTTCAATTCATCCGTGACACTTCCAAACATAAATCAGCCATCATGTCTGCAGCATAATCTAAAGAGTGTACCTCCTTCAACTTATAACACATGTATAATGCCACACAGGGAAAGGGATATAGAAAAAGCTCGACCAGTCATTGTCCAGATGTGGATAGAATCAGCACATGTTTGCATTTATGCTTGGGAATCTGCACTGTAAAGTAGCAATACTAGCAAAGGGCACATTTCACAGAACAGCATTTTTTTTAAACTACATTTGTGAACTTGAATTCACTACCCAATGATTTCCAAACTGTGGTGCAGGTATCAGTGGGTGTGTACATGCTTCCTCTGGTGGTACTCAGGATTGGCTATTTTCACTTTAATTTAGAGGTTTATTTATTGTCATTTTTTAATGATAGTCAACACCAAAGAAATAATGATTAGGTTAGGTATTCATTAATGTGTGTTGAATTATTAGTTGCCACGGTGACACTCTGAAACCAATCAATTGATAAATATTTTCCAAGCAGTGCAAGCACTTGGTAATGTCAAATTTGAAAAGCCTTTTGGTCTCCTTTTGTGTCCTTGACAAAGTTGGTTATCTGTTTTCACAAAATATTTTCACAAAAAGCTATTCAGTAGAAAAAGCTGGCCAATCACTGTTTGATAACCCATTTAAAACTGCATACTGTGTGTCTCTCCGCAGGACTACCCCAGTTACCCCGCCTTCGGTCAGGGCCAGTATGCACAGTATTACAACAGCTCGCCGTACACCTCGCCATACATGGCCAGTAATAACACCAGTCCCAGCACGCCCTCCACGACCACAACATACACCCTCCAGGAGCCCCCCAGCACCATCACCAGCCAGGCACTCACAGAGAACCCTGCAGGTAGGAATACAGGCTGCTAATGTTGTTCAAATTATGTAAGAGCATATTCTAGACCTTTATGCCTTTTTAACAGCTCTTTATTTTGCTTGTTTTTTTGTTTTCTGTGGTTACAAAATGGAGTAGTGATTTGGTGGATTTAGTGTCAAGACACCAAAAAATTAAGAATGAGACCTAGTGTGTGTTTTCACAAAAGACAACATTTGGACTAAGCCTGAAAATAACCTGAACTAGAGAACGAGAACTAAACGAGAACTAAAACTGAAAAGGGCCAAATTATAGTCTCTAGCAGGGCTAAACTGAGCTCAAACCAGACATGCAAACGCACCAGAGACTATTGATTCAAAGAGGAAAATAATTGCACACAAGCTCTTAAATTTAATATTATTTAGTACAAAGTTTCAATTTGTTAACAAGAAATCAGAGCATGCTTTTAAAGAATTATTTGGTTGATAAATATATTAAGCTTTATTCATTTTCATTTACTTGTTTAGCTCTGGACAGACTGGAGTGTCCCTTAAAACTTCACAGACATTGAGATTGAGACTAATTTGCTGCCCAGTTGACATCCATTTGTTACCTCTACAGTAAATCAATTTTACCAAATGCCTTTATTACGTTTACTATCTTTTACCTGTAGCCTTAGATAATGCCTCAGGAAGCAGCCTGTCCTCTCCCAAGACAAATCGTCCCTCTTGGCTCTCCCTTCACTAAAAGCAAATAATAGCTCATCTTTGATACAGTCTTTTTCACCTGCTTCCTTCTTCCTTTCAGCAGAGTACAGTACCATCCACAGTCCATCAACCCCCATTAAAGATTCAGATTCGGATCGATTGCGCCGGGCCTCGGATGGAAAGTCACGTGGCCGGGGGAGGAGGAACAACAACCCATCACCGCCGCCCGACTCCGACCTTGAGGTAAGGGTGAGCCCGCTGCCGTGGCGACAGACGGCCTAGCCCTGTCTGAGGCCCATAGACACTAATCCACTTAGGATATGGCGTTCACACTTGATGGGCAGTTGTTCTTTAAATATTTGATTGCTTAACTATAACTGCATTATTAAGGCACTCTGGAATATATGAGATCACCTATGACTAATAAAGATTTCCTCTTAAATAAACAATAAGACAAATGGTTAACTGAGGTGAATGATACGCATTTACAAGCATTTGAATATTCCTATTATTGATAATATATACACACACACACACATACCCATATGTTTGGAATTCTTGCAAGACCAGTAATCAAAACTGATCGCATTCTTGGCCATTGTATACTGAATCTCCAATTTAACTAATCTGTTATGTCATAAACA
This sequence comes from Taenioides sp. WSHXM2023, assembly GCA_029959045.1. Lineage (NCBI taxonomy): Eukaryota > Metazoa > Chordata > Actinopteri > Gobiiformes > Gobiidae > Taenioides > Taenioides sp. WSHXM2023. The sequence goes on along the minus strand of CM057105.1, from coordinate 178,749 downwards.
TATTACTTTGTCAGTGTTGAAAAAATGTATTTGAAAGAAAACTAAAAAGGATGGACACTTGATAGACATTTGTTCTTTAAATTTGATTCCTTAACAATAAATGTATTATTTAGAGACACTGGAATATATGAGATCACCTATGACTTGTAAATAAACAATAGGACGTGCGATTACCTGAAGTGAATAATGTATATTGAAGACATGAGAGATTGGCTGACACAGATACCATTGCACCACGTGCCATAAAACATTTCAACAATATGTCAAAATAAAGTGTGGCTAATTCAAAGCTCTCTTCATTAATATGATATGATTTGGCCTGGGTAATAGCAGCCATTATAGCACTTACATCATGCCGTGTTAACATATCTAGTTAATTAGTTTGTCGCTATTGATCAGTCTAATGTAAAAGGGCAAAAGGAGGGGAGTGTGGCGGGTGATGGGAGAAGTGTTGCGGTGACCAGGCCAAGCAAATGGATCCCTCGTCCCTGTGGTGCACAAATACATGGCCCTGGCCTATTGACCAGAGGATCACCTAACAGGCCTACAGAGTGCACCATTGATTTAGACTTTTCTGTTTTTCTGTCCTGCTTCTGCCCTGCTCCTGCCCTGCTCCTGTCCATCTGTCCAGAGGGTTTTCATCTGGGACCTGGATGAGACGATCATCGTTTTCCATTCCTTGCTCACGGGTTCCTATGCCAACCGATTTGGACGGGTGAGTGACGTCAGACTGTGGTAGTAGCTGTGATTGAACAGCAAAGCATAGCCAAGCATCATTAAGAAAAGATTTGATCATTTTAAATATAGAACTGTATCTTGTTTTGACCATATTAGACCATTCTTATCGCTATTTACATCCAATCACTGTTTCATTTTTGGATATGAATGCAAGGTATGAAGAAATTATTTGTTTTAGTAGAGTTATAAAACATATTGATATTTAAGAACTTTATTATGCAATTGAAAGATGATTTACCTCTAAACTATAAGACTTGTGCTCTATATGTCTACCCTTATTAGGTACAATCATGACTTCATCATGAGAGATTTAAGCTAGTTCTCTTGTTTGTTTTTTTTCCCTTGTGATAAGGATGTACTATGAAACTGTTCTGGTGAAAGTTTTACTACTCGCTTGTTTTCAGGGAGATGTTATAACATATTATTCAATTACAAGTGTTTTTATTGTGCAAATATACACTGAAAAACATGCAAAGCAGTAACATCTCCATGGTGACAAGCAAGTGGCAGATCCTCAGCCTTAATGTTACATAGTTCATCTCTAATGTGTAAGACCTGTATCTCAGACTTGTATAACAACAATTACTACAAAAAATGGAATTGTGGGTCAAGAGCACAGGGTCGATTTCACTGTGTCACGTATCCATAATACAAAAGTCAATGCACATAATTGTTTCTGGTTTTAATTGGTCCGATGAGGCCTGGAGAGTATGTGAGTGCTGTGTGCAGCTGTTGGAGCTATGCACGTCTGCTGCCCGGGCCTCTGCTGTAGGGGCTCCCAACAGATGCACTCTGGACATCTATTGACACATCCTAAGTGTTCCTTTCTCCTTCAGAAATGCCACATTGTTAGTTTAATTAAGTGCTCCTCAATCCATCCTTTTCAGACGGCGGTCTCCCAGGAGATCCGGCCCGGAGTCTGAGTAACCCCAATGCAACTCGGAAAATTCAGATGGGCATTGCGAGGGTCCCTTTTTATAGCGTTGAGTAAATCGTGTACAGTATGTGCAGCTTGTGTATATGTACAAATGTATGGCCAAATCCTTGAAAGCGTATGTGGTAATTATTGTAGATACTCATTTCTCATTCACAGTGTACGGTCATAAGAGGAAGAGTTTACTTTTCCAGGCTACGCTATTTGTTATTTCATGTAAATTGCTCCTCTAAATTTAAACTCTAAAAACAAACAATTTGGGAAATCAGACAAAATCTTTTTTCTCATGGCTTTGTGGGGGTCATAGGCTCTATAGGCTTCATGTTTTTTATTACTACTATTATTATTTAGGGAGATTCCACATTCCACTGTTCTTCCACATGTTGGAATGATTTTAAAATCTTTCTAGAGGATTCATCAGTACAAACAAAATCAAATACCTCTGCTTGGATGTAATTTCAACAAATACCCGCTTGTATGAATTACATTAGCATATTTGATACCCTAAATGTTAAGGCTGCAGACTACATCGCAACTGAAGTGAAACTGCTATTTGAGTTGGTGCAGTAATTAAAGACAGTTATTTAGGTATTAGAATATGTAAACAACTAAATATCAAGTCTTTTTATTGATGAATAAGTAACTTCAGTTTTTACTTTTTAGACCTCTACAAAACCTGTTCTGAAATGTTTTCTTGTGTATTATCAGCTCTTGTCTCGTATGTTAATGCTCCTGGATGTCTGAACAGTATCCTACTTTTTAAACATAAATGTTTTAATTAGGCCCGAGCCCCAGAAGCAGGCGAAGGGCCTATTAGTATCGCAAAGGGATGCTCCTAGTGGGCAGGAAATGAAATGATGCGACGTGACTCGTCTGTAGTGACCAGGGACCCTCGCCATGACGTAGGAATGCACCAGAGCTTTCCAAAAATGTATAGTTTGTTAGCCAAAAAGAAAACGGAACATTGAATATTATTCTTTCTTTCTTCTTTCTAACCAACTCACCCATTTTTCACCCAGTGAACAATGACAAAAACTCTCAAAACTTTGCCAGCTATTATAACTCGCACTTCTCTAACTTTTGACTATTTCCATTTTCCAAAATTAAATAAAGTGGCATGTCAGTGCCCCCAAACACACAAAACTCCATTAGGGTATACGAATGAGGGCAAAAAAGAATTGGCACGTAGAATCATGAAATTTGACACAAAAGTAGATCATGACAAGACAAGGAAAAATATTATTACACCAACACCGTCTGCTGCACCAGGGGTCAGCCATATTGGATTGAAGTTTGCTAAGCATGAGTCAGCATTTTTTATGAACTTGCTATAGCGATGACATAAACTCTCCATGTTATTCTAATGGTAAAATTGTCAAATCGCACAAACTTTGGCCGATTTTACTCAAATTTTAATCGTGGGTACACACCTCGATCCTGAACAGATTGATTTAAAAAATACAAAAATGGGTGCAATAGTGCCCCCTACACAATTTGTGTGGAACAATAACGTTTTATTTGTCGTAGATATACAAAATTTGGTATGCACATTTGTGACATGGTCTCGATTAAAAAACTCAATGATGCCCACACCCCATTTACATTGTGTTGCCATGGCGACAAGCCAAAAATCTGTCCTTGCTAAAGGGACATCCTTACACAAACTTTGGCGTAGCCAAACCAAATTTGGTAGTCAGATGCATTGTGGCAATAGAAACACAAATTTATATTGTCACCATGCCCCTTTACAAACCGGAAGTCCGCCATTTTGGATTTTTATTTTGAATAAACACGTGTAAAAATTTAGAAAAATGGCAGGGTTAGATTAGGAGTTAAGGTTGGGGCTATGGTTAGGGTTACGACTAGGGTTAGGTTTAATCTTAGGGTTTCATTTAGGATTAGGCCTAGCGTTAGGGTTGGGACTAGGGGTTAGAGACGTGGTTGGGTTTATAGTTATTATGGTTAGTGTGGGGCATGGCGTTTGCGGGGTGCAGCACTTGCGGGGCGTGGTGTTTACATATATTTTTTATATATTTTTTATAATCACTATGGCAGCACTTTTTTCCAAAAATGCTGCTGCCCTACAAAACATGATATAAATCTTAAAAACTTAGAAGGATTATAACGTCAGAGGTTCTTCTTCTTAATCCTCATTTGTTTTGTCAGTGTAGGTGTGTGGTTTTGAAGTCTGATAGTCTCACTCCTCATATGTCCCCGGGCTTAGTGTCTGGGGCCCGCGCTCCCGCTCCTTTATTCTGGAATGAGGGGTTGTTTGATGGGGGCAGTGTTGTGTTTTTGGGGTGAAAGAGGACTGCCCCGCGACCCTCCACTGTTTATTTACTTTATTCTCCAACGCTGCATGCTGGGTAAAGAGAGAGAGGGAGGCCGCACACACATACACATACATACACACATACACACATACAAACACACACACACACACACACACACACACACACACACACACACATGCACACAGGGTCTCTAGTGTGCTCCTCTCAAACAGGAAGCACTGCTGACTCCATAAGGGCCCGCTCCATCAGAACTCATATAGGATGTGACAGCCGCTGCAGCCCCCTCACTCCTCAGCTTTTCACTTTGTTCCTTTTGGACCAGAAAAACACTTCACTATATAACTATACTTCATATTTTTTTTACTTTTTCAACATTTTTACTTGTGGGCCAATATTTTTTAATGTGAAAATGCCTGTGTTATATTAGATACTATGTTTGGCAAGAATCAATATTAGTAAGCATGCCAAACCTACAAAAACAATGAATCAGATAACATTTGAATAGAACATTTTAACTTATAACAAGTCCAGATATCTCATTTTTAGTGATATTGGCTTCAGCTTTGAAAAGGGAATTGGAGAACTGTCAAGACACAACAAATGCTCAACCTACTCAGTCCATATCTCCCTACGGCTGCTTTGCTTTTAGAGGAAATCAGCCATAATTAATTAAAAGGAAGTATTAGAATATATTTATTTTTAAATGAATCATTATCCTACCTCTTTATTTGTTTATTATCTGGAAGACTTAAATTGTTGGCATACATCATATTGCGTTTTGCTCTCTAAAAATCTAACAAAGATGTTTTGAAATGTAATCCAAATTTAGATGCTTGTTCTGCAAGTCAACAGAAATATTACCTCAAATGCACTGCCTTTTATTGATGTTTCGTAACACTGATTCTTATTATAGCAAAACACAAAGAAAGCCAGTAACCTTTTACAATAGCTCCTATCCACACTAAGCACACTTTATACGTTCTTGTGGCTTATCAAAAACACTGATCTGTAAACTACTTGTATGTTATGCAGTCCCCCATCTGTCATGCGCGTCTATCTTAAGAGTGATAAACAAAAACATTACAAAACGCCTTTTTCAACGCCAACTTTACTAAAAATAGCTGTGTATCTCAGTGTCCACACTTTCTCTCCCCCTCTGACCTCCCTGGATCGCACAAGCCTAACACATAGCTGCGCTTATCAACTCTTTTAATTGGCATCAAGGCAGCTCGCCCCTATAAAACTGATGGTTAGGGCCAGCTGTGGAGCTTTTGGGGCGACTGGCTTTAAGTGGCTGTGGGGGCGGCGTGTTATTGGTAAGGGGAGGGGGTGAAGGGGGGTGCAGGGGGTGTTGGCGCCCCCGTGGATGGTACTGACGTTTTGGGACAGGTGGTAGCAGAGCCCTGACAGCACTTCTGCTCTGCTTGTATTCTTAACTCGCTCACTGACTGATTGTTTAGGTTTAATTGGAGCACAAGAGAGACAAGCTTTTCCCACCAAAATCATCTCCTAAAATACTTGTTTAAATATTTTGTCAAATTTTAAGATTTTACAGTGTTATGTTGTATACACACCACGTAATTTTTAATATAGCATTTACTTAATGAGATTAGACCAGAGGAGACTAATTACTATCTTTGCAATGTACTTTTCTTTTCATCAAGCATAACTCTCACAGTTAGAGTTAGTTCAGTTGAGTTACATTGCCACAAAAACCATACAAGAAAGTGAATTTGTAAACCATTTTTTACTTTTTGTAGCATTTTTATACTTTTTTGAACAAGAATTGTACAGTTCAGTACTACAGCATTTTTTTTGTTCAGAGTTTAGACCACAAAAGATCTTAAATCTGATAAAGTTTAAATAGTTTACAATATTATGTTATATAAATAGCAAATAACTTTTAACACATAGCATTTACGTAAATTCAGAGATTAGACCACAGGATTATTTTTTACGTATAGAGAAGTAGAAGAAAATAGAATTGTAAACCATTTTTACATTTTGTAGTATTTCCACACTTTTTTTGAACAAGGGTTGTACAATTCAACACCACAGCATTTTCTTGATTTCAGAGATTAGACCACGAGAGACTAATTCTTTTTTCGGGGTCTGGGAGGTTAGGAGAAAGCTGTTTGAAAAGTGGAGATAGCCTTCTTCTTGTGTGGTTTATCCTCTGTCATTTTGCAGAAAACATAAGCATTGTTGAGAATGGCAGCTAATCAGTGAAAAGCTCAGGTGGGTCTCAGGTGCTTTAGGGCCATAATCCCTGGTCCAGGCCGTGGAGCATTCAGGCAGTCTCACATAGACCCTCCTCCACAACCTGCTCTTCTTAGATGCATTCAATAGATAAGAAATTTTAGATAAATTAAAAAGACACTATTTGCCACCGCGTAGAACTAAATAAGATTAAATAATAAACCAAGATAGTCACAGAAATAAAACTTAAAAAACTAGAAAACTAGAAATTACATTTATTTTAATATAAACAACAGGAATATGCAATACAGACTGCTTTCTGGTTAATTCTATAATCTTTAGTGGCTAGCATTAATTACTAACCAAAAGGCCCTATGGTATCTTTGGTCACATCACTGGTATATTTCAGTGTATTGATCCAAATTAGACTGGGAACATTTTTGCCCATTCATTATATTTTAAAGGGGAAATCGCACCCATTGTCACGGCCTCATTAACTATTTACAGCCTAGTTCACTCTCTAAGTATTATCTTACAAACAGCGCAACCAAATCTTCTCTGCAGTGTTGAGTTACCGGCATAGATCATGATTTTAAAGTAAATTCAGACTGGGCCAGCTCTTATTCATGACCTAATTTATAACACTATTTTCAAGTGGCATTTAAAATACAAGACATCAGTTTGGTGGAATGATAACTGCAAGTACTGGAAAGGATGCAGAATGTACTTTTCATGGTTAGGCTGCAACCCTAGTCTTAGTTTTACTGCACTTAATTAAGGTCTTTGGCATTTCTAATGACAAATTTGGCTCTAGTTATAAACACAGATCTTCCTAATGTTCACTTTTATGTGAAGAGTAAGACTAAAGAATTTACAAGGTATTTTGATTTAGCAACTTGTCAGAACTGCAGTGTATATTTAAAGGTGCACTATGTAACTTTTCTGGTGGGGGGGTCTGCAACCTGCTCCATAGAGATCTTATGGCTTTGTGTGGAATGTTTTACCGTATGACATTAAATTTATCCACCTTCTCTTGCTTGTGTCCGTGAATTTAGATAATAGACAAATTAATGCCATGCTATGGAACATTCCAGGCCAAGCAATACCATCGGCATTCTCACAAGTATGTGGTTGACCAGAAAAGGCATAGTGCATCTTTAACATGCTGAAATTCTTTTTTTTTTCTTTTTTTTTTATTTCTTATTTAATATTTTTATTTTTTGTTTTTCAGGATCCCCCAACATCAGTGTCACTCGGATTGAGAATGGAGGAGATGATTTTTAACTTGGCTGACACGCACTTATTTTTCAATGATTTAGAGGTACGTAAACAACAGCGCTACTTTACACCTGCGTACGCTCTTGAAAATATAGTATCTTGGGAATATAGTGCCACTTTGAATTATTCTTTGTCCCTCCCCTCTTGCTCGCTCCCACCACAGCCAGTTCAATTTGTCAGGCTCTAGAGTTTCCAGGGCTGCCCCCTCTGTCTGTGCGTCCTGCTGAGGTGCTCGGTGTCACTGTCCACTTACAGTACCAAAACTCCCCCTACAGGCCCACTCTCACGCCTCTCGCCCTCATTCATGTACACCAGGGTAAAACCTACGGAGATAGGTTAGTGTGTTTATTATTAAATAAATATCACGCCATTCACAAATACATTTCTTGGTCCAGAAACAAATATAACGACATTCACAAATATAATTCATGACTTACACATAAATGTAACGACATTCACCAAAGCATTTCTCGACTCAAAAGAAAATGTTACCCAATTCACAAATGTCAGTGCAGTTACATTTATTTGCAAACCGATGAACCTGCATTTACAAACCACCGTACATATTTGTGACTACCCCTGCACAAATGTTTTTTTTTTGTTTGTTTGTTTTTTTTGTTTGTTTTTTTCAGTTCAAGCGTATGGTTTATGGTTGACAACATTGCGCTATTATTGCACATAGTAGTAGTATTTAGGTCCATAGGTTCCAGATAATTTTCAGGTTGACTGGTGAAAATGGAGGGGGAAGGTGGTTAGTCAACTATAAGTATAACTTGTTTATCTCCTTGTAATTTAACTTGTTTAAAGAACTTACAAGGGAAAATTATCATCCAGGTCCTGCCATTTTGACTAGCAACTGCTTCATAGTTCTGTACATAACCATGGATAACCGAGTCACCAGTCACAAATAAAGGAAAAAAAAAAGATTTGTGCATCGAAAACTGTCAGGAAGGTCTCAAAAATCCACAAATAAATGCAGGGGTAGTCACAAATATGTACGGTGGTTTGTAAATGCAGGTTCATCGGTTTGCAAATAAATGTAACTGCACTGACATTTGTGAATTGGGTAATATTTTCTTTTGAGTCGAGAAATGCTTTGGTGAATGTCGTTACATTTATTTATAAGTCATGAATTATATTTGTGAATGTCGTTATATTTGTTTCTGGACCAAGAAGTGTATTTGTGAATGTCGTGATATTTATTTAATAATAAACACACTAACCTATCTCCATTAAAAACCTGCCTCTAGGGTCTGGGACAGGAGGGGGTAAAGGTGTGTGAACATCATGGGGATACACTTTTTTCCTTTTTGAGTTCCCTTCTTTTAATGCCCATACACAGCTAGATATCTTAATAGTGTGCTATTGCCTAGGTTAGCAGGTAGTTTTATTTGATTATTCAATTCTACTTAATCAAGATAAATATTTTTAATTTAGTTTTGGTACTTTTTGCAGTATTGTTTATTTAGATGGCTTGCCAAAACGAATGGCATATGGTACCTCGGTTGGTAATGCCTATATGCTTAAATCTTAGGTAGAAACGCTATAATGTATCAGTGTACATGCACAAAAGTGTACACCAAATAAAAAAAACCTCAAGTCTATTTTAACACCTCATATGAAAAATGTTCAGGCGATTACTTGAATTTATTACCCTTGTCTTGTTTTTCCTTTTTTCCAATCCCACTGTCCGACCACTTTTCCTCGGTGTCCTGGTGGCTGACCTCACAGGAGAGGAAATGTTTTGTTTGATACTTAAGTGTGAAGAGATGTGTGGCCGCTCTGCCAAGTCTCATTACTCACCACCGTGTTCTGCTGTGTTACAAAGCCAGGCCCTAAAACTGAAAGAAATCCTTCATATTCACCCAGACAGCAGAGTGACTGGGATCCCAAACGCACTGATCAAAGTTAATTGGCTCCAATTGGCTGCTTAAATATTTCCTCATGTCTTTGCCGTGTAGATTCTATTGTAGCTGCACTTTGTTTAATAGATGTGCCCCAATCATTTGGAAAAATGGCAGTTTGTGACAATGCTTAAATGTGGTTTTGCTCAACATCTGTCCTGTGTTTTGATTTCTTTTCATCTGTCATGAGGCTGTTCACAGACACAGTTGGCAGCTCAGGCTACTTAGGAAATTATGTGAAAACTTAGTGCACACATCTCTGTTTTGTCTCAGCTACAAAATCTTTTCATTCTAGTTTAGTCAAAGTGTGTGTGTGTGTGTGTGTGTGTTATGGCTGAAGTAGCATCCTGTGATCTGATGCCGAAAAACCTATGCAGGAGATCCCTAAAACAGTAATAAAGACATAAAAGGAATGGACATTATCATGATATTGATCTTAATACCTCAAACAAGCCAGGATCCATGTGTTAAGTGCATTCAGCATTGCCTACACATTTGTGCTTCCTCTCCCATGATTTACAGTGCCACATCTCAAATAGAGCTAAACAGAGTCCAGCTATAAATACAGCAGCCAGCAGCAGTTATGTATTTAAGCATGTGCAGAAATGCATATGGTCCATCTAATTTAGTCTGCGCCATAAAGGGAGCCCCCAGAGGCAGAACACAGGTGCACAGCCAGTAGCCAAATGTTGCTTTGTGAAAGTCTTAACACTGCCAGCCAAGTACAAGTCACACATGACTTCTCGTTATTTTAGACGTCAAACAGTGACAAATAGATTTTGATTTTACATGTTTGATATTGTTTGAATTATGGAGAGGGTCAAACCATTTTTAAGGTTCTTAGTTCAGATTCAAGAGTGATTCTGTACCATTTTGAGACAAACTGAAAATATTTTAATAATGACTGACTCTGAGTTTTGGTCTGGGCAGTAGCTTAGCAAATTGTAAGACCGAACTAATGTCTTCTGTCTGTGCTTACACTTCTAGTTACACTTATGCACATTAAATCTTTCTTTAGCTCATCCTTTACAGTGCAGCATCAGTGGTTGCAGCCTGCTGTTAGCCTTTGTGTGTATGGGAATGAGTGTGTGTGCGTGCGTGCGTGTGTGTGTGTGAGTGAATGGAGGCTGGCCTGTGTTGATGGAGCTGGTGAGTGACGATTCAGAGGAAAGTCATAAAAAGAAAGAGGGCATGCCGAAGGGGTCAACAGGGATCAGTTTCACCCTGACGTCTGTGTTTTTTTTCTGCCACAACCTTTTTCTGGATCAGCGCTCCTCCGCTCTTCATTCATTAGATCCATGGGAGACAACAGCAGTGTCACAGACAATTCAGGAAAAAGTCACAAAATATAGTATTAGGCCTCTAGTCTTCATTATCTGCACTGGTTTAAATAGTGGCACCTTGTTGATACTGCAATGAATCATTCTGAAAACAACAGAATTGGTAGTGGCAAAGTACAGGATTGTATTGTATTTATAATGAGAGGGATGTTTACACAGCGTAAATTTGAGTCATAAATGTCATAGCTGCAGCAGGCTGAATGTGCCTCTAATGAATGTTCTGCAGTGATATGGATAATGAAGCCCGCAGAGGCAGAGCTCAGACTGACAGCTCACCTCAGACCTGCTCTGGGTTTACTGTGGGTGCACCAAAGCTCTATATGAGAAAGAGGGGCCTCTGCACTGGCCAAGCCCCCTGCGCTCCCCTCACAGTGGGGCACAGGCGTGCTGGCTCACCCCTCTCTGGGTGAGAAAACAAGCCTCCCTGTCTGCAAGAGAAAGGCCATGGGGGCAAAGTACTCAGAGTGAGAGAGGTCTGTAAAGGTGGAAACATTTTAAATTAGTGCAGCGCTGCCTCCATGCTGCGCTCTCCCTCTCTCCCACACTCGTACACATATACTCCTCAAATACTGTATAACCCGGTGACTGTGTTCGCCCCGGCTTTTACTGCTCCCTGGCTGCACTGTCACTCTCACCCAGGACCAGCCTGTTAATGAGAGATACTGTGAAATGCACGGTTACCTTTCCCTCCTGCCTCTAATGGCCCTCCAGGGCCTCTTAGCACAGAGCCAATCTGCAGCTTTTATTTCCCACTGTAGATCCAGATCCTGCTCTGGTCGTTCCATATGATTGGTGGCTTTATGGTGTTTTCCTTGATAGATTTTGAAGACTCGTTTGCTGTTTTATTCCCAGTAAGGAGAAATATGGCATTCACTGCACTTTTCATCGAATCATAAAATTAAGTAATCCAGTTGATCCGTCACCAATTAACACTAGAGGCATCTGGCATAGACTAAAACCACTTTTACATTTTTTTCTTTTTTTCATTAGTGATATATTATGTTGAGACAGTTGCAATGGCAGCACAGCCTAGTTAATTTTTATTTCTAGTATAGAGTGTCATATGGGCCGCTGTGGCCCACACAGACTGATGTGGTATTTGATCATTGGCCTGGCTACTGATGCAGCAGTTCTGTCATGCTCCTCGACATAACTCCATCACGTTTCCAGGCGAGAGCGCTCATATGTTTTGGACTCAGTACAGAGGGAAAGTGAAGGCTTCAAAGCCACCCTGTCAATCTGACTTCTCCAAAGCTGTGTCTGTTCCCACCCACTACTCACTATCCCAACACAGCCTCCGCACACCCACAGGGCCTGAGCGCACCCACAATATAGCATTACTGTTTAGTGACAAATGAAGGAGCAGAAGAGGCAGCACCTGCTCTGTCACTTCTCAGACCGACATTAGAACACAGTGAATCAGAGCTGTCTCTGTGGATAAGTTTATTACTGAAGAAAATGCTGAAACGACAGAGATTTGATATTGTACTTTATCACAGCCATTCACCAAGTGTGGTTTGGACGTGTTGCACCAAATGTGGGAAATCATGAAGATCACCTAATTTATCACAACCAGACATGACTAAATGATACTTCAGCTGCCTACCAGCTCTTTGATTCCATGGCCTGCTCACTGTTGTGCACAGTAGTACTTTCCTTCGCTCCCTGCAGCTCCGTCTGTAGCTCCGTCTGTACTTTGTGTGAATTGACTCGGACCAGCATGCACTCCTCTGTACCTGTGCTTTGTTTGGCGCCGCTGTTTGAATTCCTTGACTGTTCAAGCACAGATTGCGGATTGGAATGAAGTGGGTTCGAAGAAGTCCCCCTTTGTTGCCCACATCCTGTTTGACCCTCAGGTAATCACAGCCCACCCCCTCCCTCTTCCTCTGGGCTGCGGTGGGAACGGACCAGGATGTTGTTGGGGGTCACAGAGTGGGGTGGGAGGCAGAAGGAGTGACAGGTCTGTCTGTGGAGTGGCACTATTGAGAACCTGCGAACCATGGATGAGTCCTGTTCACATGGCCACTGCCTGTAGGCCCACCAGGAATGCCGTGCTGATGGCTGTTATCGGCTTTATCCAACCCACCCCCCGCAAGAAGCTCACCTGAGACACTGGGGCTTTCTGTGGATATTTTCTGGACTGTTTCTTACAACATACCTTTAGTTATTATTGTGGAGTTGGTTTGTAGTTATATAGTTAGACAGAGTAGGACTTATGTTATTATTGCACGTAATATATAACATTTTGGATGTACCATCTTCCCATTCAAAAGATATTTTTTTTGTGAATAGAAAAATAAATTCAATGACCTACTCATTGTATTTAGTTTTACTTTGTGCCGTCCTATTCTTGGAAAAACTGAATGTGCATAACACACATTATTCATTGAAAAAATATATATTTCATACCATGAGGCAAGTAATTACAGCAAAATACAAATTAGTCTGCTATGGTTATTTATTTATTTATTTATTTATTTATTTATTTATTATTATTTTTTTTTTTTAATCAAAATATTTGTCAGATCAAGCGAAATCAAAACACCAGATTTTCCCCAGAACGAACTAAACATTCAAAGTGTATTTACAACTAAGTTGGTTGGACATTGTGGTTGCAGTGTTTTGCCCAACACGTCCTCTGTAGTTCTCTGCAGTTTTGGCTCTCTCCGGCCAACAGGAAGAGTCCGACCGTCACTGCTGATTGCTTAATGACAGATGCCACGGAACAACAGGGAACAAAGAGAGTTTTGATAGCTTCCTCCGCAGTGAAGACAGCCATCCAGGGGGCAGATAAAAGGGTGGAACTCATCCCAAAAAGGGACGTGTGCTGTCTTCACTTGTTGTGCATTTGTTTCTGTCTTTCCCACAGAGATAAGCACTGTTTGGTAACTTAATAAAGCCCAACCCGCCAAAAAATTGCTGATGAATTTAACAGAAAGACATAATGTTTGCATAAGGAGTAATTGTGATGGCTTCTGGTTGAGGGTCTTCACTGCTGAGTACAGTAGGAACATCTGGTGCGAGTTAGCGGTGATTGTAGGTTTTAGAGGGACCACTGTTTGCTTGGTGAAACGGGGGATTTCAGTGGAAAAGAGATGCACGGAGAAATTCTCAGACAGGCCCACAATGTCCCTCCATTTTGAAGGCTTGTCATTCTTGACTTGAGGCGTCTTGTTGAGTGGTTGTGCTGTGATGGGGAGTGATAGTGTGACTTGAGCATTCTCCGTCCTGGCTGTGGTGTTTACGAGCACTTCAGAAGTGGCTCCTAATGAGTGGGTGTAAGGGTTACTCTTTGACATTAGCACATGCTACGTTCTCTGCTAGTCATTCAAGTGAACCTGTGTTACTGCTAGCTACAATGGCAAGTTACAATATTATTACATTTTCTTCCTTGATAATGTAATTGATTTGGAGTAGATAAATCCAAATGCCTTTCCTTCTCCAGTCTAGATATGACCTAAAGAGAATAAATTGTGACAAGCCTTTGTAAATATAAATGTTACTAACACTTCTGAATGAATTGAAAAATATTCTAATTGTTCAAATGAAATTAAATATGTGTAAATAATGATAGATTGTTATAATCCTTTTATTATAATTATATGCTTTGTTGTGCTCTACTTGTAATTACAGCACCCTCAAATCAGCACGTAGGCTTTTGATTATGAGAGTACAAGCAGAGAGCGTACAATTAGACAATGATCTGGCAATGAGCGCAAGTGAAAGAGGTGACAGGAGCTTTAGCCGTAGGTAATTACTGGATAATAGAAGCATTCCAGTCACTTGTACCAGAATGGCCTCCTGTGAATGGAGTCTTTATGAGGCGTTTAACCCACGGCACTGTTTTTGTTTTCCTAAACAAACAGACATGCCTCCACTACTTAAAGAATTAGCCACATCAATGGTTTTGTGGCTTGGAAATCAGCGGCGAACATAAAATACCCATAAGTCTGTTGGCAGCGACTGTTGAAGCTGGGACAAATTGGTGCTTTCTGCAGTGATTAAAGATGCACTGCGGGTGTGTGGAAACAGATAGTGGGTGCTGTGTGCATCCAATTGGCCGATCATCTTCATGTGCAGTCAGTGCTGTGCCCGCCATCTCCCACCCCCTGAATTTGGGTGTCGGAGCCCCAGAGAGGAGGAAGGGTTCACAGGGTCAAAGTCTTTTCCTCTTTGGATCTCGAGCTTGCTGGGAGAGGCTTGCTGAGAGAATGGCTGCATTAGAGGAGAGGTTGGGGGTCAAGATTTTAATTCTGTTAAAGAACAGCTGGTTTGAGTTTCCCCACACATCGCTGTGTCCCCCCGCCCTCGCCCCACAAATCCAGGGAGATGAAAAATTTGTTCAGAGGGGAACTAGTAAAATAAAAAAGGTTTACGGTCCAAAGCCCTTACCCTTACACTGCCGTAGCATTAGAGAGGAATGCAATAACGTCAGCATTTGGCCCCAGTTAGATTGGACTTAAAACAAGGAAGTGCTTTCTGTGTTTGGCCATCTTAACAGCCGGATGAAACTTAATTAAAAAGATTCCCAAATCAAGTGGGATTTTTCATACTTCCACTTGAGGAATTCTTTTCGTTGCAGCTCTGTGGAATATTGTTATTTCTTGCATAACTTTAAACACTCCAGCAGTTGCATCGCCAAACTTGAAACATTCCAGATGAGTTTTTCTAAATTAAGTTGACATCTTATTGATTTAAAAACCATTCAAACATTACATTATTACTGTTCAGGACTGACTAAAATATTTTTCGTTAAATGTGTTGATGCCAATGCCAATGCTGAACTAACTCAGATTCAGAGGAAATGAGAAAAAGAAGGGAGAGAGAGGCACTGGAGTACTCCTATAAATGGAAAACTAATAACAGATTTTTTCGCCTGCCCTCCCCTGCACTGCTCGGACTGGCGCTCTAGCCCCAGGGCTGAGTTGGTGTGTGGCGCGGCAGCAATCAGAGGTCATAATTTCATTGGCGGTTAGCATCAGGTTCAATTTTTCTAGTAGGTTACATTTAGCAGAAAGTCTGGATTGTGTTACGGTGGAGCAGTGGAGCTGCAAGAATGCCTTTACCTTTCCAAGAAACATCCAGGAGAGAGGAATACATATGTTTAGAGACACACTCATACACACACACACACACACAAGTATACAAGGCACTGACAATGTTGCAACCACAGTTTAACATAAATTTTACTTTATTCACAAACATCTAAGATATTTTACCATTTTGTCAAATATAACATCAAATATTACGTTTGATTTTTGCAAGGTAGAGTCTTTATAGTAGTCATGGTACTCCTTACATTTGGGCCAAGTATCTGAATTTGTCCGTAGTGTTAGTTTATATTACTGGAAATGATATGAAAGCATGATTTCAGACTTGTGAAGTAACTTGTGTCAAACATATATGCATTTAATCACTCTTGGCAGTTTGGACTTCACACAAAGTAATAGAAAAAGTATGGATCTTAGGCGACCTCAGTGCTGCTATGTAATGTGGGCATAAGTGTGAAAGTGTACTGGTGGGGACATGGCTTTAGGCTAATGGGGTGAAAATACAGAGTCAAGGAAAAGGGTATTAAGATGGAGGATTCCTGCCAAAGCCAATTTTCTTAAATAAATGTTTCTTTTAGTGAAAGCTAACCTTGAGCACATGGCGAGTGTTGCTTTGACCAAAAATAAACCCCCTCAAATCATTAACAGTTTTGAAAAATGTCTTTCAGGAATGTGACCAGGTCCATATTGACGACGTATCTTCAGACGACAACGGACAAGATCTGAGGTACGGCACAGGCGCAGCGAAAGTTTTTGCAAAATGATCACACAAATGCTAACAAGCTAACGTGTTCATCTCATTTATTCATGTAGTACGTACAACTTTAGCGCTGATGGCTTCCAAGCAGCCGCTACCAGTGCCAACTTGTGTCTGGCCACAGGGGTCCGAGGAGGAGTGGACTGGATGAGAAAACTAGCCTTTCGCTACAGACGAGTAAAAGAAATCTACACCACCTACAAAAATAACGTTGGAGGTAATCCCCAACAAGCCCCAAGCTCTGTACACACGTGTGCTAGTCCAAATGACTTAGCAGATGTCTCATTGTGTGGGCACATGGTCAGGGCACCATTTTGAACCATTTGCAGTGGTATTCGACGAGTCTGGTCCAAGCTAAACAATGTTTACCGCGTTTGCAGGTCTGCTGGGCCCGGCCAAGAGGGAAGCCTGGTTGCAATTGCGAGCAGAAATTGAAGCCTTGACGGACTCCTGGTTAACACTGGCACTGAAAGCACTAACATTAATCCACTCAAGGTAGGACTTCAGTGAGGAAAGTTGTACTAGAGCCCATGCCACACATACACAGCAAACACACACGGGCTGTAAATATAAAAATAACATTTAGAAATAAGCCCTTATAATCAGAACCATACTCAAATGACTGCTGGCACAATGTTAAAAGTCGAACAGAACAGGAAAGCAGGGATCCGTAAACCAAATGGCTTATTTTCATTTATAATCAGCAACATGTCAGTGTTTGCATTTTGTAAAGGTAGTCTATGATTTTTTGACGAAATTGTGAGGGCATTATAGCTGTCCCTATATATGTTCCTTATAAAGGACAGTCTGAATGTGAACTCACTCACAAGCATAAACACATTCTCAGTATTAACAGAACTATTTTCTTTTGTACACATTTGACACACTGTCCCAATTGTGCCCAGAATTGGCCTTTTAGATCTTGTACACTTGTATGTAATCAAATATAATTGGAGGATCTTTAGCCATCTTGTCTACAGCTGATATGTTGTCCTTATTTTCTTGTTTTCATATGTCCTCCCTTTAAGAGCGTGTATGATGTCATGTTTCTCTCCCTTTGGCCCTCAGGTCGAACTGTGTCAACATCTTAGTGACCACCACACAACTCATCCCGGCTTTGGCCAAGGTCCTGCTCTACGGCCTGGGCATAGTGTTTCCTATCGAGAATATTTATAGCGCAACCAAAATAGGTAAAGTCTCCTACCAATCTGATTCCCCTTCACACAGTTCTTTGCTTTTGTAATGTCTCGTCTGGTCAGTACTCATTTAGAGTCCGAGGTGTGTGTGTTTGGGTGGGAGCAGCTGTCACTGGAGAGGCTTGATGTTCTTCTAATCAGCCTGGGATTATTTTCCTGGAGCTTGGGCCTCTGCACTGCTCAGGCTCTGCATATGAAACCACTTCTATACATTTATGTCATTCCACGCAAAAAGCCCCTCACCCTCCTCCTCCAACGTCTTCCTCTTCTTCACTGTTTCAAATGCAAAATAAACATGAGGCTTCAGACCTGCCATTTTTCTCTGTGTCCACAGAGCACTACGTAGTCACTCAAGTTGTGGATTTGAGGAGGAAAAACCTGCACAAACATGCCTTATTTTACACATAAATGTTTTAAGAGGCTTGTCATGAAGTGAGACTCATTTACTACTTGGGTGTTAGGGTTGATTATGGAAGAAAACTTAACATATTTGTTACATGTTAGTCAATGTATTATTCATAAAATGTGCCATTTGACTGATCAGTTCTTTGTGATTTTCAGGGAAGGAGAGCTGTTTTGAGAGAGTCATCCAGCGGTTTGGGAGGAAAGTTGTTTACATTGTTGTCGGGGACGGTGTGGAAGAGGAGCAAGGCTCAAAAAAGGTAATTCTAGCTCAATAGATACAGTATACACCAATAAAGCATAACGTTTTCTTGTCAGTTTCAGTGCTCAAGGTCAAACATGATTCTATTGGACAGAAAACAACCATATAGTATTCTTTCAGGTTGATCATTTTCACTTTATTTTTCATGATTAGTGCAGCGGAGAGATGGCATAATTACTGTATACAATATTCCATCTTGGAGTTATGAGTAGTGAAGACTCTGTAATTCTAGCCTGACCCACACTGTAAATATGTCACGCAAAAAACAGGCTTAAATTGTTCTTGAACAAATTACTCATCACAACTGAAATAATGTATTCCATAATCTTACAATGCAACTTTTTGACTGAATACATTAGCTTGTGCTGTGCAAGTTCTTTATTCAAACACAGTCAGTGTACTAGTATATGCAAACCACACATTATATTCATAATCAAATCACACTGATAACTGTTTAAACCTCTGTAGTGAATAATATGATGGTACTAAGGTTGGTAGTTGCGTTTTGAGTAAATAGTTCTTCTACTAGTTAATCCTCACTTGTAATGTAATATGGAGTACAATTTATTATTCTACCCACCTCTCGTTAAAACTAAGCTTAGTGGCTCACCTTTCCCCTGGATAGATGCCTAAGATGCTATAGTGCTGCGAAAGGCGAACACTCCCTGCGATCTCAGTCTTCAGGGATGACTGTGGAAAAAAGATGCAAATATTTGTGCTCAGGCTGGACTTGTTGGAGTGAGATATTGATGGAAGGAAAAGATGTGTTTTTAGGGCTGCTCTGAGTGCTGCGACTCCCGAGACGCAGCGTGCGGTAAAAGGTTTCTGTGTCAACATCACAGAGGACGTGGAATAACACAACAATCTGAGCCGTCAGGAGCGCGATATGGGACATGACAGTGTGCAACTACAAAAGAGTCCCTAGCTCCACTCCTCCCAATTCAGTCACTATCCTTCTCTTAGTTATTAGCATGGCTGGAGCCACAGATAACATCTCTAGCTTTTAAACTTAAAAGCAAAGACAATTTACAAAACAAAAAGCAAAGAGCTCTGTAAGGGTCAGTGCAGGCTCTCCTAAGCGGAACATGTGGCTGTCGCAGTGATAAAGGCAGGTAATGGGCTCCACACTGAGGGGACTTCACCTGACAGCCCCTCACATTCACACGGATCAGGTTTCCTCTGCACTCTGCTCGGGAACAACAAGAGACCAGCTCTCAGAGTGTACTCTGTTTCTGGGGTAGTCTGCTGACAGATCTATGTTGTACACATGAATATTCCAGTGTGAAATGTTTTTTTATAATTCACAAACATGGCTACATTACTTTTGACTTTTATTTTAATTGATTTATTTTTATATTAGGTGTTCAGAATGACTACAGCCTGCTATAGAGTAGAATAGAGTAGTAGATTTTATTTTCATGATTGTTTTTTTTTCTTCTATTCATTATTTTCATTATTGTTAAGATAAAATACACAAATTTTTAAGACATGTCCTTTGTGTCCCAACAGCACAACATGCCGTTCTGGAGGATCTCCAGTCACTCAGACCTCATGGCTCTGCACCACGCGTTGGACCTGGAGTATTTGTAGCAGTGCACCAGGCTGCCTCGGGCCGGCCTCCCTGCGCCCGCCGCTTGTGCCCGGTGCTGGTAGCGTCTCAGTGAGGAGAGGGGGGACAGAGGCTAATGTGCTGACACTGTCACACTCGGTCTTAACTCCAAACGTTGAGTTTTTGAGGAGAGAGGTGAATTTACTGCAGTGCAGCTGCTTGCCCTGGTTACTGTGAACGGGCCGCTCTCTGAAGCTGTCACGGTGTTTTACGGTGTGCTCTGGTGCCGGGACACAGTCAGAGTTCACACCTGTGAGGAGCTACTGACTTGCCTCGGCTAACCTCGGCACAGCACTCACGAAAGCTTGCCTCAACTACTGGCGGTGACGCCGTCTCCACGAAGTCCCACCCCCTCCAGTCTGCTTTCTTATTGGCCACCTGTCCCCTGTGTCGCCAGACAGACTCTGACGCTCCTCTTTTGCCCGGGACGTCCTGTAAATCTTATTTATGAACTGAAACTTAGAGTGGCTCTGAACCACTGAGAAGGTACCTCCATGACTGAAAGACTTGTGCCTTTTTCAAAATGATTTCCACCACAGAGGACATTTATGAAAAAAAAAAAAAAAACTAAAGGGTTTTCTAATAATTTAAGAAAATGACTTTATTTACAATGCTGAGACAATCGTGTACAGAGGAAATCTTTTGTGTGAGTAAGTTTGTAATCACTGGACTATTCCTTCCTATATTCATTTAGGTACGTGCTCTTGGAAGGTGACAATGCTTTTTCATGGGGGTTAAAACAGGCCACTGTGAAGCCTGGAAGGTTTTTGTTTATTAAATGTAGATACAACTTTTTGTGATAAAGCATTTTGTCAAGACCAAAAGCATGGATGTCATGTGTCAATTGTCTTTTTTAATTTCTGCAATATTTCTGCTCTTTATTTATAGACTGTAGCACCACCACTACTTTTGGGTTCACATTTCTATGGGTTTTGTTATCGTTCTCTTCATAGCATCTCACCAGCTTGCAGCCCTGGTCCCATATACTTTAAATGACTATCACATAGAAACATTTCCCTTTTAACAGCACATTAAAAACATAAAGCAGGCTTGAATAGGCTTTATTATCTTTTATACAAGCACTATACCAACACTTGTACAGCGAGTAGTCTTTTTGTATAATGTAGTGTAGTATATGTTGAAGATACATTCTGTGTCCCATTTTAAATAGTGCTTTTACATCTGTAGATGGGGGCAAATATAATGGACAATGACAGAAAAGCCACTTCGTTTTGAGAGGTTTATGAACATACGGTACATGTGCTAGCAACTGTGAATTTTCTTAAACAGAAACTTTCAAATCTTCCCTCCTTTTGCACATGGTTACTGTAGGCCTTTCCCAATCGGCTCCCATCTCCAAAACTCCTCAGACAACTTGGGGGTACCTACGTATTGCTGCTAGATCAAGGTAATTCTAGACGTTTTATAGATTCATACAGCACATTTTTATGTTGCAATCTTAAGTGCAAACTGGAAATACTTTACATGGGCCTCATTGTGAAATGCAAGATTGTCGTGTCTGCAAAAATATGTGTACAGATGTTTTTTTGACATTATTATTTGATTGTGTTTAAATTAATAAAACTGATTTGTGAACTGTTACTGCACTTAAGCCTTTGAGTAATACATTGAAAAGCCATAACAATATCAAAATCAAAAGACTAGAAAACCATGCATTGCACTGGGATTTCTGTTTCCTGTTTATATCCGCCATTTTGAGATACTTTTCACTATCAAACAACAAAGTATTTTGTTATAAATTGTTAATCGCTATGGCAACAGTACTAATTTTTTATTCCTTTTAAACCTATGAATATTTTGACCAAATTGGCACCTTGGTCATAGGGTTTGTTGGCAAGTGTGACCAATCTGAAAGCCACAAAATTCCCAGAATCCAAGGAAAAATCATTTTGCAGACCTGCCCAATCGCCACTATAAAATGTTTTATATGTTGCCTACATCAGAATTAATTAAAAAGCTCCTTGCGTTTAAGTTGACATTTGAGTTTTATGAACACACTGCATGTTTTATACTCTCCCGGGGTTAATAAACTAGCCCTTCTCAGCCATATTAAGTCTGTGGAGTGCGGACTAGCTTGCATGCATAATTTACCAGCGGCGGCCCTCTCCAAACCATATAGCGATTCATTTCAACAATTTCAATAACATATGAAAAATATTTATGAGGCTGGTTTTATTAGGTGGACACAGTATGTAACACTAGACTGGACTGGGGAAAAGTTTTAACCATGCTGGAGTATTGGCGCAAGTGAGGAATTCAAGTACAAAATTCTTAATATCTAGATCAATTTTGTGCATGGTGCAGTGACTTCTCTTGAAATTGTCCCAGGTTCAAGCAGCTGTCGACTGAGTAGTGTCTGAGGTTGGGTCCAGCTGAGAGGAGCAGAATAAAAGCGTTGTTCTTTTTGATAACTTTTCCTCCTGTTTCGGGGGCTGCCAGGCAAACCACATCGAGCCAGAGCAGACATGAGAAGAGAAAGTGGGTGTTGTGGCGGTCAGTAGGCTGATGGTTTGGCTGCACATACATAACATTAGAACAAAAATACAAAAAAATATGTCTGGTGGTCTTACAGTTTGTCTCATAAATTTCCAGACAGGCAACGGGCTGTAAAACTATTGACAGGACAATTCATAATAAATTCTAATCATATCTGTCCCCCAGTATTTGCCTTTTTAGCCCTGGGGCTGTTCTTACCAACACAAGTTGAATATTCAAACATCAAACTCAAATCAAAGGCAAGGACGTAATATGAATTTTCAGCAATTTTCAACAATTAATTATACACATCAAAACCCAAAAGTAAAACTGGATCAGGCCCGGACTAAACCAGATCTAAACAAATCTGAACTAGCTGGGCTTAAATCAAGATCAAAATAAGAATGCATTCTGAATGTTTACTACATGTCATAACAATAAACACTTATGATATAATATTGTGAGAATTGAAAATCTCATGTGCCAGTGCTGTTTAGTAGGGTTGTAACAATATCGAAATCTCTCGGTACGATAATTTCACGATATACATCTCACAGTATGATATTTATTGTGATATTTTCTGGAGGCTAACAAAACTGTGAATATGCTACTTTTTCCTCTTAAAATGCCTTGACGGGACTTAATCCAAAGAATTAAGATTATAACAGTTATTAGTTTAGTCTGCACTGAAACGGAGCAAAGGATCATGGTCTTTGTAGTTCCCTCAGTTTTTTTTTAATCAAAGAGACTTGTACTGTAATGTGATGGTCCACAATATTATTGTTAGTCCTTTGACAGTACACTGTCATGATATTTTGGTTATTGTTACATCCCTACGGTTTAGAGCAAAACAAAGAAATAAAATGTATTTGGAAAGAGTTCTTATTGTTGCTGAAACAACAAAAGTACTTAAAAAATTTTCTTGATCAGAGCTTCTATTTAGAGAATGTCAAATATCAATTTCTTATTTGGACAGACCCGAGGGGAAATGACAGCAAATTACATTCACAAATAGTCAGCCCATAGCTACACTGCTTCCTTTATAATGCCAGTTTAAGTAAATGAATTGATTACTTTAGTACCATGATTATAGAGCCTGCAGTACTCTCATTTTGGAAATAACTTGTTCATTACCTTAGCTGGTTCTGCAGGACGTCCCAGAAGAAAGCTCTGGCCCTCCATAAAACTGTACTGCAATAATAAACAAAGCCATAGCTGATTTACGGCCCTGCCCAGACAGTGATTTCATGCAGATTTCCATGGGGGGGTGGGCTGTGACGGTGCATCTCAATTGAACATATATTGTATTACGTGCATATCAAACTCCCCCCAAAACCTGATCTGCCACGTCTGTCTTTACGAGCAGGAAGCCTATTAATAGTTCTGCTTTTGAGGACCAGGGTCTCAGGTTTGGGGAATTTGTCTAAGCTGGGCAGATGTCGGGAGATTGGGACATTAGGAGGGGGTTTACATTCTGAAGGAAAGTTACAAGAGAGAGGGTTCTGCTCAAACTGAGAGCCGTAACATCCCGGTATAAAGTAGTTCAAGTGTCATGGTTCTCAAAGTGTAGTGATTCACAAAGTTCTTCTAGATCATTAAAAACTTGTATTATTTATTTATATAGGTCAAATTAAGAAAGCGAGAGAGAATTATGTTGTTGGAAGACGTTTCATGCTCTATACTTTGAGATAGAATTGCTTCTTCTTCTATATTCCATAGTCACTTCTTTGGGCATATCATCATTTGCACTAACACATCCATCTACTAGTTTTTAGTTAAAATTTTTACCATTGTTTACTCCTACTTGAGAAATGATTTGGCTTACTTTCTAGCAGTACTTCAGTAAGTATACTCAGGTGTAATCTTTGGGTACACGGAGATTTGGTGAGAAGAGCTGAATATCTTCTGCCCTTTGACCTCTGATTTCACTAAAACTATTTGTCTTCGACCAAAATGAAGCCTCTGATTGCACCTCCTGCACGCTCCCTTGTGCATCGGGCAGTCGGAGTGACAAATGAAATCCACTGCAATGTCAAGCGCCCATTCTAAACTAGGCCTTTTGTTGACTGTTTGTTTCTAGGTAACTGGGATCTGATGGGCACTGGAGGGCAGAGACAGCTGGGAATCAGGAAGTAGTGGATGCCAAAGCCAGGACAGCTCCACAGACAAGAGGCATTCCCCAAGAGAGACTGGACCAGGACAACGCTGTCACACACACTCAGTACACACAGGTGGGTTTCTGTGCTTTCTGGGGACATTACATTGACTTACATTCATGTAATAATAGTCAATACTTGCCCAACTTTTACCCAAACCCTAACCTTTAACCCATATCTGAACTTAAAATCATGCTATTGCTCTAATAATTAAGGTTACCAGGCAGTGCTCCATGAATTAAGTGTGTGTTGCATACACTACCAGTCAAAAGGACTGGTAGTGTATGGTAGTGAATTGGACTCACCCTTTCCAGTGTTTGTTTCTGTATGTTTACTACTTTCTACATTTGATAAACATACAAAAGACATCAAATATATGATATAAGATGTATGGAATTATGCAGCAAAGAAAAAAAAGCTCAAATTATCCGCCTTTTGTTTTGTCCAAAATATTTAGTGCAGTTAGATGTTTTCTGTATCCAAAATATAGAAAGTAGTAAGAAAAAAGAAACAAAACAATGAATAAGAACGTGAGTCCAAATCGGTAGTTGACATATTTTAGTCCCCACAGTGTTACACAAACCTGCCCAGAGGAAAGTGTTTTTGTTCTGAGGTTGTCTGGTGTTAGATGAGGTTGGACTAAAGGCCAAAGTACTTGTTTTGACATGCAGTGCTATATAAATGATACGTCTAGTAGCAGCAGTCTACAACTAGATTAACAAAGCATAAACAACAGATGATCTCATCCTTACATACTCCCTCATCCAAGCTCCTACAGGATAAAAATACAGTGTTGATGTACAGTATTAGTGCAATGTGCAGTGATAGCCAGTGACTCCCTGTAGGGCTGAAATACAGCCGTGGGACATGAGCAGGCACATAAAGGTGATTTTTTATAGACAAAACACATGGGATTCTGCAGGATCTAGACATAGCTCCCTGGTTGCTATACGGACACTAATTGCTCATAATATACTTCAGAGGTTTTAAATATTTGCTGGATATGTTAGTTACAAATATATTTTGGACTGTTTTAAATGTCCAGTGTTGCGGCATGGTGGCTGAGTGGCAAGAACTTTTGACTTACAGCAAGAAAGTTCCTGGCACTCTGATCTGATTTCCCCATAAACTGAATAAGGTAGTTCTGCCCAAGCTTAGCTCTACTGTAGACCTGGAGATGGGTCATACTGCTCCTAACAGCGGCCTTAAAGATGGGTTAAATGCAGATGAAACATTTTCCTACTGGGAGAATAAAGTAGGATTTTTAATTTGTAGAATTTTTTTGTTGCAGTTTTCTTTCTCCTATTTTTTCCTCAAATTGTAAAACACGTAAAAATGCATCTTAAATATGTCAATACAAGTCAAATCTATCAGCTAATGACATCTAAACTAATCAAACAAAATTGCTATTCAGAATGTAACCTGTTTTAGTCAAGTCATTTGTTTTTACAGTGTTGGCCTGTTCTTTTTTTAAACTACCTCCACCTGCCCTGCGGTCAAACTCACACTCCCCATATTTACAGGGCCCACCGCACCACTCTGCTTGTACGAGAGGGCAGAGATTTATAAGGTCCAGCCTGGCCACCCCACAACTCCAAACTTGTGTGTACTAGTCCTGAGCTCCAGAGCCCCAGAGGGTACCTTGGCCCAGTCAGACCTCCCTCTATGCCTATTTTTTAAACTTTTTTTTCTATCTGTTTTTATCTAAAGTGTACGAAATTTTTACTTTTTTTACCCGATTCAAACTTTTGGTAAAGATTTGTTAATTGGTCCGGTTAGGGCTCAGATAAGTGTTAGTGTTTTCTCATCTGGCTGGCTGTCATTCCGCTCAGTGTGTGTCATGTGGTTCATAAAACAGGCTCCCGTCCATGCGGCCTGTCTCTGCGATAAGTCATGGCTGCTGTTTTTCTTGGTTTGACTTTTAATGATGGTTATTCTAGGCCCAGTGCAGGACTCAAGTGTGAAGGGAGGAGGGAGGGACTTGGACGGCAGAGTTTGTACATTTGTGGAGTAGTATTGTTTACTTTAGCTTTTTTTAATCAGGTTGCAATTTTATTTATATTTATATTATATTTCATAAACATTACAGATCTGTTTCCTACAAAGATGATTTAAAATTTATGCAATTATCCAATAAAGCATTCACAAACTGCTAACTTTGTTTGCCAGATTCTACGACTAAATCTATTTTCAACGGGCTCCCTTTGATGATGAGCAGTGTTGAGTCTTATTTGTATTCATATGGGAGACCACGGCAAATGCCAAGTGCCACATCTCTCTCTAGTGCATACTGTTGTTGTGTCTTTAGGCAAGACTCTTCACTCACCTGGACTAGTGTGAATATGGTGTTTTAAGTGTGCGATTGGTGGCGGATGCCTGGTTGGGGGGCCTTACCTCTATAAATCTATCCCAGGGCAGCTGTGGCAACATAACTGAGTATGGAGTGAATGAAGCACAGTAAAGCGCTTTGTGTGTCTTGAAAGGTGCTTTTCAAATCCAATGCATTAGTCTTATTATGAAAAATTTGCAATTTGTTTTGAATTATAGTATACATCAATTCTGAAAAGTCTTCTTCAAGTGTGTGAAACATGTGATCACATAAACACGTTCATGAACCCAGGTTAAAGATGAAAATACACTTGGATACTGTACAGTGGAGCAGAGCCTTCTCAGCCCAATGGGCCCAGACACAGAGGTGCAGCAGCTATTTACTCAGCTAAAGAGGCTCCAATAAAAAGTTTACACAGGGAGGTGTACTGGCCCCTCAAATCGACCTCAAATACACTGCTTTTCCTCATTCACGACGCACACATAATCCAACATATAATGGATGAAATGTAGTCTGTTTTTATGAACTTAGTCACCATATAAAGCAGTGAAAAGGCCAGAATACAATGATCAGTGCCGACCTACATGAGTGCTGTTTTCTGCTACATTTCTCTATCTCCTGTCTGTGTCTTTACTGGCCCAGCTGGAATGTTAATGTTTCATTCCTGTTGGCTGAATCCTGCTCTCTGCTCTTTTCTCTCTATTCTCTTAAGGGATGCACAGTGGACAGAGGCGCAGTTCAGTTCTACTGGACAGGAGAAAATATTTGATATCCAGGGTGACTCTGCTCTTTTGGGGGATTACAAAGGCTTTAACTGGCGGATGAAGTAGAGCAAAGTGGTAAGTGACATTTCTGGTCTGGGAATATGGCAATCAGCAGTCTGGAGACACGCCAACTCTCTTTGACTTGGCTTGAAAATGCTAAAAGGTGCTAGTAACAGGGACAGAGGATATCCGAATCACTGAGGCATACAGTATAACATACATTATTAAAATCGAGGGAAAGTTGTTATGATTTTTGCTCTCCTAATGATCTTTATAAAGGTGAATTGTGTAACTTTTCTGGTAGAGGGTTTGCCACCTTATCTATAAGGCAATGTTGTTACTTTACCTGGGATTGTTCCACAGTATTTTATTCTACTTATGTATTTTATATTTATTCAATCACAGGTGCTCAAAGATATATTGAAATACATTGAAATTGAGATACATTGAAAACATGCATTCTGAATGGGGTCGACTTTCTACAGATCTGACCCATAACTTGGCCTGATGGCATCACTTGTTTGTCTCTTTGGAGATACATAAGTCTAATACCAATACTATACTGTGGAACATTGCAAGCAAAGCAATAACATCTCCATGGAAACAAGTAGGGGGCATATTCTCCACCAGAAAAGTTGCAAACCCTGCATATTTAGGCTGAATTATTCTCTCAAACAGAAAACACTCTGTTCCACCTTGTGATGTCATGTGGTAATACAGGAAATGCTCCATTGTGTTTTACAACTCCATAAACCTTCTCTAGAATCATTTGGATCATTTCAGGCCTGGAATTGACAATCTCTACTGAACCTAAGGTAAAAGGAGCTGTTAACTTCAAAACTACCACTTCATGACATCACAAGGTGGAACAGAGCATTTTGAGCTTTGGAGATGTAGACAGACTAAAAATAGAGGGTGAATCAAACAAAACACAACTCCGGGTATGTTTTTGATGAGGTAACAACATTTAACATGGCTTAAAGCTCACAAGAGTCAATTTTGCACAATACGGGACCTTTAAGGTATGATTTCTTTTTATTTTCTTTTCAAATACATCCTTAACTAGTCAGCACTAAAACCAATAAGATCGAATACCTCCAGTGCTGTCCCTCCCTCTCTCCATCTTGTTGTGATGTGTTTGGAGGTGAGGTATGGGAGGGGGCGCTGTGGTCCTGGGGGATAGATCTGTTAACCATCAGTGGCTGTGTTTCATCCCACCGCTTCTCTCCGCACTTCTCAACAGGGCCTTTGTGTACCTGAGCGCATACAGGAAGTACAGGCGTCCTCTTGGTTATCCTCCCTAACCACAAACTCCTCACCTCATCCCTCAGACCTGGGCCTTAGCCACTGCCCCCTCTTTTTCGCTCCTCTGCCAGGCCTGACCACCCCTCAATGGTTATGTTGTCTACTCAGCGTTGGCCCGTTCCAATCTCCCAGCATGCATCTGTACGTACACCTGGTATATTAGTGGTCCCGTGGTGCGGGTTATCACGGTGAAGAGAAATATTTTTAGAGTCTGAATGTTGGCCTCAAGTGGGCACAGATTTTTACGTCAGCCAGGATGACAGCAACAGAGGCAACTGTATGAGTGAAATACAGATAGGATTGGAAATGCATGGGCAAAAAAATATTCACAGAAAAAAATTTAAAGGGTACATATTACACTATTTTCTGATCTGTTATAATGTTGTTTCCTCATTCACACATTTAACACACAAAACCTGCATATTTAGGCTGTGTTCCACCTTGTGATGTCATGTGGTAATACAGGACGTTCTGCACTGTGTTTTTAAACTCCATACACCTTCACTAGTCACTATAATTTGGACCATTTCATCCCTGGAATTGCCAGTTATTACTGAACAAAAGGTAAAAAGTAGCTGTTAACTTGGAAACTCCCACTTCATTACATCACAAGATGGAACAGAGCATTTTGAGCTTTGTAAACAGAATAATAATGCAGGATTATGCAAACATGTGGATGAAACAAAACACAACACCGGGTATGATTATTTTGATTTGGTAACAACATTCTAATATGGCTTAAAGCTCACAAGAGTCAGTTTTGTGTAATATGGGATCTTTAATTAATCTTATTACATATTTCTTAATGAGAGGTTCACACCAGAATTACACAAATTAATGAAAAGAAAAAATAAATGCAGAAATCACTTCGTAACCTTAATTCAAATTTGACACAGCATCTTTATATTAAGTTATCTGGCCTTTTTTTTTTATAACTTTTTGACAGTTTTCTTATATACTTAAAGCCATAGTATTTCACTTTTTGTTTGGTCTTAACTTTCTGTACAGAACAAAAAACGCTTTCAAGGGAGCTTCCATAGGTTCTTTGTCACTCTCAACACTATTTTTTTTCTTCACTGAAATAATTCTTATAAATGAGGATGCATGTGGTGCTTTTCTTAAATATTGGTCCCTGCACACGTGGCCCCCGCTAGCCTGAGAATAAAAAGTAGGTGAATTCTGTTTAAAGCTCAATGCATTATTCATATCCCTGACAGAGTTCACTGTGTTAACTCTCCAGGTTTATACAGCCGCAGATTATGCCAGTTCACATCAGTGCTACACTCACCTCACCACTATTATTTGTGACAATAAGCTGCTTTAACTATTATGGGTTAGCTCAAGAAATCCAAGGAGAAAGTCAGTACCTTCAAAATTAAACTTAAAGGATCTATATTATGCAATTTTCTAATCTATGTTATAATGTTGTGTCTTCATCAAAAAACATACCTGGAGCTTCATTTTGTTTCATTCACACATGTTTAAAACACAAAAAACCCTCCATATTTAGGCTGTGTTCTTTTCTCAAACAAAAAAACACTCTGTTCCACATTGTGATTTCATGTGGTAATACAGAAAGTCTCCATTGTGTTTTTAAGTTCCGCACACCTTCACTAGAATCATTTGGATTATTTTAGCCCTGGATGGACAACCACAACTGAACTAAAGGTAAAAGGAGCTGTTAACTTCAGAACTATAGTGTCATGACATATGTAAACAGACTAATAATAAAGGTGTGTGAATGAAACCAAACATAACTCCAATAACTCAAAGTTACACTGTGTAACTTTTCTGGTGCCTCTTGTGTTTTTCTTTATGATTTTAGCAGTATGGATTTATACATACTGACAATTATTTATTTTTTATACTTTTTTTTTCTCGTTTTTATACTTTTTTATACTTCACCTTGAAAACATGTATCCTTATTGTGAGCAGGGTCGCCTCTCCACAGATATGACCTGTAACTTGGCCTGGTGACACCACTGCTTGATGCGTTTGAGATCATTTAATGCCATGTAACAGTCAGAATAACAGTGCCCTTTCAAAATGTACTAAAATAAAAAAATATATACAAACTTGGATTCAAGCTGATTAGTAAAATGGTTTGTTTTAGAAGAAGAATCAAATTTGAATACAAAAATCTATTTAGATTATTAAATTTTCTAAAAGTTAAATGCTGTTTAGCTTCAATTTCCCCCAAAAGTAATCTCCCTACAGGGTTCTATAGCTCTGTGATTACCTCTGGCTAAAGTGTATTTTCTGTCGACCAGTGCCACCGAGCTGACACCGATCATAATGGCCTCATTGTGAATGCTGACTTGTCTCCAGTATGCTAAATTAAAAAATGGATGTAACCTTAGCCTGGACGGGAGGGTGATAAGATCTGGAGTGGGCCCGTGTCCCTACAGGCCCTTGGTCCTCTGTGCAGTGAGGGAGGGAGGGAGAGGAGGAGAGAGAGGAGGAGGAGAGAAAGGAGGAGAGCAGTTTGGAAGTAGCAAACAGCCTGCAGATGTACAGAC
Organism: Taenioides sp. WSHXM2023; assembly: GCA_029959045.1. Lineage (NCBI taxonomy): Eukaryota > Metazoa > Chordata > Actinopteri > Gobiiformes > Gobiidae > Taenioides > Taenioides sp. WSHXM2023. The sequence goes on along the minus strand of CM057105.1, from coordinate 147,216 downwards.
AGCAGTTTTGGCAAATAAATTCATTCCTAAAACTTGCATTACATTCTCACCTCCCAAAAAGCGTCTGGATCTGTGACCCTCGGCGATTTGTCTCATAGTGTGAAAGTGAGTGGGAGGAAGTGAGAGGTGATGCTCATTTAAAGTACATTCATAATTCACATTTTAAAGGAATTTTTTTCAGCTTTACAACTGTTACTGAGAACTGATGTTGAGTCTGGTAGTAGTTGAACATATGGATCTATCAAGTCCAATGTGAGAAGCTCATCCTGACTGGATAATTTGCTCTAACCATAACACAAAGTGTAAAAATCATGTCATGGAGTCAAGTATAAGTATACATCACAAATGTTATTGTTCACTGAAAGGTTGTGTTTATAACTCAATAAATATCACATCATCAATACTATACACTGAAGTCACTTTACCTGCTGTTTATCCATATACTGTGTACTGGAGATACGTGTAGTCTTACTTATTGTACATAATAGTTATAGTTTTACTCTTGCACAGTGTTGATTTTTATTGTTTCATACTCTAGTATCTTAACCCCATGTTCTTGTTAGTTTGTTTTTAATATTTATTTATCTTTCATTTTGATTGCATAATGCACTTGAATTTCCCCATTGTGGAACAAATAAAAGTTGTCTTATCTAAAATTATTTAAGATACAAAAAAAACCCATGTTATACTTTTATCTTTTTTTAGTTAATTTGAATCCAAACAGAGCTAAACATAGACATAACAAGTGAAATTAAATATGAAAACAACTGGTACATACATAGAATGCAGAAATGACATTATACATGTGAGTTAAGTACTGCAGTACTCTTACACCACACGTATGTGTTCCTGTAGACGTGCAGTGACCACAGAGCGGACTCCAGCGCCATGACAACCGGGGCCCGTCTGATCCTCTCTCTCTAATTGTGTGTGACCTGGTAACTGGAGCTGCTCTGTGAGGCAGGAGGAGGGACGTTCACACGGCAATCACAGCCTGAATACCTCTGCCAAACACTGTGTGAGTGTGCAGGTGTGGTTCTGCCATTAAACTCATATAAGACCAGTCTGAATGAGACGTGGAGCTTTGACTGGCACCTCTGACAAATGTGAGGGCGGTGAAGTCTTTGTAGTCACACTCTTATTTGTACCATAATCACAAAGCATTCCAAATCCAGCTTAACTTGAGTTTACATACAGATCAAATGACACAATACCACAAAATGCTGAACCATCAAGCTGACTTAACCTTTACCCTATAGCAGTAATTATTACCATAACAACTATGTAATGAGTTGATGATAAATAATAAATAATGCAAATAATACTTACCAACACAACGTAGATATTATACAAGGGAAGTAGAGTATTATTCATGTGCTATGTCTGTGTAATCCCTTAGTCATCCAGGTAGCATCCATACCAAAAGAAAAAGTTCTGTCAACTGGACCAAAGTTTTAGAGTGAAGACGATTGGATGAGATGTAAAATGTTTTCACTCTAAACTTTGACAGAATTGAATATTTGCTTGCTATTCATGCACTATGTAATTTTCTGGTGGAGATTTTGCTACCTGCCAGTCTCCATGGGCATTTAAGGAGAAGATCTGTGGAGATGTGTGATCGTTGACACTGTATGTTTTTACTATTTACATGGGTTACTGCCATGTAAACTTTTTTTGTTTGTGTTGTAAATTGTTTAGCTCATCTACTATCAGGATTAAGGTGTATGTATAAGATTTGCATACCTCAAAGCGAAGCAAAGAGGCCTCCGTAATGGCCATTGTCACACACAGAGGTATAAGCCCCTGGATCCTCTATTCTGACGCCATGACAGCTGGGCTGGGGCAATAATTCGATTTGGTGTTTTATCCTGGAAGAGAGCTTTGGTTCTTTCAGCGCGCCACATTTGGCTTCTCCCGCTCATCTGTGCAGCCCCCTGAAAGACTTTACATGACATTAACACATTTCTGAGAGCATTACGGTCCGAAAAGAGATTTGTCTAGACAAAGATGGTGGTTTATTTGTAGTTAGGGCTTCATTTCCTGCTCATTCCTCCTTTCAGCGAGCACCTTTAGGCCCCTATCCCAGCAGCCTCTTTTCCCTCTGTGACTACCGCTTTGGCGCCCTGACAGGTAAGAGGATTTCAATCAGTTTACCTCCGCAAAGAGCCCGGCGAAATGTGATTAATGAGGATAATTAGTCTCTGTCACGTCTTGTGCACACTCTGGCTAAATCACGAGACTTGACGCACACAGAAAATTACATCAGCGGATCTCAAGTCTTTATGAGCTCCCTGAGTGTCCATGAAGAAAGCTGCGGAGAGGAGAGGAGGGAGGAGAGCCATCTAGCAGTGATTTGTGGATTTTTGTTCTTAATGTGCGGGTAAATGTCCAAGAGAATAATAAAAAAGAGCCATACAAATCCACAGACACAGGGCATTCTGTTTTAAAGCATAAATCAACATCAGTGATTGGTAAACTGTTTATATTATATTTTGTGAAATGATCCACGCCTGCCAATGGGTTTTAAAGGCACTAAATTTCTCACACATTTGGTGTTTGGAATTCTGATTGTAACAAAGTGTTTTATTTTCGGTAACACGTCCAAATTATAAACTTCAGAACATTTTATAAAGACTGACAATCGAAGTATGGGTTTTTGTCACGGAACCATGGAGACGGCATGAGAGAAAAATCAAATAAAAGTGAATTTAGCTAATGTTTTGCTAGCTGCAGGCTGAGTGGATAGAAGCCAACAGTAATCAGTGCCCACGAGGAGGCAAACAGCCCACCTGCTCCAAACACATCCACTGTACCATTTTATGTCTTTATTATTACTCAGAGAAGACAGATACCACACAAAACTACAACTGGATTTCACTTTGTAATCATCTTGACTCCACAGTGTCAAAAGTTTATGGCAGGAAACTTTTTGGCAACTAGGTGATGAGGATTCCGCAAATAAAGTACATTATAATTCATTATGGAGTATTAGTTTTTGACATATTTTGTATCAGCATGGTAGCTAAGTGGTTGGTACTCTCACTGCAAGTAGGCTCCAGATTTGCTTCTTAGGTTAAAGGTTAAATTTAATACTTCACTAAGAAGTAAACTAACTAATATTTGTACATAGACAAGATGTAAAGAAGGATCCATGGGCACTGTTTTTCACAGGTGACATGTATTGTAGGATGGGTTAAAAGAATTTAAAAAATATAAATTATAAAACTAACTTAAAGATACTAACTTAAAGATGCACTAGCTTTCTGGTAGGGGGGTCAAACACCTGCTTGATATTATTGTTTACTGTGGAACATTCTTGTCAAAGCAACAATCTCCATGGAGACAATTATACGGTGGACACTTCACAAAAAAAGTGACTTAGTGCACCTTTAATTCCAGTAGACTAAAGTAACAAGTTTGACCCCCTCCTGAGTCCAGGATAATCTTGTGAATCGGCTCCTGGCCTGGCTCTGTCTTGGGTAAGGTGTGCTTGGGCTGATACGGCTTGCATATTTTGATGTGATCCTATTTCTTCATTTCCTGCGTTGGCTGGGAATGGAAGAGCGACAGGCTGCAGTCAGGCCACACATTCTCTGCTCCTCACTCCTCTCTCAAAAGTACACTACACCTCATAATATATGAGTGTCTAGTACTGTGCCAAATATCTGCTTTATTCCCGTAAACCATCAAATACCTTGTCAATGTGTCATGCTTCACGACAGCAATATCTGAGCTACCTCTTTCTTTATCAGGCTAAAACCAAAGGAGCCAAAAGCACCCTTTGCCTGTCACTCTCTGTCTCTTCCTGGTATACTTAGCTTTTTCTGACACCGAGCCAGATCCTAATTGTTCTATGGTCTGTCAGCTTTCAACATTTCGATTTTTTCCCTCTTAAATCTTCAAAAGAACCACCGCAACAAAAGAAGTATGACCGTGAGCCGACATAGCGCTCACCTCTTCATAACGCCAAGTGGCACTGCTTCAGGGCATTGGAGGTAAATGAAGGAAGTACACAGTTGTTGGCAAATTCTCATATTTGTTCTTGAAGCCTAATACTTTTACACAGGCTTTTAAGAACAGGTAAAATCAGGGTGTGTCCTTGCCACTAAATGGTAGTACAGTAATAGTGGTATTGTGGTTTGGGTAAGTGATACGTCGTCTTATTGTGCACTTTGCACAACTAACCAGAAGCAATGACCTATGTTTAAGCAGCCTATCTCTGTGTGATTATCTCCAGTAAAAGTGAGATGTGAAAGGAGGGTTTGTAGCACATTTAATCTTGGCAACATGTTCGATAACAAAGAGAAACAAGATGCTGCTTCATTGCTGTTGTATAAAGTATTGCCTGTGCTCAAAACTGGCAAGACAAAAAAAAGCAAAATTTCCATCACAAATTTTAGGATTTGATATTTATTGGATATCTATTGTACAATAGTTTGTTATCTATAATTTTTAAATTATTGTAAAATAAATAATACCTGGAGATGGCAAATGTGGTATTATAATATAAATTTATATAAATATAAAGAAGTTGCATAGACTTAGATTCAGACAAACTTTATAGATCCACAAGGGAAATTATTTGGACACAGTAGCACACACATCACAATATTTTATAATTAGAAAGAACAACAGTATAGACGGAAATAATAAATTAAAAATAAGTAGCAAAAACAACAAGAGACTGGTGTCAAATAAGGCATAATTATATAAATGTATATGATCTGGAAATAATTGAAAATGTATTCACAAAGCCATCAAAAATAACCACACACCTAAATAGTTTGACTGTATTTTGTATCAATGTTGAAATTGGTCCAGTGAGTCACTTTTGTGTGAATCCTACAAAGATAATTTGCTTAATCCAGTTCCACATTGTATTTCCACGTTTTCTCTCACTTACTTGTAATGTAATTCTCCTGCGCTGAACCCGCATTTGACAATAACAAGAAGATAGCGTTTCACTTTCTTCTGTTTTACTGCACATAACATTTGTTCACTTTTCACACAACACTGCTCCGATGTCCGTGCTCCTCCGTCACCAGTATTGTTTGGTGTGGAGGTTGCCAGCAGCAGGTTAGCACCACCTCAGCCCTGCTAACCTGATACACATTACCTCTATGGGGGATACGCGGTGCACCTTCTATTTATGGATGCTACATAAAACCAGCCCTCCACCTCTGGAAAGGCCTGGGCATAAGGTGAACTAATGGGGACAAGAAAACGCATGTTTAGTCAGTGTTATCATAAATTAGTTAGCATTTAAATTTGGATTTTAAAAAAAAAACAGTATAAAAACTATCCTGATGAAGTGATTGCTCTCTGTCCACCAAAATATTATGTCATTTGAATATAGTGAAAAGTACTCAAAATGGCACCTGTAAATGACAAGCTGATACAAATGAATAGTCATGATGGCTGAAGTGCCTTGCTCAGGGACACAACAGCAACATGTGCTGTTAACCAAACTACCATACGTTTGTTACGATGGGACAGTGTCTAAATATACCAGATGTGAGTTTAGAATGAATTATCAAATACATTAAAATACAACTAAGGAGCATGTGGACAGAGAAAGAGATCATAAAAAGAGAGGGGGAAAGAGAAAGAGAGAAAGAGAGGGAGAGAGAAAGACAATGAGCGAAGGAGAGAGAATAAGAAAGAGAATAAGCAGGGAGAAAGAGAGAATAAGAAAGAGAATGAGCGATGGAGAGAAAGACAGAGAGAATGAGAGAGAGCGAGAGAGAGAATGAGCGATGGAGAGCGAGAGACAGAGAATGAGAGAGAGACAAAGCACTCACTGTATATGAATATGAGATGTCCTGACATATTACTATAGTAGAAAAGTGTCACTATCACTGTACACTCAATAGATCTACCAGCACGTGCAATTTATTGCATTTTACATCACACCATTTTTACTCTCCCTCCCACCCACATTAGAAGTGAGTGAATGCAAACACCTTCACCAGGTAGAACAATGTGTGAAAATAGTGAGGGCTCTGATTCTGACAGCAGTCCTTGTTTTGACTGAATTCAAGTCTATGGGATTTCCTTTCCTGTCCCACAGATCCTGCTTGACGAGGAGTGGGTTGAACAAGCCTGGTTTCTCAACCTTTAAAAACAGACTTAATACAGAGAACTGTAATATCCAGTGGAGCGGTGGAGGATTGGTGTAGACAGTGAGGTTGTGGTGAGTTTTGAGGACATCTGAATAGGTCTGAGTAGGTCTGCTTGTACAGCAGCTAGGTAATAAAAATGGTCTGATGTAAACGACAAGAACAGCAAAACAAGTCATCTTAATTACATCATTTAAAATAATGCTCTTCTTATATCCTCTCCACACATAATGACCTGTCCTTACTTAATGAAACATACTGTAGATAAAAGCAAGACCCAACTATATTTGTCAGGCATCAAGGCTCCAATATCCAATCTGCATTTACTTTCGGGAAGTAAGAGGGACATTATTTACACAATAGCTGCTTTCACAGGCTGTACCATAAAATCTGGTTTACAGGCTACACAAAATACTGTATAATAGAACATTACATGTTCACATGAGGTCTGTGTCATATCTGCTCCTTCTTTTTGTCCTATTGTTTGGCAACAAGTGTTTGGAAACAAATGCATGCTTTCTTGTGCATTCTTATTGGCAAGTTTGAAGACGAATACAGGAATGAGACATAACACCCTGCCATGTAATTTTATGTATATGATTTTTCATCACATATGATCCATGTCAATGCAATGTTAGTTGGCGACATGTTTTTTTCTGCGATGTCCCCTTTTCAGGGTGCAGTGATTCCTGCCTGTGCTACTGCCCTCCTCCTTCCGCCGTGACACACAGTGGATTTATGGGTCTGGTTGCCCATACACTCACCATAGACCCATAGAGCCATAGAGCCACTGTACCCTCCCTGCTGAGCCTGACACAGCCTGATGTATTCCCTCACCACACCGCTCCCTCACCATGCCACTCCTTCACCACGCTTTATGATGGAATCTGATCCAAAGACTGTGATAGGGTTTCGGGATAAATTATTCACGCTTCCAGTGCTCTCTGCTGCTGTTTCACTTCTTAGAGGACGTCCATTTTACAAATGGCTCTTTTTTTAGACCTCATCCTTTTAATTGATCCATGGCAAAGACAATCCAAGCCTGGAGGTGTACAGACGGAGCTGAGCTGGGCCTTGGCCTGGGACTGTGTGTTTGGGGTGTTGGCAACTTGTGCTGCAGGGCATTAGGTGCCTGAGGATTTACTGTGTGGTAAATGAAATAGCTGTCCACTGGTTGCACTGGCGGCACATCAACAGAACCTGGGCCTAATGTCTCTACCATCTGTGCAGAGGGCTTTAATTGAAAAGAATTTCAGAACTGAGGGGAAGAGCTAAGCAAGTCTGTGAGTCCCCGAGAGAGAGAAGTAATGAAAAGAAAATAAGTTCTGTCCTCTTTAGTGCCTATGGAAGCCATAAAGAAAAACAGGACATGGTGATATAAGACGCACCGCCACAGTGAGTGGGAGAGTAACTTTCATATTACGGCTCCCATCTGCTAAGACGGTTTCTGAGCGACAAGCCAATTGGATTATTCTCTACCTTATGGCCACTCTGCTCACTGCTGCTTTTAGGGCTACCTCAGGTGGCAGCTCGTAAAATATTTCTTTGCCATTTATTTAGATTTGAAGAAGGTGTCTTAGTTTCTGTCAGACACACCCACTCCATTCTTCCTCTTTTTGAGAACTGTTCTACTCTGTGCAGACGGAGCAGGAAGGGGACAGCAGACGTGCTATAGAGGACACAGAGAGTCCTGATGATTCTAGCAGGATGCAGAGAAGAACTTGATTCACCTTTATGTGGAGCTCACAGACAGTGGGCAGAGCTGGTGCAGACTCACACATGGGCTGGACTGTCTGATTGGTCTGGACCATTGTCATGGTGTAGAGGATTACTGATCATGTCTTTGGTATGTGTCACTCCACAGTGTACTGTGAGATAGGCCTCTGTGTTCTGAGCTGTGACTACCTTCTGTGCTCCCATCATTTATGACACATTAAATAGAAGCCATAGAAAAGTGCTGTATGAAGGGCTCTCATACTTGAGTATTCAGTCAACAAGTGTATATGCAGCATGAGGTCATTGGCCAAATGATTTTAAGCACCCAGAGGAGTCCCCCACAACCAAGGTAAACAGATACAGATACGAAAAGTCAACAGCGCTGTGTTTGATGTAGGCAGCATCAGTGACACAGTCAAGACTGGAGTGGATGAAACAAAAACAAGTGGTCATGATGATGATTTGAAATTCGACTTTTCCAAGGTTTTCCATAAGCGTCGGCCATGGTGAAATTAGGCAGACTGGCCTTAGCAGAGCACAAACCCATGTCTCTTGTGTGTTTTGGCATTTGTTGCTCTTTACAGAGTTTTGTACAGAGGACATGTGGCAGCATGGGCGTAGACACAAACGCTCACATGCCAAACACTGTTCCATGAACTACTCACTGGCCTTAGTCTAATAGCTGACAGAATATTGAACCTGCAAATACAAAGGAAAATCCCCTGTCAACAAACATGACATGATGGACTCCCATATAAGCCTGGGTGTTAGGCCAGATAAAATGGAATAATGTAAAGTTGCTAGGACAACCAAACTACCAGTAGTAAACTATTTGGTTAAAACAATAGCCGGGAATAGGCCACAGACAGCTCCACACAGAGCTGTTAGGTCAGATGACAGTCCTTCATAACATTGACTCTTTCACAGCAAGAGGTGGGGGCGGTACTGGTGATATACTGTACACACCTGCGTCATGGGCTACTTTTGAATGGACAGACTACTTCTGTCACTGCAGCAGATATGAGTGAACCTCTGTAATTTAATATTCACATGTACTTAAGATATGTCCAACACCTCCAGGACTCAGTAGCATGCGGATGCACAGGGCTCTCATGTATGCAGCCATGGTATTATGTGCAGTCCAGCAAGCAAATATATACGTATATATATAAATATATAAATATATAAATATATAAATATAAATATATATATATATATATATATATATATATATATATATATATATATATATATATATATATATATATATATATATATATAAGGTTTACATTATTTTCTTTTTTTAAGGTTTTTGATTATTTTCATCATATTCTCAAATTTATGGATAACCAACCCTACATGCCAGTTAAATTATTGACATTTGCCTGTATGGGTCAAAAAGCAAAAGAGTTCATAGCTAGAATAACTAATTGTCCATAAAAATATCAGATGTTAAGAACTTAAAATGAAACTGAAACCATTTCCAAGTATATCTCAATCATTCTCACAAACATAAGTTCAAAAGCATTGCATTGATAAATAAGGTACTTAAAAAATACCTGTACTGATTGGCCAACTATGATTTCATAATTCAAAGAGACAGAAAATACGATAATCTAAACATAACGAAGGAGGCAAAATACCTTAATAACCATGCTAACTCGATAGCTTGTTAGTCAAGTTGAAAATCCCTGAATCAGCTTTTTGCTCTTACAGAGAGCAGGTTGGATTACTTGAGAATAATTTGTCAGAGTTTGGAGGGCAAATGGGGTAATTACGATGCTGACGGCACGAAGATGATCTAAAATTATTCTGAAACGCTACAATTATGTACGAGATGTAAAGTGGCCCCTCTCACTTAAATAAACACAGACATACATAGGAAGTACCTGACCTTTAGCTTGAGTCCCAGGTTGTACCCATCAAACCCTCCAAGCTGCACGTCCCCATTATTAAGCAGTAATCATTAACACCAAACACACTGCATTATAAACATGGACTAACCACAGCTAATCATGGGCCAGTAAATTACACTTAAAAAAATCAGGCTGCAATATTGTTTTTTCATTTTATTTTATTTTTTTAACCCATTTTATTAATTAATTTTTTGAATGCTGACTTTTTGACTAATAGCCACTGGACTTTAGCTTAAAAACAAGCATAAGAGTGGGGCAGTTAGACCATATAGCATGATGTTTTTTGTAATGTTCAAAATTTTCAAAAATCATAGAAAAGCTGACATGATTGCAAACTAGAACTGATCATTAATGGTTCAGTGTGTAGCTTTCTGGAGTTTATATTTTGTACAGTGTATATTGCATTTCTGAATGTGTTATCATGATGGGCCTATTGTTTGTGAATAATTTTAGTTTTAGTGTTTTTTGAACATATGGTGTACTACGCAGGAAATTTCACAGGAGACTTACATGATTCAGTGGAAATGTAGAAAGTTAAAATCAGACTTCTGAGCATTCTTCATAGAGATAGATACATTTATGCCATACAGTGAAAGATTATAGCCAAAGGAACAGCATTTCCATAGAAGCAAGCAGAAGGAGGCCCTCTTCCTGGCCAAAGAAGAATCAGATTTGTGGAGATGCATGCCTGCTCAGAGTAAGGACAGATTTAATTAATTTGTAAGTTAATGATAAAGCTTTATAGATAATAAAAATATCATTAATTGTTGAAAAGTTGCTATGTGCATTTGCAGTCCCTGGTGGTTGGAAACTATAGGTAGTATTTTCTTACAACCCTATAGGACTGCCTTATTACACCAGCATGACGACAAAAGTCTAAAATGTATTGAGAGAGAACCAGAAGTGGCAACACGGTGTGTGCTATGCCATGCCACAGGGCCAGCTGGCAGGGACCGACACTGGCATGACAGAATGTGACAGAGGATCCTCAGAGAAGGGACTTGGGGAATCCCGGCACAATAATGCTGATGGCAGGGGCTAAAGCTCAGATCTAATCACAGCCACAACCCACCTGCCAATGGAAGAGTGCACTGATATCCATGGCAGCTCCCCCCTAGTGTTGAGCCCCTAACACTGATCGCAGACTGCCCCAGCTGTCACTCAGGCCTTTAATGGTGGCAACACAATGACAGTGTTATGCAGAGGGGAGCAGTTGTGATAGAATCTGTGGCCAAAAATGCAGGAAGTGGTTTTATAATTTTAGAATTTACTCTATTAAAAGAATGGAAAGGAAGTAGCAGGATTAAAGTGTGAATATACGGTAGAATTTAACTATATGTTGGCATCATGTGAGCTATGTGACATGGCTGCTCTTTTTAAATAAGTTCACTGACTTCACAGCTTGTTGATGGCAGTAAAGCAAACCTATTCTATAAAAAGTGCTGATCCATTCTGTGCAGTTTTTAGCTGATGTAAGTGGATTTCTAATATAGTATAAATGACAGGGCTGGTAGAGTGGTGGTCTTATAACCAGAAGCCTGGATGTCTGATCGCAATTTGACCATATGTCATTGTATCATTGGAAAAGACACTCAACCGACCTTCTTTGTCTGCCTGAGTTTGGTGTGTGGTTGTGACTGATTGATTCGTGCATGTTTGAGCAATCTTTAATTGCTTATTTTCAAGACGTCATATTGCCGATCAGCCTGTTTTCATTAACCCACTGCCCTGTGCTTACTTTGTTCACCAATTCTATTTTCTTAATCGGTAATACGGATAGGATACGGATAATAGGATTCGGCAACATTGTGCAGTCAAATGAAAAAAAAAATGCTCCTAGCTACCGTGAGGTGCAGCTATCCATCGGAGGTGCCGACAACTTCACAGCTTTGTGTTACAATTTAAAATGTGCAAATTATAACATAATTCACAGATGTCATAGACATAAACACAGCTGGTTCATTTTAAATGGTTTGCAGCAGTCCAAACCTGTTCCTCACATTCCTATCATACTAAATATTCACTGCATTTAGTTATAACCGTTTTTCACAACTTTCAGTGGCCATCAAGGGAAAGCTAATAATAACTAGCATGTTGACAATACACTTCTTGGTTCTCAGACAATAAAACGTTTTATAATTTAATGCAGAGGGTTAGGCACACAGCGATCTCATTTTGACTTGCAAACGACCCTGCCTACTTGTCTTTGCATGTAAACCAAATGCCCCTGACACTAAAAATAGCTAAGAGCTGCTTTTTGCAATAAATCTGCTCTAGGGCAGAACAAACTTTGGACAAAAATCATGTGCAGCCACTTTAAACTGACTTGCTTGAACCAATCTGAGAACTTGTTGTTGCCAACTGATGTATCACTTTCATTTTATTGCAGAAGTGTAATTATGAACTGTTCTACTTCTTTCCAACCCACACTACAGATTTATGGATTATGTAAAATTTCCTCCTTGGATCATGAGAAAAACACCTGAAAGTAGAGTGCTGTCAATCCAAACCGCATTTCCTCTATTGTAAACCCAGTGTTTTAAGACATCACTTACCAGGCTTTGATCACTGTACAATCCTGCAACAATATTTTCTTGCTTCATCAAGAGCTGCTTTCCTCCTCCGTGTATTTACATTCTTTCAGCAATGTCAGAAATCAAGGAAGAATTTAGATTATACCGTGGCACTGTCACTATGAAGTGGAGCGTGCTCTGTGATTTTAAGCAGAACTTTTTCGGTGTCTGGGGCCGACCTCCCTTCAATCACATATAATCATGTACGTACACGCAAATACACACACACACGTACACACATCTCATCAAAGTGGTAAGTGCTGCTGGGAGCTGACAGGTAACGGTCCTGCGGTCTGGATACCAATCAGCTTTACCAAGTGTTTACATTTGGGCAGCGGCGCATGTTTTAGCTCAGGTGCCCATGCAAGACTGCTAATCTCGCAAGACTAAAATTAAGAATTCTAAGGAAAAAGGGACAAGATAGTTTTAGGTTTCCGTTTACAAAACCTGTATGTAGCAATTAAAGGTCCTACATTACGCAAAATTGACTCTTGTGAGTTTTAAGACATGTTAGAATGTTGTTCTCCTCAAAACATACCTGGAGTTGTGTTTTGTTTCATTCACACATTATTATTAGTCTGTCTGCATCCCCAAAGCTCAAAATGCTCCCAGCTTGTTCAGTTCATTGGCAATTCCAGAGCTGAAATTATTCAAATTATTCTAGTGAAGGTGTATGAGTTTAAAAAAAAAAAACAGTGGAGCACTTTCTGCATTACCGCATGACATCACAAGGTGGAACAGAGTGTTTTCTGTTTGAGAGAAGAACTCAGCCTAAATATACAGGATTTGCGTGTTAAACATGTGTGAATGGAGCAAAACGTAACTCTGGGTATGTTTTTGATGAGGAAACATAACATAGATCGGAAAATAGCGTGATATAGGCCCTTTAAGCACATTACTGCAAAGATTTTGCATTTTTAGATTTATTGTTTGCATAAGTTGAAGTTGTGGGTTGAAAATCAAGTAGAATCTCTGTTAAGTCTGATTTCAATGATACAGAATATTCCATATATATTTACACATTTTCTGAATGTCAGATTAAATTAAGATAAAAAAAAGTGCCTGGAGTCCTCCCATAGTCCTGATTTTCCTGGTCTGGTTGGACTACACATGTTTATGCTTCTGTTCAGGCCCTGACAGCTATCACTTGTGACACAGAGTGGATGTTTTGCCCTGTTTCATGCTGTAATCACTTCCCTTGATGCTAAATGGGAGACCGTGACTCTTGCAATATTTACATGTTTACAATGACAATTTTCCATCTGTTGTTACTGGAACAATCAACCACAGGCCCGGGGAAGTGCGGGCTGCAGGTCGCGCTCAACTTGGGTTTCATGATTGAGAGACTGCCCTGATTATGCTTAGGGGGGTATACTTTTGTCAAGGGCCTCTACATACATTATAATAGAGCTGTACAGTTAAAGCAGGACTATTTGGGCTTTAAAATATTGTTCTGAAAATATTTTGGTAATTTTAAAGCTTTATTGTGCCACTATGAAACTTTGGAAAAATGAGCAAAACTTGATAGCGAATATCTGTTTATGGGTTTCAGCTTCCTGTTATCCCATTCAAAAAATATATAACAAAATGATTCAAAGTGCACAGAGCAATTCAAATTGTGGAAAATAATAGGATATTTAAGAGGAAATTTAATCATGGTTAATAATATGATATTGTTTCAAACTGTAAATGCAAAGTACATTTCACAAGACTGTAAAATGTTTGCTGGTCATTTAAAAATAGACTGGTGTGACAGGAAATGGGTCTAATAAAAGATTCTGTATTAATGGTGTAGTGATTAGATCTCATCAAAGACTGCACACATGTTCTCCAAATAGAAAAATGCAAAATAGCCCAAGTCAAAAGAAAACTATTACTACTGAGGAGTAAAGCTAAACCCCCGGAGGACAGAAGGGAGTCAGAGAGAAAGGGTGATACTGATGACTGTGTGGATAGAGGGAGAAAGAAAGCAAAGAAACACGCCGGGATGAAAGGCGGCTGTGGTCCCTGGCGAGGCGGCTGCAGACGAAGCGGGGTCCAGCGTCGCCCTGCCCTGCCTCATGTTTCCCTCCGAGCCGGAAGTAGCGCGTTTCCCCTGGCGACAAGCTCTTCCTGCAAAATAAAGAAATCATTAGAAAGTTGACAGCTGGACCCGCCAACCGAAAGCCCAGAGGAGGGGGGAGGGGCAGGGTCCGAGAAGGAGCTGCCACCAGAGGTTAGCTTCCAACCATTCGGTCACCTCCTTCACAACGTAAACAAGAACGCGACGCCATGTCAGGGCCTATTCCTGCGCGGATTTTTCTTTTTCTATCTTCAATCTGAACATGCTTTTCTGACACTTGGCCTCTTGCATACTTCGACTTGAACTCCCCCAGGATGGAGAGCAGAGGGGGGAATATTTGTACCCCAAAATGATGCGAGCGTGGAGGGTGTAGGGGCACAGACTTGACCCCTGGCTGCAGGGGCGTGTGGCAGGCGGTCTGGGGCCTTTGGTGAGCGCAGCCTTCTGGGAGTTCGCCTGGCTGTGCCACATTCCAGCCGTCCAGTGCGTCCACAGCATTTCCTTCAAAGAAACCAAAGAGTGAACGTGAGTCTGCCAGACAAATGTATTCAAAGAGCTGAAGGACTTAGGAAAGAATTAGCAGAGCTCGGCCCAAAACCATCAGCGCTTGACCTCAACCAAAATTACACTGCACACAAGATATTCTTAATCCCAAAAGATAGTCTCATTTTGGGATTAAGGGCCTTGAAGGGATAAAATGATGCTGCCCTGGAGAAGATGATGTTCTCCCTGTATAAGCCACTCTCATAGATTTGTCCATGGTTATATTTCTGTTAGTGTTCTCTAAAATAAATAACTTTAAGATTTTATTACACACCCATAGTTAATCAGAAATGCATACACATTCTGAATACAACATAAACATGCTCAAATAAACATGAAGGACACAATGTGAAGACACCCACTGCAGAACATTACAAAGTTAACCTTTTTCAGCCATAGGATAAGATAAAATAATCCTTTATTTGTCCCACAATGGGGAAAATGCAGTGTCACAACGCAAGCCATGATAGCCACCATGCACATAGGCCTCTTCTGCAGAACATAAACAGGGATTCTATAATGGAATTGTTTTAAATAACACTTAAAAATATATTTTATATTATGTTGTCCCTCCTCATGCAGGACAAGGATCACATGACACCTCCAGGTGCCAAATCTTTGTTGCCATGGAGCCCAGGAGTGACACAGATTAACACCTGCTCGTGCTCACTCATGGAGATTAATGTGAGTGTTTAAGTCTCTCTCTGACACCCACACACCCACACACCCACCCACACACACGCACGCACGCACGCACGCACGCACACACACACACACACACCCACACACACACACACACACACACACACACACACACACACACACACACACACACACACACACACACACACACACACACACACACACAGGCAGCAGTGGACTCTGTCCCCTCTAATGGGCACTGATAAAAGACAGGCTCCATCTCTCACTCAGTGTTAGGACTGGGCTCTCGGGGTCAACTCCTTTGTGGCCAGCCCCATGTGCCGCTGCATTTACACACAAAGTCCCCCCCACACACATGAGGACAGTATACACCCATACACACTGAGAGACCATCCCTACAGTACTGTATACACACATGAAGGGGAGAGACGCAGTTAATGTGTAAATTCAGTTGTGGTGTTTATGTTTGAAAAACATTATATCTGAACTAGCATGAAAGAAAATAAGTAAATGTTAAGTCACTTAGGAAAAGTTTTTTAACAGACATGGAGCATCATCCACTCTGGCTCAGTGACGGGGCAGATGACAGGCACTGGTGACAGGCTGCAGTGTTTTTTTCCTCTGGCGTGTCTGCGGCAGTGACACATGTGGTCACTGCTCACTTATTTACACACAAACGTCAGGCTCTGGCACTGCTCCTGTTCTACATCACAAACAGACAGCAAGAACCTTTCCTACAAAGAAACATACCAGGAAGTAGTTTTATAATCACTTTTTGATATGGACAAAACACAATTCGTCTTTTGTTTATTGTGGGCAAAACAACAAAAATAGCATTTGAAATAGAGCTGAAATAGGGAAATCACAAGTCATAGCTGCATAATTATAAGATGTCTCCATATTATTCAGGCCATTTGTTAAAATATTTCTAGGGTACTAACTGAATTCAAATGGCCAGTGTACGTAATAGTTTATAATAAGTTTATCTTTGACTGCACAAGTGGTTTCATTGGCCTGTGCAGCCCAGAGCAGCTTCTCTCTCTGTCTTTCTCTTCTGTGTGTGTCCTGAAGCAGAGACTGTAAAATCCATTTGGGACACTAAGCCCTTAATGATGAGGGGATGCTGAGGTAAGGCAGGTAGGCTGACGTCCCCCCTCAGCTCTGATGGTTTTTGGACAGGCCTAACTCTTCTGGACGGGCCAAATACCGCACATGGTAATATTTATTTTGCTGGTTCGGGATAATGGGACCCCCCGCTCTACCCTCAGTCCTAATAGCTATAGATATGCACTATTAGAGGTCCTCACTGTAGTTTATACAGAGATGAAAGCAGAGGGCTGTTTACAGAAACCTAAATGATTGGGATTTGGAAAGTATTGTCATCATAGTTAAGACCAGGGAATGGATACGAGGCAGTTAATACAAGTGAAGATCAGGTCTACTTTACAAACTGGGCAGGAAAAGACCATAGTAAACTGTGGGCTGACATGTTTTACTGAAATATGTGTAATTCTCACAAGAATGATTTTGAAGAAAGAACATTATTTCCTAATATGTTGAAATCTGCGTCAAATATAGGCCATCTGCCAGTTGAATTTTGGTTTTCAGAAATGCAACTGTATGTTTTCACATGGTTTGAACTGCACTGGATTGTCCAAAACCGCCTCAACAAGAGTAACAAAAACATGGCAGCCAAATAGACAGTCATTTTTCATGTCTGGGCATCTCATTGCCTAAACTGAACTAAAGTGCATGTCTGGGAAAATGGAGTTGCTGCACTGAATTTTCCATATACAGATGAATGGGGGATCATCGCACATCCATTGGTGATGTAGCTTTCTTTCCCTTCTAAGCAACATCACACAAGACATTGTTCATCTGACCATATTAACAAATTACTCATTCAGAAAAACAGGCAAGTTCAGAAAGTTAATTTCCTTTTTCCAAGTATAGGTGTTCTCGTTTCACATTACAAATATGAGAATACCACCGTGATTGTAAAATAATGTATTTGGTGATTAATATTATAATAAAAATGTAAATAAAACATTTACACCTTGTTGTCTGCAGATTATTATTGATGCACACTCACAGTCAAAAGCTGAAAGAGGCTGTTGTTTTGTGTCACGCTATGTCTGCCATAAAGGCTCACAACAACAATAACATTTCAGTCTTTTGTGGGACAGCGCTGTAGGCCACGGGCACTTACACTTTTCCCAAAGTTCCCTAAATATATTTTTGCAATTGATCAGGTCTGTCATTTGCAACATTTTTCAGGAGAAGAGTAGGGAGGGGACGCTAACAAAGCTCCAAGGTGTAAAAAGGGCCCAGGGGCAGGAGCGTGCATTGTGTGGCAACTGAATACAAAAGGGAGGAGTGCGCAGTGCGAGGCTGGGAATCACCCCAAGGGAACAGGGCGGGGAGGCACAGGCACGCACCAAACAAAGTCCAGGTGACAAGCCCGTGTCACTGTGGCCCATTATGGGACAAACGCAGAGGGATCGGTGACAGGAGGGCTGCAGGCTCTAGGCCTGCGTCAATGTTGTGATCCTGACAGGGAGGAGACATTTCAGCAAACACATTTAGCAGACAATGTGCCACTGAAACAAGGGACCTGGTGTGGTTTACAGGTGTTCACAAACAGCAAAACAACTATGCACTGCTATGTTTATTTAAATTCAGAACTCAAACTCTTTGCATCGACGGACACAATGAATGGTATTTAACTATAATATTATGATTAATGTGGAGGCACAGCTGGAATCTCTGTCTGTCAAGAAGGTTAATGGTTCAAATTTTTACTATCAAGCCAATAGAAGTAACTGTAAGTGAATAAAATCAAACGTATTGATTTTCAAAAAAACGAGGATGCAACAGATGTAGGTGGAACCACTGGTCACATCTGAAAATCTAATTTGATGTCCAGGTCTGTAAGTGTGACACAAAGTAAGTTACTTCTAAGGTTTGGCTGAGCATAGGATCACCTCAAGAATCATTTAGGTGTGAGTCACAGTTTCACTTTTGATCCAATTGGGGCCTCCATTCCTTTCCCCATAGCTGACCATTTTCCTATGACGAAGCAGGACCTAAAGTACTGGATTCATTTAACAATAATATTCCTTAATGGAAACAGCCTAATTACAAGTGCAAATAACCACAAGCCTTCACAAAGGATTAAATACACAAAGCAGAACGGGGCGGGTTACTTTTTCCTCATGATGAAAAAGCGTAACATCTGCAGTTGTTAGCAGGATCGGCACACAGAAATGCTGTGTCACTTTAGATTTCTCAGTGCTGGTCTGAGCAATGAGTCGGCCAGTTAGGATTTCAAAGCCCCCACTCATACGCATAAAAAAAACAAATATTTGTCTTGTGGTTTATTTTGTTTTATGATGGCAGTGAGACGAGAAGCAGGCTGCAGGCACAGACCAGCTGCTGAAATCAACTAGACATCATCAGGACATGACAATCAGGAGCGGGTCATGACTTCATCTTCCTCTGAGGAAGAGGAGTGATTTAGATTACTGATGATTCTGCAGATTGTGTTACATACATGCTTTCTCTTAATCATATTCCTTTGTTTTCAAAGTCATTGTCGAGACCTAAGCGCGTGGTAAAATCAGATGTCTTGTTACTGGTCCACATTAATTCATTCATTCTCCCACTTATTCTTGTTAGAGGAACATATACCAGCAACTACAACCCAAAGGCAATCGCAGAGCCATCATGTATAGCCACAGCTGCCCTGGTAGACTGACAGAAATGAGGCCGCCTATCTGTGCCATTGGACCCAACCACCACCGCAACTCACATTCACCCCAAATTCAGACATAGGCAAGATGGGTAGTGTCTTGCTCAGGGATATAACAACAGTACACAGTGGTCCAAGCCTCAAGTTGTTGTTGTTACATAGATATTAACAAGGAATAAATTCATACCAAAAGAAAAATGTAATTCTGTCAACTGGACAAAAGTTTTTTGAGTGAAGAAGTTGCGACTTCTTCAGTTCTGGTCAGATTGCTGGTGGACTCTTATACCTTATACCTTATAACTGCCTGAGGGGAGGAGCTAACGACACTGAAACGCACCTACTTGTTTAAAGTTTCTGTTTGTTACCTAAATCTATTGAACTACACTGTGTGAACTGTACCTGAGTCATATTAGCATAATCATTCAGGTCTTTAATGGGTGCTTTCTCATCTCTAAACATACTGGCTATCACTATTGTTTTCCTTGTTTTGATTTACATCTGAGGATGGAGTTCTCCATCCTGCAAAATGTCTTCACTCAAAAAACTTTTGTGCAGTTGACAGAATTTATTTGTTATTTTAATTTTTCTTTTGCTGTGGATCCTACCTGGACAACTGAGGGATTACACAGAGAAAGAGTAAATTCATAAATGATGATGGTAAAGCAACGTCACACTATCGGGAATAAAATATAACAACATACAACAACTCTGTGAACCGTAAGTCTTCATAGCATGTGATATTATTAGTTTTGTATATGCAATAAGTGGCAGGTATCTTAAAATGAGCCCTCTGGGGACATCACTTTGTGACTGAAGCCTGCGATCATCTCTCATCATTGGTTGTTACAGCACTGTCAGTTAACTCCACTCACTGCTAAAACTGGATCTCAAGTTGTGTCCTATTTGGGAGTGAAGAACAGGTGATGTCTTGGCCTGCCTTGCTTCCTTCCCCTCCACGCCACCCTCTTGGGACTGCTCGCATCTGCAGATTTCCACAACAGGAGCAAAGGCAAATAGTCCATCATCAGCGGGTACAATGAAGATCGATATGAGCTGATGGGTAAAGGCTCTGAGGTCGAAAATCCACAGCACGCACATGCGAGAAAAAGACTTGTTTCCCAGGAACACCCCGAAACAGACATCTATCTTCCTGCTTTTGTTTTGGTAAAATAAACCCACATTGGACTAGAGGCAGTAATCAGTCTAGCACTGTTTAATCTGCTGTCAGAGTGTGTAGTGTGCGGCAGTCTGTCTTGCTTTGTTGGTTCTTGTTGACAAATGCTTGAGTGACTTGAAAACAGCTATTAAATTTGCCGTATTCTTTGTTCCACATAAGAACCCTACTGCTGTGTGAGAAGAGTAACAAGTTTTTTTTCTATTCTACCATCGCTCTATGATGATTATCTTTGTAAACTCTCAGTCAGCCTTGTCTAAAACATAAAACAACTGAAATAAGGAAGGTTGAAATGATTCACTAAAATAAGACTAGCTATTAAAATAATCATAGGCTATTTTAATAATTGTTATCTGGAGTACAAACAGATGTTAACACATGTAATTTGCAATCAAAACATTTTATCACCAAGAAAACACTATTAAAGCTACTATCTGATTGGCCAACCCACCCCTGTTGTATTCTCATATATCACCACTAGATGCTATCTGCATTACTGCCGTCTGATAGTATGCCAGTTTCAAATGGCTTTAAATTGAGTATAAATATTTTGTGTGTGTGTGTTTTGGTTTTTTTTTGTTTGTTTTTTAAATGAAAAATCATTTTACTTAAATATTCTCCATCAATATGTCTCCATTTGGCATATTTTAGCTTTAACTGGTTACATTTTTATTTAAAGAACATCTCCAAGCCACTAAAATAATTGTTACAGCCCTAAAATCAAGTTATTCCCCCAGTTATACACTCACAAAGAAACTCTGAAAATGCGTCCTACAAAGATGCACAATAGATCTGATTATTACGTAATTTTAGATTTAGTGAACCACAGGCCCATAGCTGCTCAGTGAGATCAGTCAAGCTAACAAAAACAGTTTCGTAGAAATGCAGTACCTTTGTTTCATTTTGTTAGCGCATGACTACCATGAAAACTCCTACCCAAATTAGGCAAATCTTTAGTTCCACATGATCTGCACCTGTAAAGTGAAAATATAACTGCTTACACAGCAAAAGGGCTTTGTTAAAATCCAAACTAGCCCCCACAATGCATTGCTTTGTCATGTGAGGACAAACAGCAGCACATTTCTGTCGCATTGTCCACAACACCTGTCCTGGTCTCGAGAGCACCGCACCTGCTCCCTGTTCTCAAAGTAAACTTCTCCTTGCCCATACATTTCCATGCCGGTCAAATCCTATTCAAATGTCCCTATCTAAACGCAGGGCCATTTCAAAACAAACAGCCTCAACTGACTTGTGATTGTGCATCAATTTGTATAAGGTCTCCACAATAAATGGAAATAACCAAATGCTGTAGGCGCCAATCCCCAAAGTTTTTACTATTTCGAATCCGTCCTGGTGAATAATTTCAAGGAATGCAAAAGACAGTTAAATCTATGCATGGGTGAAACTGAGCCAGGCTTGCAGCAGATGAGGGATTAGAGGACATGATGCTGCGACAAATACTTGTTATTTTGTTGGCACAATGTCCAAAAGTTTCCTACATACTCACAATAATTTCAGTCATGTGGGTGATTAGTACAGAGCAACAGATATGCGCAGGCAAATTACTCTCCAATCTTGGACGCTTAGATTTGAATATGGGCATGCTTAACTACAAAGTCCCATGGCAGAGCAGAGGATGAAGACAATGACAAAGAGAAGGCATACAGCCAACATTTCTCTGTGTTTGGATACAAATTGGGCCTCGAATGGATTATGAGTATGGTGCTGTAATTGTAGAGCTATTAGAGGACATTTTATGAAACACAAATGTACAAATGTCTTGGAAATAGAATTCTATAAATAATGTGTTAATAATATTTTGGCTGCATTTGTTTAGATTTTTATAATAAAGGCAACTTTGGGTTTAGATGTTACATGTTGACCAGAGCAAACCATTTCCCCTCAATTTTTCAAAAAAGTTAGTATTGATTGTGGTATGCATTAGGGATGCACCGATCCAGCTTTTTTGGTTCCAATTCCGATGTCAGTACTTTGGCTTTAAGTATACTTGATATTAACTGATACAAGGGCAGAGACTGAAAATATTATTTATTTCCTTTAAACACAAATAGTGTATGGTAAAAAAAAAGATCCAAATGTGTTTTGTAACTGTTATGTATCATTTAAAGTAACTACAGAACAACTTTGAAAAATATTACAAGGTGTTTTGGACCAAAATTGTCCGTTCAGTTGTCTATAAATTGGTGATTTATAGACCAAAGTGAGATATTGACCGAACTGATATCTTGGGACCAATTAGATCCATCAACATTTTCAAAATTGGTGCCGATATCTGATACCAGTATGGTATCGATGCGACGCTAGCATGCAGATGCGTTTTAGGTATTCAGAAACATTTTGAGACCAAAAGGACCTACAAGAACCATTTACGTTTGAACTAGAAAGAGTTAAATCTGGACTATCTGGCATTGGCAAGGTAGCGCTATGCCCTCCCCGTGCGCGCAACCACAAAAAGGAAACGAGTAAATCACTTTCATATCTGCTTTTGTTGCGGCGTATTGTTTATATATCGTTGGTTTTATTGCTGACACAAATGAACAAAACTGAATGAGGACAAAGCCATAGTTGGTATCATTGGCGCAGTGCCTGTGAAAGTGATCAGCCTTTATGGTTCCTATCAGAGTTCCTCACAGATGTGTTTTAGAGGTATTCAGCGAGGAGAGCCAACAGGGGGAGGAAGTGCAGGTCTACGGCCCCTGTGTTAACAATGCTTCTCCTCAGGCCCTATAGCAGACCCAGCCAGTCGTGAAGCAGCGCGGAGATGTTATTGACCTCAAGGTTAACTCTCCTCAGGTAAGCCCTGAGATAATGGACAAAGAGCAGTTCTTTTACAGGTAGAGTGACACGGCATATCCGCGCGCCACCGCTCCTCTCGCATTGACAGATTTTCTAATTCACTGCAGATTCCCATAAAAGTGGGTGGCCCGGGCCTTTTCTACCCAACAGAGAGCCCATTCATGCTGGGTGGGACAGTGGTCTTTGCCAAATTAACCTGGATTAATTTAAAAGCGCAAGGAGCCTTCACATCCGAATAAAATGAAGATCAATAAATTAAACGTCCGGGGTCAGGATGTCAAGTTGCTACGATGACGGACCTAAGCACAGAAAGCTAGCGTTATTTCGCCATGAGGTAGAAAAATGGAAGAGCTATTCTTAATGACTTTATTCCACGCCGGCGAAGTCCTTCCATGCGTTTTTACATGCTAGAGTTGCACTGCTATAAACAAGCTCATGTGGCCAAAGAATGCTCATTACTTCTCTCATTTAGTCTGCAGGATTAGTGACTGCTCCAGAAAAGTCATCAAAGAAACCACTCAAGAGTTTTTCCAACCATGTTTGTTTTTCGCTGCAAGAATTATTATTTAAAGTGTGATTTATGTCAGCCAAAATTTTCCAGTAAATTTTCACCATTTTTAGAATCCGGTGACATCTTGTTCTGTTTAAAGGATATGAGCGCGATTTCTCCAAAGCGTTGGGCAAAAACAGTGGATTACTTCTACGCTGGAGCAGCCTAAACCCGAACCACATGTCATTCACTACATGATCAATTATCCAGTGAGGGCAGGCTTGTAAGGAGGCCATCTCATCATGCAGCCATTAATATCTAAAGAGTGTCTGCCTGGAGATGACATATAGGACAATGGAAAGAGGGCCAGAAGACAGGAGCAGAGCCGGAGCGCAGGCTGTTAGCAGATTAAAGAGACTTAAAGATGCAGGCTGCACATTCTCCACCACAAAAGGTAAGGCAGGTGACAGATTTAGTAAAGGTCAGGCAGGCTCGATGTGTGGTCAGTTTGGGAGCTCACACAAATGCAGATGTTTCTATAGAAATGCAGATACTTTTATTTTGTGAGAGTTAATTGGAAAAATAGGGCAAATAAAGTTGAAGTTGAAACAAGTCAAAATATATTCCTACATGTGCAAAAAAGGTTTAGTTCAATATGGAGTGTTGGTACAGTATATCAGCAACTTAAATCTTTGGAATGTTCTGGAGTATGGCATTATAGTTAACTGATCTATTTCCATGGAGAGAAACGAGGTGACGCCACCAGGCCAAGTAAAATTTGTGAGGATCTGAGAGGAGGAGGAGGCACTCACAGTAAGAATGCATATTTTTTAAGGTATGAGCGATAGGACAAAGGAGTAGCAGACCTCACACATCAATGTTCAGGCGCATGCAGTGGATGAATGGGAGCAACTCGACAAAATTAAAAAAAAGAATCCTTACAAAAGTTAATTTATTGGGTTTCGGCCATCTTCAGGCTAAAAAAAAAAAAAAAAAAAATCACTTCCCTTTCTTTTTGGAAGGTATGAGCGATAAAAACTCCTGTAATTATATAAATCCAACACATATGCAGATAATATCATACTGTGGAACATTCCAGGCAAAGTAATAATATCTCTATATAGAGAAGCAGGCGGCAGACCCCCTCTTGAAAATGTAAAATACAAAAAAAAATCTAAAAATCTAATTAATCTTATGTTACTTTATTTAGTTCACCATCAAGGGGTCATAAGCAAATTTATAGTTTGTCCACTGAATAAAAAAAATGTATGCAAAGAGTTGTGGCAAGCCATGACAAGCAAATGTTTAATAAAGAAATGAAAGGAAATGAAGGAAAAGAAATATAGGAAGATAATTTATCTTCCGTGCTTTTGAAAGTTCACATTGATGGATATTTCAAATGAATGGAAAAACGTGGTAGTTACAAGCCTAAAATATAGATGTTTAATTTCACATTGCTTTTCTATAGTGTTCATATGGGCCTACAGTCAGAAGTAGTCCATGCGGTGGTGCCAACAGGATACTTCCTCAGATTAGCGGCGCTGTTTACACAGTCCCCTGGTAATCTGGGCCCCTGGGGACATACCTGTACTGTGTCAGGGGCCGCTCTTAAGTTACACACAGGGACCAAGCAGCCACAGTGGTCTGCACTAGAACATGATCCACAGCCTCCATGGGCTGGGCCTGGCTCCAGAGCTGGGGTTGGCACTGGGTACAGCCTGGCCTGGTCTCCCCCTCAAAGCCTGTGTGTGTATGGGCTAAGCTGCCACCTCCACATCCGCCCATCCTCTTCCTGTGCTCTGCAGGGACATACTTGTGTAATTGGCTTGTCTACAGGTCCGTACACAAGAGGAAGCTTCCGTCAGGTAAAAAAACACTGGACAATGACAGCACACAGATAGAGAAGACTGCAGGTATTGTGCCCACAGAAGAGTTCTTTAATGAAGGTGGAGGCTGGTATCAAGATCATTTGAGAAAGTAGAGCTCCTACATTAATTTTAGAACCACACACACTTGTTCATCATACTGCACCTCTGAATGTCTCTGTAAAGTATCACATAAATAATATATTATTGGCTTTATAGCGTAGATCTACAGATATGGCAAAGTGAAAATCATATTGTTATTTTAGAATTCATTACAGTACCATTATCATTAACTGCAACCTTTCTCAAATTGATCTCTTCCCCTGTATGGCACTGGTTTGATGATATGTGAAATGAAAGTATTTCTTTATTAGTGTTACATTAGTGTTTAATGTGCGCAGACTAATCAACATGAATGTGCTGGAAGACGTGCTTACTAAACTGAAGTGTTTTAGTAGCCTGGGTGACATAATGTTTGACGGCACACACCATTAACCAATCAATGTCACTCCACACTTCAGGCTCTATTGCTCTACCTAATGTTAGCTACAGGTTAGCTCCGGACGCTAGCATTAGCCGAGGTGGGAGGATGACTCTGGAGTAAATCACTTGTAGAAAGGTGAAATGTGTCCAGCGCGGGTTAGCCCTAATCCGTGCCAGACATGTGCGGAACACCAGGGCAGCAGGTGCAAACAATTGACGCAGCTGTCAGTGAGCTGCGCTGATCTCTTTGATATCTTAATTGTTAGTCAATCCAACAGCAATTTTGGCAACATCGCTGTCAGCCCCGGGACCTGCCCTGCCTCAGCTCCCCATCTGTCAGAGCTCACAGTGCTCTGGTGCACTGTAAAACATCATCCAGCATAAATAAACAAAACAATCAGGTTAAAAAATCAGGTTATTACACAGATTTAAGTTCATAGAATCATCAGCTAATTACTTACTTAAAAGCCTACTGTGAACTGGACAAGGGTCTTAGATATATTACCGTATTTCTAAATTGTGCAAAAATATCTAACAAAATTATTGGTAACTCTGCAAACGTTGTCATAATTTGGGATGATTAGTAGGATTGCTTTTAGTATATGCCCTCAATGGTAGCCGTACATAATAAGCTAAAATTGCAATTATTAACTAGCTGTAACCTATATCCAGTGTCAAGTGTTATGGTAGAATTATACAGAATTATGGCCATTTAATAATTTGTGATAATCAGTAATTAGTAAGCACATGTAGTAATCCTAGTAGTGGTACTATTCATTATCCTGTGTAACATAGTTTAAAAAAAAAAAAAAAAAAAAAAGCAATATTTAGTTGTATTTGTTAATGTATTTGAAATAAACCATTCGTAATACAGCTTAGGTACATCCTAGCATTTGATAGTATTATTCAGAATGATGTTTTACAGTGTAGTACTTTCTCTCCACTATGTCTGACATGGGGATGTGTGTGTCCTGTCCAGGCTGTCCAGCATCACGGGGGGAAATCATGTGTGATTGCTGCCATTTCCGCTCACTTTGTTGGGGTGGGTTTGAGGGGGAGCGGGCTAATGCTGATAATTGCTGCATTTTGAAAACTACTGGAATCCATCGGCCCCCCACCAAACCAGCCTTGGTCCTCCTAGCTTTTTCGTCTCCTAAAGATTGTGATTAGCATAAGAGCGCAGAGTGTGTCAGCATAGATTGAGGTGCAGGCCGTGAGACAGTCCAGACGTGCTGGTTATGGAGTCAATGGGAACTATATGTTGAATGGGAGCTGCAGATGTGGGCTGGGATCAGACAGTAAACAGTACTGGAGTGAGCTAATGCTAATCACAGCCAAAAGTACCATCACCCTGATTGTAGTGAATCACCACATAACACTGCTGAGTTTTATAAATAAAATAATACATACACCAGAACCTAATAGACTAATTACAAATTTGTCCCATAACGGCTGATACATGGGTTGTTACATGCAGGACATGTAATCTATATCAAAGGTCCAACCCTGTGGTCTGGGCAGCATTGGGAAGAAACTGAATACTAAATACATATTCGGAATACTAATTTTGAGCAACTGTATTCCGGTACAGCTACTCTTTCATTTGGTGGTATTCAGAATACAGTTACTTTCCTAAAATCAGAGGAATACAGTGTAGTATTTGATCGTGCACTTTAGGCTTCAAACTCCATGGTATTAGTAAGAAAAGTAGATCATCCCTCTTGCTTCGTGCATGTGCAAATTTTACATCTCTAATCAGTGATAAATAAATTCAAAACAAACATAAATTACTAATTTTACACTAAAATATTATTCAGCTCAAGTATTCTAAGAATTCAGAATACAATACTCTGACCATGTAACAGAATAGGTTACAAAATATATTTTTCTACAGGTGTTCTGAATACAACGTACTACTACTACTACTACTACTACTATTACCACAACTACTTTATATTCAGCAGCCTACTGTCCTCAGATATTGTTATTCCTAAGTAAATATTAAGATATGACTTGAGTACCTCTTCACCTCTGCATATTTGTTATCTGCCCCTTTGCCACATAAAAGTGTACGTTCACACATTCCCACACACTGTGAGACAGCTGAGCGCCGTCATTATAAAGAGATAACTCAGGCTGCATAGACACACAGTGACCTGCCTGTACACTGAACACGAGGTGAGGCCTGACTCTGGGGTCTGCGCTGACCCCCCACTGATTTATGTGGCCCCAGTAAGCCACCGCTATTTGAAGGCCAGGCAGGAATGAAAGTTTTCACTGTAAAAAGTCAAGAGAGACATGAGTTTATTCAGAATATTACTTTATTTCAGATGTTTTTACTAGCTTGGATTCGGTTAGTGGGTCTGGCATTTTGGGTTTGTTTTGTCTGTATTTCAGACAGCAAACATATCGCTCTATTGAGTAAGATTTCACTATTGTCTTACCCCAGTGAAAGCTATTTTTTACCCAATCTGAAAGTCTTGATCACAATCAAAATAAATTTAAACTACTAGAAATTCTAAATTCAAATCATATTGACTCATGTAGGCCTATATTACTGTTGCAGTGTTAACAGAGGTACGCATGCAGTAAAGGCGTTTTCTAAGTTAAGGGTCCCCAAGTTTTTTGCCTTTTGATGGTTTGTCTGACCAAGTGCAAAGAGAAAAAGTAATAAAACTCAGACTGGGCAGGAGGCTGAGGGAGAGTGTATGGAGAGGAGGAGGAGAAGGAGGAGGGGGTTGTCCATGGAGTCTCACAGGCTTGAACTCCACAGCTGAACCAGTGACCCGGGCCATCCATCAGAGCAGGGGTGTGACAGGGCAGCAGCGGGACTGTGCGACAGACAGGAGGGGAAGGAGGAGGGCGGGTGGTGACGGCGCACAGGACCTGGGGGCTATAACGGGCCGAGGGACAGGGGTGGAGTCAGACACTGGGGAGAGTGAGGGTCAGGGAGAGTAAAAGGCCATGAAACCTACTGTAGAGAGATGGAGACAGTTAATGCGCACGGCTGTCTGCTCAGGCCAGGAAAACTCATTAATAACAACTCCAGCACTGTCCCAAGGCAAGAAACACAAGACTTTACACTAATCTGATTACTAGTTTAGAAGATTGGAGGAAGTTGGTGTCATATTTTGATTGCATGTAAATAGCCATAGTTTTACAGCTATTGTGTTTTATTTATTTATTTTCCAATTAATAAGATGATGACTTTCTGGGATATTACTGGAAGTTAATAAAAAAATGTAATAACGATTTTTAAAAGAATTCCAAACAGCACAACTTTGAAATTGTATACAAAAACTGAACAAATCCTACATCGTCATTGTTGTTTCAGTTTCCGCTTTAGAGTGATTTTAGACAGAGCCGACCTCTCCCTGTATTTCAGTGTCTTTCAGCTGTTGCCCAAGCCTCACTGTCACTTGCCCCCCTTCTCACACACTACTCGCACACACACACACACACACACACGCACACACACGCGCACACACACACACACACACACACACACACACACACAATGCATAACCAATGGGCAGACTGGTCCAGCATCCATCCTCAAAAGGGGCACTGGCCTTCAGCCAAACGGGGCCCCATGCAGTCGCAGTGAAAGACTAGAGCAGCCCTAATGGTTAACTCTGCATCAGACAGGGCTGGGTTGTTTTAACACGATCCACTTTGGTACTCCATAACACATATTCATATTTCATTAGAGGCCAAAGATGGAGCCCTGTGTAGGCAGCATTAGCAGTTATAAGGGTGAGTGTGTTTGCCTGTTTGACACTGTGTAAAAGAGGGTTCAGATGCGCCGGGAGAAGACATGATGAGAGAGGAGAGTATGGAGAGAGTAAAGAGGAGTTCACAGCCCTCAGCCCAGTTAGGTTATGGCACTGCACCGTGGACAAATCCATGAGCAAGCGAAACCTCAGTTTTAAATAGCAGGTATCTGGTGTCAGTGCGCCCAGGGAGCCCAGGGCTCTCCATCAATATGTTCCTTTGCCCTTGTCTACCTCTGATATCTTTATCTTGTCAGGCCCTCTCTGCTCCGTGTTCCACCTCAATAGCTTCCGTCTGTGCGCAGGCTGTCCGGGGCAGACGGGCTGCTGCTCATACCTCTCCATCCTGGACAGGGCCTTGAGGGTGTGCGATGGGGAAGATTGGGGAGAGGGCAGTACAGAGGGTAGCTGCAGGCAGAATATGCCAACCTGTAATAGACAAGGAGTTATTAGAAGGATTACAGATATTCATGGGAATACAGTGTATTCCAGTGTCTTTCGGATTGTCTTATATAATAAAGTATATACACTTTTTAATTATGGCAACAGAACAATCTCCATCACATTCTATGTATATAAAACTAATTACATTGTTCTTTTCACAATTTTCTAACTGTAACACACATCTTTTCTGGTCATACTTCTGTGATTTTTCAGCTCTTATGTTAATGATCTCATTAGCAAACTGTATGCTCTACGCATTGGCAGAAGCAGGAAGCTCGCAATGTCCTTTCCTGTAATTTGGAGCTTATGGCCTGAGATGAAAATGAGTGTGAGATTGTAGGAACTGACAGATGTGGCTCGGGAGGGCCATTGAAGAGGTCATATGTCATCACGGGGTCGCACACGCCCTTTGAGCTGGGGCCGAGGTGGGAGTTAGATTCCCACCCTATACCTGGAGAGCTCTGACCTAGAAATGTGGCTAACCTGGAGGGGAGCGACTCCTCTCACCTGGCTGTCAGTCTAGAGCTAAGAAAGACATGGGATTTATGTTGGCAAGTGGGACTGATGAATTGCTGAGTTGTATTAACATCTGTTATAGCAAGAATATAATATTGCAAAAAAAAAAAACATTTATAAATTACAACATATAAAAACTGTATAATTTTTTTGGGGTATTTTTGTTTTATTTTATTGCTATGGTCAGAAAATGGGCTAATACTGAGAATTTTAGATTGACTTTGAAAAGAATTCTGAACTTCACTCAAAAGTACAAATGATTATTTTTATCCAAAAATGTACCATAGAGTTTGTAGAACATTACGGGTGTCATATTACCACTGAATATGTAATTATGTATTTATAATGAGTGGATTTTTTTGCAGTAATAACACTCTTTTCTTTTCTGTTCATATCCTCATAGCCTTGTATAAATGCGCACTATATGGCACATGTATCTGGTGTCACTGTCATATCCATAAATCACCATTTTCAATGCCTGTTCCTCTCTGGTATGTCCTGCCACTGTAAAGTTTTTGACAAAGTGGCGCCTCAACAATATTTCATCTCTGTCATTTTAATTTTTTCCTTTTTCTTGGGTCTATGAGAGAGAGAGAGAATGAGAGAGGGAGAGAGAAAGAGAGAGACACACAGAGAGACAGAGAGAAAGAGAGTGGGAGAAACAGAGAGAGAGAAACTGAGAGAGAGAAACATCTTGGACTGTGTGATTTTAATAGCTGCCGGTTACCTGCTCACATCTGATACCCCTTCAGCCTGCTCGGGCTATTACTTTCCAGTTGTGAAAATGTAGCTTATACAAACACAGAGTAGACCACGTCCTCCTGATAGATAGGACAGCGTTAGAGTGTTTTGCTATGAGGGCCTGATTCACTGGTGTCTGTCAAACCCAGTCTGTTCTGTGGAAATCATTAAGAGCAATATAGGCCGTCACTTCCTAAAAGAATTGAGTAAGATCAAGTGCTTTATCACCACCAGAATATGGGAGTATTGGTCCAACAATAGGCTATTTTACTACTAAGCCTAGCTAGTAAATTTAAATTTTGCATTAATGCATCAATTAATATATATTTTAAATGTAAGCCTCACGTGTCTCTAGCCTTGAAAGCATGCCAATCAAGAAATTTAAAGTGGAAATTCATATATTTTTACTATGCATTTTTGGCATTATATTTCACAATATAGCCTACAATTTAGTTTTAATGAACATTATGACATTGCCATAAATGAATACCCAGTTTCATAAAATATTTTATCCTGAATTAACTGTACTATATTACCAATTAATCAATATTAAAATAAATAAATGAATAAATACTTGAAATATTTCACCCACTGTACAGTAAATAAGTTATTTGAATTGGAGCTACATAACCTATTTTCCCAGTAGGCGACGACTGCTCCAACAAACAAAATACACTCTGAGTAAAATCTGTACCTTTTGCACCTTTCGCGTACACACAACAAGCCAGTATAATTTTCCGGTTTCATTAGCTGTGGCCACTTCATTTTGGTATGAAACCTGAACTTCTCACTGTCTTGAAACTCAATAGTCCTTTTAGTGTCAAGGTCCTGCTGCCGCGCTGGAATCTGGGTCACGTGAGTCGCTCCCACTGTCCCAAACCGCGGACATGATTATTGATCAGCTGCTTTGGAGAGGGACGTCGTGCACCGTGGGGTTAGGTACGTAAAAGCTTAATGCCGCACTGTACGCCGGAGAAAAAGCGCACAAATAGGCGTGTTTTTTTTTTTGTTTTTTTTTTTCGTTTGGCACAGGTAAATTTATGGACAAAATAAGTCATATGCATTGTAAATAGGCAATCATAATATTCCTAGTGGATCAAATTATTATTCATTATACGAATAAGAATGTAATAAGCATAATATAACCTATTCATAAATGATAGGCTAATAAAATGTTAAAAACTTTTAACCATTGTTAAAAAAAACAAAAAAAAAAAAAACGGGTCTTTTTTATTTATTTGGTTTAATGGTTTGTTTAATGGTTCACGCTTACATTAAAATGAAAACTAATTTTGGGTGATTTACAAAAAAATGTAGGCTATTTTCGGTCATTTCTTGTTTTGTTACAGAAAAAAAAAAAAAAAAAAAAAGTTTCAAACGTAGGCCATCTTGGTGTCATTTTAGCCAACTTTAATTCTGCATTCATGGATTATACAGATTTATTTATTTATATATTTTGCATCTGTAGAAAACTACTTATTGGACGTCATTGATAAGTTTAGAATGAAAAGCTTTTGTTTAAATCTCACCCAGGCCAGGAGCAGTTTTCTTGAGTGCAAACGATGCGCTCGCGGGGCGGATAATTAGCGCGAAGTGGTGAAAAGGCTAATGAGGCGGATCAGGTGTCCGTGTCACCGGCGGCCTGCGCTCAGACCGCGGCCCGACAAACACCGACAGGCCAGGGCTTAAGATCTGCTCCTGCACGGTGAGCAGACTGCGTGTACGCTTACTGACATCTACCGGTGGAAAAGGAAAATGTAGGCCTACATATTCATCTTTTTGTTCAATGAGCACAGATGAGGCAAATAAATTGGTCCACGTGAGCTGAGCTGATTGCAGATGTTTTGACCTGGTTTATAGTTAACAGGCCGGCATTACTGGGCCTATCCACATAAAAAAAATAAATAATAATAATAATAATAATAATAATAATAATAATAATAATAATAAAATAAAATAAAATAAAATAAAACCCTGACACAAAGGTATAAATCAGCATAAATCAGCATGAATTGTTTTATTTACAATGGTGGTGGTGCCATTATTCAACCAAAAGAAGATTGTTGTTTGTTCCGTCAATTCTTCATAATTCAACATTTGTGGATCATAATATTTTATATTTCTTTCAAAAACCGTGAACCTTCTATAGCCTAGCCTATTTTGCAATTTGATTAAAAAATAAATACATCTTGCATGTGACTGATTTAGGTTTGGCAGAGCTGATCAATATTTGAAGTCTGATGAGGTTTATATGCATTATTAAAAGACTCTGACAGATAGTACACTGCTGGACTCAGTGTTTGTTGTGAATGGCTTATAAATATTAATAAATAAACTTTTTGTGCTTATCCCAGAAGAAGCCGGTGTTTGGACTTGTGTAGCTGGCTGAATTAGGTAATAATAAATTATTTCTCAGTCTCCTTAAAACGGCATTAATTTTCTCTTGATTAACGACTATCTCAAAGCTTCAGAAGTATTACATAGACTTTTAAATATTTAGCCCAAAATCTATTCTTCAATTTGCGATGCTTTGACCATCCTCCCTCTTTTTTGTTTAGTTTGGCCGCTGTCTGGAGCTCTGTGGTCCCTGTCTGAATATTTGGGTCTTGTGACGGAGAACAGAATGGTTTTCTCTGCCCGCTGCCCTGCCATTGCTAATAAGGGACGACCACTGGCATGTTTTTAGAAACCCAGAGACGATGATGTCACCAGAGAGCTTTATCTGAGTTGGGATCTGACAGGGGATTGGATATGTGTGTGTGTGTGTGTGTGTGTGTGTGCGTGTGTGTGTGTGTGTGTGTGTGTGTGTGTGTGTGGATGGAAGGAGAGGGGGTATTTCCTTTGGTATAGACTTGGGGGCCCAGAGGTGAACCCATGGCTTTAGCAGAGAGCCTGTTTAAGCAGATTACTCAGTCACCACACCTTTGTTTCATTATAGGGCGCAGAAAGATCCTTCAATGACTTCGGACGTCCCATGAGAACCCACAGATTGACACTTTGGGGGACCATACTTCTGTTTTGGATAATATAAAGTAAGAGACACTGCATGGCCTCCTGTATGGGTTATCAGTGCGCAGAGATCTTTGCTTACTTCTACACTGGTCTTGTGTAACAGTATGCAACATTTTAAGGACTGTTTTCCTTAAAAAATGTATAATTTTTGTTTTATATTGTTAATCTCTATGGCAACAATCCTAATTTTTCATAATTCTGAAACCGGTGTATAGTGAATGATCTCAGAAACATGAATTTAGTAGTACTCCTCAATTGATCAGTAGTTCATAGTCGTGTTTAGGAGTTTGATTTTTTAACAAAAAGGTGAGAGTGACTAAAACTTTTGGCTGATGCTAGCTTGTGATTGTAATTTTATGTCTTTATATTTGTTGTATTTTACATGTTGTAATTCCAACCAAGTCAACTCTCTCAGGTCAGATTGTGACTGTGATAAACCTCAGATTAAAGTCTAACTTGAGTAACAGAGCTTCTAACAGAGCAGTGCCTACAGTTAGCATCACACCCCCATGGAATGTTGATGACATCAGCCGCAAAGTATCAAGAGTGAATGATCCCAAAAACTTGAATTTAGTCATATAAATCTATCTTTCTCAATATTCACAATCAACCAAGACCTTATTTTTAAAAAGAACTGCTCTTAGGTGGTCTATAAATGTACAATATATTCACTTGCAATCAATAATTACTGATGAAAAGTCCAGATATCGCTAACAGAGCCTGACCAGTAATGGCATGCACATGTAATCAGATAAAAGTAATGACTGCCTTGTACATAATTTATCACCAGATCCAATGAACTGGACAAATGACACTTAGCTGCAATTTAAAAAGGAGTCATGACCCTGTAATAATCATTTTTACCACAATTAGATTTAGCCATGGCATAGTGGTTTGGCTATATAAATGAACTTGTATTGGATTTTCCCATTGCTGTTGCATTGAAGTGAAACTGACAAGCACGGGGCATTCCAAAGCCAGCTACAATATGGCTGATTTTACTGCCCTGATAAAATAGCCTCTGGGGTAATAGTTACAGACAGTTGCCCTGTTTCATGCCCATTTGGCGACAAAGCAAAATCACACATCCCGTTTCTCACATGGGATGGTGCACTCCTGACTCCAGCCCCAAATGCGTTTTATGGACATTTCCCCCTTACTGTACAGATGGGTTAAATATTACATCAAAGCATCTTTAATGTTGCGCAGCGCCTCTCACGTTTCTGTGTGGTGTCAAGTTAAAAACTGGCGCGGGCCGCATTTTTACAGTAGATTTAATGGATCAATGTCTGTAATCACATTAGCACTGGCTTAACATAGAACAAATTTGAGCGTACAGGCATCAAAGACAGAGCCCCCTGTAGTAATCGGCCGTAGCATCTTGTCCTCAGCTGGAGACTCCTGATAAAGGGGAAAATAAAGTTGTCAAGGGGGTGATAAGTTGTGGGATATGCAGACTTCTGAGTACAAAGTGTGAGACAGAAACGTTTGTCATGAAGAACGTGTTTGTATTGGTCAAATGAAAATATTGTAACCTACCCGTGTTGAAGTATAACTGACTAAAGCCTATAATACAGGAGTGTTGTCATGATACTAAAATTTCAAACTCAATTTCGAAACTAAGGAATAGACTTGATACTCAGTACTGATTCTGATACCACAATGATAATTAAATGATAATTAAATAAATAATTCTTTGTTTATAGGATAGAATATGATTTTCAACATTAAATTGTAGTACTTTTTTATATAATCATGCAATGTTATATCTATATAATCCCTCAGTCATCCAGTGTATGTGCTCTTATACTTGTTCTGATACACCTCAAGATCATTCTAAAGCCATACAGGAAAGGTCCATCTCTAACCTGTGAATGTGACTCTAGTATCTAAATTTGATACTAGTTTTGGTATAGTATATCTGATTTTCAACTTTTTACAACCATATAGTACAGTATTGCTGCTCTAACTAACACTAGAGGGTAAATATTACTATAGCCTATTTAGGGAACTGCTAGTCCTACTACATAAATGCTACTATGTGTACTAAAGTAATACTGCAACTATATGTAATACTGACCGTAGGTTTGCAAATTACTTCATTGCAGCTTCTCATATGCAGATATTACAGCTTCTACCATATTTCCGAGTAATTCAATATTGAGATTTGAAAAAATGTTGAAGGATATAGATTTTCCATTTTTCTCTTCATTTGAGTCACTTAACTTTCACCACTGCTAAAATGTTAATCTTTCTGTTCATTTTGCAGCTGCCTAAAGAATTATCTCCATGGTTTTCATTGCTCACATCTTCCCAGAGCCAGTGTCAGCATCAGCGCACGCGACAGAACAACAAAAGCCCCGAACAGACAGGCCGCAGACAAACTAGAATTGATGTCTTCCACTGCAGCGCTCGGTGATGTGAGCTCCAAAACACGCTGGGTTCCCTTTGGCCAGGTTAATCAACACAAGCCTTTCTTCCTGTGTACGCATATATGCACGTGTGTGTCCCCTCTCTATTTGTGAACCCATTGCTCATTCATAATATGTAATTTTCCCTCCGATCCCCCTGATTGTATTTGCCGTACATTGGCTGTATGCATGAGGTGCCTATAGTCCTCCACCCGGCACTACATAAATAAACAGCAACAGTCCATAATCCATCATCCCGGTGCAGTGGGAGCGTGCCCAGTACTAACATGGCTTCTGTTTTCTATCTATGGAGAGAGAATGGGAGTCTGTGTGGGAGCTTGGATGGGTAGCACCAATGTTAAAATGAAACATAAACGGACTTAAATAGATTATACCAATGAGCTTCCTCTTCCTTTCCTGTCTCGTGAACATAACACAGTCCACTATTTTTATTACTTGAGTCAGGAGCAACTGTTTATTCGTTCAATAAAGGGAATATATTTTGCCAAGTGCTCATAATTTAAAGTTAAAAATGAGCTGCTGACAAACCCGAGGCAGATTCCTTAGAGTGGCCACTGCAGTAGGAAAGAAAGCTGTAATTAACCATGCTTGTTTCCTGCTTTAACAATTAATGCTGCTGCAGTGGACAACCCACAAGCAGTGTGGAGCCACCAGGTGTGTGTTCTCTGTTTAAAGAGTAGCATATATTTTTATAACCCTGTTCACATAATTCCATTCATGTGCAGACTAGAATAATGTAAAATGTGACTTATTGCAATGGATTGGAATGACAAATATAACAACTATTTACCAAAAACATGAACAAAAAGCATTTAATATATCTAACATACTATTGTACAGCTGCGCGGGGTGGAGAGATTGAAATATGCTTTTTGCCCTTGTGACAATTACTTATTAAGTGTCTGGCCAAAAGAAACAACAGCAGCATGCACTGGTCAAACTGGAATAAGATCTCAACCATCAGGTTTATGGGCAAGTGCTCTACCCCTGTGCCACTGTCATACCATTTTTTAAAACATCATTGTTCAAAGATTTGACAAAATAGGAATATCCTGTTTTTACATAGTACATGGATTAATATGAACTCTTGCACAATGTTCTCAATAGAAATTAATCAATTAAGCACACATCAAAGACTAACATAAATAATCCAATCTAAAAGCTATCAGCAAAAGTTTATTCTTATAAACCACTCATTTTTAGACTTAAACCATTCCTTGTGTCAGATTTAGATGCACTGACCTCATTTTAAAGTACTTTCATCCAACTTTCCTGCTGCTTTCCTTCCTGCTTTCCTGCTTTTGGTCACACTATCCCAACAGCACAAATCCAAAAAGTAACAATGCTTTGTACCATTGTACGCAGCATAATGCCCTTTACAATCTCCTCATTCACTGCACGAGTCTTTATTTACAAAACCCTGTAGGGAAACGCAATGCCACGCTCTGATCACACACCAGCCCACTGCTTGTAATTACCCAAGGCCTGCTATCCAATCTGTCACTGCCCGAACTCATTTGTTAGTGTGCATGTACAGTGATTAAAGAAACTCCGGTGCAAAAAAATAGGCTCTTTACCTACATACATTACCTATGCCTCCCTCCTCCCCCCTCCATGCTTCACATTTAGGGAAATTTTAGGCCCGGCTTGCACAGATCGCCAACATCGCTCAAGCATCCGAAGCACTGCAAGCGAGTTATAATAATTAAAGACATACAGCATTTCAGGGCTTCATTAATCATGGTTTATATAGACTTTGAAGCCCTAATAGAAAACAGCCTGCCTCTCTGGGTTTATTGTGTCTCTACAAATTGCGGGACTGCAGCGTCCGCCAGGAATGCCCCCCTCCTCTACCTTTATTTGACCGGCTACAACAGGATGTGGTGATGGAAAACACATCGGGAGATAAGATTTGGTGAAAAGCAATAAGGCAAGTGATGGTTACGGTGGGGTTAAAGGTCAAGGTTGTTTATAAAGAGGTGGAGTCGGGTTTTATCAGAGCAAACTGGGCAGATGATAGGGATGGACCATTCAGAGGTGTATGTCTTGGTTTAAGTTCAAACTTGATTTTGATGATAAGGAAAAGGCTCAGTTTTAATTTCAGTTCCACAATGAGAAAAACTCTTTTCTCTATAATAGAATTTTCAGCACAAAATAATTGAATTTAATACCAGTTCTAATACAGAAAAGATAAAGGTCCAACTGTGTCCCTATTATACATTTGTTCATTATTGAAAGATGATTTGATGGTTGAATTGATAGCGTCAGTATCAATTTGAAAACTTATGTTTTGTAGGTTAACCAATTATTTGTACCATGCTTTTATTGCTGTGGAGTGACTAATGATGCAATGGGGTGAATGTTTTTAATCCAAGTATGTGTCTAATGTTTAATGCTGTAAACCAGATGCCCTGCACAGCACTCTGGTTGGAGGAAGTTTAAAAAAATGACCTTGTTTGAACAATTAAGGACATGTGTGTCTTTTCACAATAAAATGTGTTTTTGCAGACTTGGATACCATTATTATGAACCTAATAAAATTAAAGGAAGAGGGACAATCGAAATACCATATGGATACTATTGTGAATTTTGGGAGTGCTTGTTAATAGATCATCTGGATGAAGAAATCAGGAAATTTGGCATTATTGTGTATTCATCTACTAGACCGAATACCATCAATCACAGTCCAAAGTATGTACTCTAACTGCATTGCTGCAACCCATTTCCTCTCCAGTGCAAGCTCTTATTTAAATTAGCATTTTATGGAGTGTGTCAGACACAGTCCAACCGACAGATGAAAGTTAAAGTAGACTCTAGAAATAAACAAGTCTAAAAGTTGGCTAAATTAAAGTAAGAAGAATGCGCATATTTAAAAGCCAAGCCTAATCCGTGCGGTTTGTCAGCATGCCTCCCAGGTGAGCTCACAACTCCCCAAGTGCAGACCAGGCAACTGCATCCTCAGCTGGACCCTCTCAATATTTTGTGGTAGTCAAAACAAAATTAGTGCAGGTTTGTTGTTCTTCGTTAGCTCATCCGTGACCTCTGCCTTCAACATTTATTGAGCGAGAGGCACTGTTTATTTGCCACCTCAAAGCTACTCAATACTGAGATTAAGGAGCCAGGAGCAGTAGCAGATATTTGACTTGTGAGCAAAAGTCAGTAGTTTTTTTTCTTTTTTTTTTTTTTTAAATAAGCTATTAATACCGAAAAAAAAACGTTTTGTGTATTAATAGCTTAGAACTACATCTAGATGCAATATAATGAAGTTGTGAACCTAGACAAGCATTTCATTTATAATTAGTGCAGTGTTGTCATCTAGTGGTGAACAATTGTAGTGCATCGCATTTGACTTAACTGCAACATTCGTCAGGCATACCACAAAAATGTATTATATTACACAAATTGTCACTTCTGTTTGTTTTAATTAAATAACTTAACAGTTTAAATAAGTAAGTACATTGAAAGTTGCATATCATACTTGTATATTAGTCTGGTCATACAGTTGATATTTAGCTTTCTTTTGCATAATTAAAATATATTATGACTATAAATATTTATAAAGTGCTATACGTTTTTAAGGCTGTAAAAATGCCTTCATCCTCCTCGTACTATTGTTCCCTTTACTTGGCCCGTCAACTTCATCTGCCTCCCGTAGCTGCACCCTGGGGTGCAGCAGGACATAGTAGAAAACAAGGCAAAATAATCCCAGAAAAACACCTCC
Organism: Taenioides sp. WSHXM2023; assembly: GCA_029959045.1. Classification (NCBI taxonomy): domain Eukaryota; kingdom Metazoa; phylum Chordata; class Actinopteri; order Gobiiformes; family Gobiidae; genus Taenioides; species Taenioides sp. WSHXM2023. Next base: position 106,405 of record CM057105.1, on the reverse strand, counting down.
CAAAATTAAAAGATCCACCACCAGCAATGTACTTGCATCGAATTCAGGCATCAGAACAGACAACAGTATTGGTGAGGAAAAATTAATAAAGCAGAATATACTGTAGTAAATACTCATAGGTACTTTAGTGTCTTGTCCTTTAACATTGAAAAAGGTGAACGTGAGAATGACTCCAACCACAGTCCTGTACAGCATTTCCAGTCCTCGGTAAGAACAGAAGTTGGTTTGAAGAATATTTGTCCATGTTACCATTACGAACCACACAACAGAGAGAGCTACTGTGGTATAGGCACTCATTGTTAAATATAGACTGTAGCTTAGTATAAGGCTGGTGATGGTGCAGAGTTTATAAAGAAGGTAAACAGCAGTGGGGAGGCCAGACGGCATCTCGCTGATATGAGGGAGTGACCTGCGTAGACATCGCCGATAATCCACCAGGGACCAAGCAATGCTGAGGAAGGAGAAGGCCATGGACAAAACTGAAAAAGACACATAAGACACATAACTTAAACATTCATTTTTAATTCATTCTGATGTAGAAATTAGGAATCATACATTTTGTTCTCTTCATTTCAGTGTGTAAATTCACTTACAAAGCACTTACCTGTCAACCCTTTGATGATAATAGCTGTGCTGCAAATGTCATATTTCAATATGTTCCGTTCCCCACTGACAGCAGAGGGAGATAAAACAACTGCTAGCAGGGGTGGAAACTATGTAAAACTACGTAATTTCAAATAGTCATGTTAATTTAGTAGATTTTTGGGTTTATTTGAAGCTGTACATCTACTTGTAATTGAGTATATTTCTAGCAATGCAATAGTAATGGCTACATTTAAAAAATCATAGGAGTTACTGAGTACAGTAACAAAGACCCAGTCCCAAAAAAATGAATAAAACATGTAAATGTGGCTAGTAAATGTGGGTGGTTTAAATGCATCACTAGAGCTGATTAGAGAGTATGAGAAAATCAGGAAAGTACAGAAGACAAGATATAGTTTTCACTTGCTTAATGTTATTGCTATGCCTACAAAGCTCCACATTGTTCCATTTAACTTATCTGTCGCTGTAGAACCAAGCGGTGACACTGTAGTTACATGTCAGATCTGTGGGGAGATGCCATTGTGCGCCCTCCTCCAGAAAAGTTACATGGTACATTCTTATATCAATATATACTGCTCAAAAAAATTAAAGGTACACTCTGAAAACACATCAGATCTCAATGTGAAAACATTGCGGATATCTGTACAAATATGGATAGGGCAATGTCTTAGGAACAAAAGAATGCCACCTCTTTTAATGGAAATTGCATTTTCAGCCTACAGAGAGCTTAACTTTATAAACACCCTGAAAATCAAAGTAAAATAATGATGTGGCAGGCTAGTCCATTTTGCCAGAATTTAATTTCTGCAACTCAAACCGCTCATGCTGAGCCATGTTGCAGGCAGCACACCGTTCTCCTTGTCTTCTCTAGACTCTTTCACAGGTGCTCAGGTTGAAGCTGCTCTCATCTGTGAAAAGCACAGGGCACCAGTGTTGGTCCAATTCTGGTGTCATCTAGCAGATGCCAATGGAGCTCCATGGTGGTGCTGAGCAGTGAGCACAGGGCTCACTACAGGACGTGATGCCCTGAAGCCACCCTCATGAAATCTGTTTCTGATTGTCTAGGCAGCAACATTCACACCAGTGGCTGGCTGGAGGTCATTTTGTAGGGCACGGGCAGTGCTCAACCTGTTCCTCCCTACACAAAGGAGCAGATATGGGTCCTGCTGATGGTTTGAGGACCTTCTTCCCTGTCCAGGACCTTCTTCCCTCTTTCCTAGAGTAACTGCCTGTCTCCTGAAATCTCCATGTTCTGGAGATTGTGCTGGGAGACACATTAAATCTCCTTGCAACAGCACGTCCAAATATGCCATCCTGGAGAAGTTGGACAATCTGTGCAACTTCTGTAGCGTTAAGGAATGGCCTCATACTCCCACTAGTGATAATTACTCTAGCCAAATCCAGTACTAGTGAAAAACCAGCCAAAAAAGACCAAGAGGGAGAAACTTGAAATGACAAACTTACACTTCAATACTGAGGCTTCCCTGTTGCCAAGCAGCACAATGTAGACTTGCAAGAGGAGCTGGGGGGCACTCTCCAGAAATGTTTCAAACAACTTGAGCATGCTCAGGTCTGTGGCCATACAAAATAGATTGTGGTGCTTCTGCCTGTTCTCTTCCTCTGTGAGGGGAAGTGCTGTGTTCCATAGCACATCGAAGCCTTTCTTCAGCAGCTGGTAATACCTGACAATACGGAAAACACAACAAAGCAGTTATTAATTATATCCATTCATATTTAAGAATATGCAATAACCCACAGCCATTTACAAAGTGGTCATTCCAGTTTGCTCATTCCACAGTATATTCCACTGTTGTTAGCATTCAGTACATACCTTCATGTCTGCACATGCAAACGTGCAAAATCTAGACCCTTGACATGACGAAAACAGAATAAAAATATATAAAAAAAAAAAAATCAAACAAGAACTAGAAATGCTAAGGGCCCCATATACAGCCCCCTTTACAACTAAAGGGGCCTGCACCACAATTTGAGACACACAGATCAAGACAGTGTTGAAATATTTCTCACTTAGTTACTGTAATTTACCTGGTGAAAATTCCCAGGCCGAAAAAGTGAAGTGCACCCAGTCCACTTTTAGACAGGCCGGCTTTGGTTGCTTTCCCATTTGGGTTTATAAAAAAGTCATTCATGTCATCCCAGTACCAAGCCAAGCTGAAGATCTGAGAAACCAGCAGTCCGGTCACAATGAAAGCAAGGGTCAGCCCAGCCCATAGATAATGCTCCTGTTGGTAATATGTCAGTGTGAGACAAATGTCCGTCCAAATGTCTGCAGCGTACAGAAACAATCCGGCTATGGTCAGGAACCATCTCAGCTTAGTGTACTCAAAGTCCGAGGCAGACATGGTTGTGTAATATAATCACGTGTTTACAGGGAAGCCATGAGAGCTGTGTTGTAGTTCTTGGCTTTTTCTTTGGCTTTTTAAGTCCATGTGGATGCCTGTTAAAGAAAGATAAACAAGGCTAAGACAATGTTGTTCGTATGCAAAAGGAATATTTATTTATAATCGCAAATATTTGCAAAGGTAAATCGGATATGCTAAGCCGATCTTTTGTACTACAACCCACTCTCTGATCAAACATGTAAAAATAATAATAATCATAATTACATTATCAGAAGTAAAAGATCACAAGAACAGAAATGAAAACCTTAACTTTACCAGTATCATTTTAAGGCACTATCCATTCATTAAATTCCTTCGGTAAGTAGATAGGATTTAAGTGTTAGTTCAGTATTACTTTCAACTACCACAATTATCATTTAAAGATTTTCTCATTATTCTCATTGCCATTAAACCAGGCAGATTTTATTATTCAAATATAGGCCTATACAATAAGGCTATTGTATTTACTTACCACCGCTTAGTCCCCAGTGAACATCTGGCCTCAACAGCAACACGTTTTCACAGAAATGGTGAAAGACTCCACCTCAGGAAGAAGTGAGCAAACTGTCAGACCAGAAATATGCCATTACATAATCACACGTCACGAACTAACTGTTGATTATGGGTGTGTTTACTCCTTACTGGAGACAAGCAAATGTTAAAGGAACTAAAGATCTAGCATACAAACTACTATTAACTATGGTTAATTGGTAGGTAAAGGCCTTATTTGTCGTTTATTAAAATCCATAAAGAACAAGGACTAGATGAGAACAAAATAGTTTCACACAAAAATGTTTAAATGTCATGTTTCCTTCTACTCCGTACACGTAGGTAGCGCTAGAGTGCCACTGCAGTTGTTTGTCTCCTGTGCGTAAAGGCGCAGCGGATCCCTCAGTGTGGACCCTCCCATCAGCACAAGAGTGACACGCCATTCAATCGCCGCTGCTCGCCTCTGATGCTCGTAGGAAGCAGTGGGTGTATACAGCGTCCTTTCAAAAAGAGATAAAAACTGTTCTTCACAGGAAGCGACTTCATATACAAGAAAAGAAGCCAAAGTTACTCCAAATTTGTCCGAGATGGGGATCCGAAAAAAGACCACGAACAAGAATCCGCCGGTGATGAGCCACGAGTTTGTGATCCAAAACCATGCAGATATCGTCTCCTGTGTTGCGATGGTCTTCCTCCTCGGGCTGATGTTTGAGGTAAGTCCCGTCCACATGTTGACTCGTTTTTAATTGGGATCCAGTCCACTCAGAGTCCGCACGCGAATGTTTCCAATCACTTCTTCTGGAAACTGACATGGCTGTCTCATCTTTTCTTTACTCTGCTTCCTCTCGGGAGCCAAAGTTTTTGTAGGTATTGAAACTGGTTTTGTTGTTATTTTTATACGTGCACACCGAAAGAATAAGAAGTCGTTATTGGCTTTAATGCAACATGATGGATCAAGACTAGTCAGACTTTCTTTACGCACAGATGTGTTACGTGGCAATCACACAACGAGCGAGCTAGAGGACTGTCATCACTAAAGCAAAACCGAAACTAGCAACTGAGTTGAGTGCTTAATGTTTAAAACCCATACAACATATACTCAGCCGAGCTCTGAAAGTTTTAACAAAACCACTTTCCATAACATTTCTTTATTACTTTTTCTCAGGGTTACTCCTGTTCTTAGTGTTTCATCTTCAATGCAAAGGGGCGCTATAACCATTAAGCTAAACTTAAACACTGTTACTTCCGTTTTCAACTCTTCAAAATAAAATTTTGTCATTGTGAGTTGGAAGTTATTGCTCTACATTTGGCACTGTCCACCAGTAATGGACTGATGCACTTTATACATTTTGCATTAGTATAACTATAAATATTTTCCTGAACACTCCATGCCAAGTGGCAACTCTGCATTTTAATGTGAAATACGACTGAATTTAGAGTATGGATGATAAGAACTGATCATTACATTTTAAAGTAGACAACATTGATAATGAAATTCAAGCAACAGTCTATTTATGTAAACAAACTACTATTATTCAACAGGCTATTGTGCACATGATTACAAACTTGCACAGATGCAAAACAAAATGGAACCAAATTAGATGTGTAAATGCTAGCATATGGCTGAGGTCATTTAGGCCATATACTTCTATTTAAAATGTAAATGTGGTCTTTGGATCAACTTGTTTCTTGTGATGTTACTTGAAATCTACCTCTGTTTTCAGTATAAATTAGGTAGAAATTAGCAAAAGTGTGGTTGTTAAAATCCTCTCTTGGTTTGCAGATAACCTCAAAGTTTGCAGTGTGCTTCATAACCATTCAGCACAATGTCACAATAACGACAAATGGTAAGTAAAATGTTAAAAATGTTATTAAAGAGAAATCTATTGTCTTTTTGGTCTCATTTTTAATTATAGGGTATTTCTGCTAACCAATCTCCTTTTTGTTCTGTAGCTAAAAATAGTTCACTTGTGGCTGGCTGTGGATGATGCAGGCCAGTCATTACTTTTGACTTGCCATACATGCAAGCCCAGACTTTATTTACAGTGGGTTTCACATGCTGCTGGTTTGCAAAATGCTGACAGATGGCGTAATACTTATCTGATATCTTACCAGGTCCCTATCTTTCCTATTACTTATTTACAGAATGTTGAAATGACAAATAATGCAGTGCCTTTTGTGACTTTGTATTTTTTGTTTTACATAATTTTATAGAAGTAGGTGTGGCAAGTTGAGTTTGTACTTGTTGGTCCATGCAAATTTTGGATACATAATTTGCATTTGACACAATTTTGTCAAGCAGTTAAAACACACAGAAGGGTCTTTTGTCATAAGTAAATTATTTTCTAGCGGAGTTTCATTTGCCCCACTTTAAATAATACTTAACATTTTTACACTTTCTCTCTACAGAAGGCCCAGAGCAGACGACTATTAACCATTTTCAACATGGTATCAAAGATTTGGCCACCATCTTCTTCTACATGCTGGTGGCTATCATCATGCACGCAATCATCCAGGAATATGTGTTGGATGTGAGTAATGTAACCACATTCAGTGGATGGGTACTCACTCAAAACAATAACAAAACTTATAAAACTTGTAACAAAAAATATTAAATTGTGACTTGTGTATTGTTTTAAATGTGTAGAAAATTAACAAGAAGAAGCATTTCTCCAAAACAAAGCACAGCAAGTTCAATGAGTCTGGACAGCTCAGTGCCTTCTATTTGTTTTCATTCAGCTGGGGAGCTAGCATCCTTGTGTCTGTAAGTGTAACAAAAAAGCCTTTCATTATAACTGTCTGGCCACGCCAAAGGCTGATTTAAATCACTGAACTGCTTCTCTATCCTTAGGAAAACTTCTTATCCAAACCAGTCACCCTGTGGGAAGATTATCCCCACATTTTGATGCCGTAAGTGCACTTTCTTCTACACTGTACCTCATGCATTCGCAGAAAGTCTTATACAGGCTTTGCTTTGTTTGATTGTAGATGTGTAACCAATTTTTGTGTTTTGCGTCAACCCTCCATTCAGATTTCAAATGAAGTTCTTCTACATTTGTCAGCTGGGCTACTGGTTACATGCTCTTCCTGAACTCTACTTTCAGAAAACAAAGAAAGTGAGTTGTTTTGGAAAATTTAACAGGTCCTTTTATATTTTCTTGGGCCGTTTCCTGATTGTCTTCCTTGTTTATGCCATACTGTTTCAAAATTGTTCTCCTTAGGTCCCAAGCCATACTTTTGTAAATGTTTTGACCTGCTATTCTGTCTGCTTATGTTTTAGGAGGATATTCCACGTCAGCTTGTATACATCCTTCTTTACCTGGTCCATATTGCAGGCGCCTACATTTTGAAGTAAGATTTTTTTTTTCTGGACTCCTTTATTTAGTGATTGAGACATTTTGGCTCCCTGAGTTCAGAATTATACAATGAGTAATGATCGTTTGAACATGAAAGTCTTGTAGTTGCAAAATTTTACTGTTTCTGTCTATAGCTTGAATCGCCTGGGCCTGGTTTTGCTGGTCTTGCACTACTTTGTTGAGCTGCTTTTCCATGTTTCCCGCCTGATCTACTTCAGTAATGAGAATCGACAAATGGGGTAAGTATTTAATGTACAAAATAAAATGTAGATTGAATGGGCTGCATATTGTAAAAATCATCTTGTGTGCTTTAGGTTCACCATGTGGGCGGTCTTGTTTGTCCTTGGGCGACTACTCACTCTGTCCTTGTCTGTCCTCACGGTTGGATTTGGCCTTGCCAACGCTGAGAACCAAGGCTTCGACTGGGCTGCAGGAAACTTTAATATACTCTTTGTTAGGTGAGTGAGTGAATAGTGTGTGAGAACTTTACATTAAGTCCAGGACATATAACCCACTATAAGGCCATATACATTACCCTATTGTCTGTAACATTTGCCTACATTTTAGAACAACCTTAAGTTATTTTATTACAGTATATAGGAAATGTGTGAATCTTTGTTAATAGAACTGTAAACTGGTCATATATTTGGATTGCAACAATACATTTTTATACATTGTCTTCATAGACTGGGGCAAAAGTTTGTAAGTTGTTTTTGTTTGTATAGGATCACTGTGCTCGCTGCCATCTGCCTCACCCAAGCCTTTATGATGTTGAAATTTATCAAATTCCAACTGCGCCGGTGGAGAGAGCACGCTGAAGCCCAGAGTCTTAAGAAGAAGCAGGTTATCAACAAGGGAAAATCAAAGAAAGACAAAGGTAAAACTAGATGCTTTAGGCATATCCACAAATATATAATGTATTAACAATAGTTTTCTTTTCAGCTAATGGAGTAAATGGAGTTCATGCTCATGATTCACCAAGGGCAAGGAAAGAGAAATCGTCATAAGAAAGCCATTTATAAGCAGTTGCTTAAAGTCCCAATGCCCTGCTTGGACCTACCAACAAATCCACTCTGCTGTGGTACGTCTCTTCAGCTCCCTCAGCCTCCCCACTGGACATGAACATCCACTTAGATTTGGCAGGTTGGAAGGTCTCCAACACGCCTTGGTTCAATATGTATTGTGCTGCTGTGCCATTTTGGAAAAAGACCGCCAATTAAACTGAATTCTAAAGTGCCTATTGATAAAGACATTTACTGTGGCATTGAAATTTTAAGAACATCAGGTCACTTTGTGCTGCTCCCAAAATATAGTCCATTCCAGTTTGTTTTGCTTGTTTGCCATCACCCTGCCTCTCACTGCCTTTTGATTTATTATGTCTTGCAATTTATTATTTTTTTTCCTCATGATTACATTCTTAGGTTGCATTATAGGATGAGTATATTTTCATCACACCTGAATGGTTTGTCCAGACCACTCACAGGAGGTCTCAACATTTGGCAATAGGACATATTGCCATGAATGCATTGAAGATGCTGAATTGTTTGCAGCTGTAAAATTATTATCTGGTGTTATTGATTTCATTTGTGACAAACATTCCTATTTGAATGTAATTCTCATCTTTTTTTTTTTTTTGCTGTTGTAGATTTCATGAGACTTAGCCTTGATGTAAAAACAATGTCTGGAAATATGAATATTCGTACTACCACAGACTGTGCCAAACAAGGAATACCCTGATTGGTTGTTAATTTATGCCTACAATATGCCATGAAATGATTCAACTTTTATAAGCTGTGCTAGTCGTTATTGTACAGTCAGATTCTATAGATAGACACACTGCCATTAACAGTGTACCAATAGCCTATATTTTATGGAGGATTTACCTGTCATGATAAATAAAATGTTTTATTGAAGAAGCCTCTGCATTGTGTGGCATTTTTATTGGGTGTGAACAGAAAATTGCCAATCTTATCAGACAGCAGCTATGACCACGCAACAAGCACTTTCAGCAAAAATGTTACACCAAGGACAACTTGCACTAGTTTTCTCGTTTTAGTTTTTATGAGAAAAGACCAAAAAGTGAAACCCAGCATACTTAAAGCCTATGGGCTTCTTGTTTGGTTTATGAGTTGATACTGTTAAACTCTTGGTGGCACTATTACACAGATTTTCAATGAGAGAAACGCCTGCTGTTTGATTCTTGGACAGTTGACCAGGCATTAAACTAAGGTGGATAAATAAGTAGGGCAGTGTATGTTGGCTATTAAATAAGAAAAAAAAAAAATCCCCTTGGGCAACTCGAGTAGGCTATTGTATGTACCAAAGAGGAGTGTACATTAGACCGAGACGCCTATAGCCAATCAGTATGAATATTTTAAAACAATTGTGTTTGTGTATATATAAGGCAAATTAATATAATACAACAAATAATATATGATTGATACAGTATATTCACTACTTAGTAATAGTAATAAGTGGTCGTGGTTTTCATTATTATATGCTGTTAAATAACGTAAGGCTCTGTGGATTATATAGATTTGAGTAAAGTTAGTGCTATATGAGGATAGCCTAAAGCCTATGTGACAGTTTCACACAGCTGATCATCTGGTGGTGGCTGTTGTGACATTAGATATTCTTGTGACATAATTAAAATGTTCGTAGTCATCAAAATACTGCTCTAGGAGGTAATGTGGTCCTAAAAGGTAAGTCCCCGGTTGCTGGGCTGGCACAGTCGGACGGAGGTGATACCGTGAGCCCCGTGATGTGGTCCGCTGTGGGGGAGGATAGCAGCTACCACCAGATAAACACTCAGCATTGGTTTGCAGAGCAGGAGTAACATGGCGGCACAGTTAGCCAGCAGAAATGTTGTTTCACTACCGCGAAGGTCAGATCACTTTCTTTTAAACGGGATTTAACCGCAGAGACAGACGCCAAAGTATTACAATGTGAGTAGCTACACACGCCGATGCTGTTTCTTCACACGGCACTTTATGTTTTGGTTGTAAAATCTATGCTTCAGTGCGATGTCTTCAATCTCGGTTGTGTGTCTGTCTGGCACAGGCTCTTGCTTCAACGTTAGCTTATTAGCAAGCGTTAGCTTCTTGGCTAAGCTCTCTACCCGTGTCAATAGTGTTTTCTGCAGCCAATTTACATTACGGGGCTAAGACAGCGATCTTATGGGGAAAATGTTGTTGTGTGCTTCAGCCCGTGACAGTAAAGGCACGCGTGGACATGTGTGCGTCAGGTGAAAAGTAAATGAGTGCGTGCACAATACTTTGATATGTCATTGTTTTTTGTGCTGAGTGAGCGAGTGACCGTGCAGACGACACCGGGCGAAGTTCGTCAGCAGCAGGAGAGTTAGCATGCTAACTGTGGCTGCAGGCTCGACTGTGAGAAAATGTGAGCGGCATCCACACTTTAACATATGTTCTTTTAGCAGAGCACTTCTCCAACTTGGTTATATTGGACATATTACATTGCCTGTTTTGGTGGTGAAGTAGCCCGAGTCTCATTTCAGCTTCATTATTGTTTTTACCACTAATTAGCTTTGCACACAACAACTCTGTGAGCATAGTGTTTGATAGAACCGCCCCAGAAATCACACCAAAAAGTTGTGTTATCTGATATTGTTATGAAAATGTCCTGTTTTGGGTTCTGATCAGAACTTGAGCAGCGCACTGAAGTTCTAATAAATCCGCTATAGCCTGGCGCACTGGCTGTATCATTCTCGGCTGAATGTGGAAGTGTAGGTTGCACTTTGTTGTTGTGTGAGCCATCGTGCTCAGTAATGTACAGGCCGACAGCTTGTGCCATTTCGATGAGTGTCTGCGCTCCCTTGTCAAATGCAGGAACTCGCCTTGTGGAACCAGTTGAGCAGTTTCTGTAGCACGAATATGCCCTCCTTATGGTGCACACCACGCGTGTCACTACACCACTCAGGACAGCAGTATTGGAGTGTACATGCCAGGAAGTGATGCTTTCCGGTCAGGTACGTTTGATGGCATAATATCTATTGATTCTTTTTCTCAAAATCTAATGGTATTACTGATGTCTTCTGTACTTTATATTGTTTCCACAGCATCACAAAACAAACAGTACTTTCACATAATTCACACTAATTCCAAGCTGCACTGCATTTGAAATCCACAAATAAAACCATTTATAACTTGATTATGAATAACTTGTAAGTGAAACCTAAGCATTTAATAAGAGTAGAATTGGGTGTTATGACTTGATGCTTACCGATGTTGTATTCACCAGGAATGAGTGTGTTGGTATTGTCACAGTTAAGGAATTCATATGAGCTGGTATGTGTTTATTTAAGTGTAATAGAAGGGAACTTTTCTCACGCTGCCTCTGCTCACCTCATGTTTAGGCAGTTACCTACATGCTCCTACACTTTAAAACTATATTCAAAAGGTATGTATTTATTGCTAAACTCAGGAACACTCTTATTGCCTCTGCTGTTGCTCTCATTGTAAGGTTTAAGTCTTAGTAAGTCTGTCTATGGCCTACATTTTTTGATACTTTGTAATTTAATCAAAATCAGTGGCTTGACTGTGCACTTGGAACTAAAGCCTTCTTGTTGAAATCACTGACCTTTGCCCGTTGCGTCACTTTAGCAAGTCAATATTCTGACCCTTGTTCTGCTGGATACTAGCAGTCTGTATTTTTTTCTTTTTTAATATTTGTTTTATTTTCCTGTTTGTACGTGACCATATGCAGCATCAATCAGGAGTATTGTCAACTTGCAAATCATCTTTTTCTTTGTTCCATGTTGAAAAGTGAGTTAAATGAACATAACTAGCGTCTGTGTGGTGAGCCTATCACACCAGTGTGCTTTGATGTGGGTCGTTGCTGCAAATCTTTCATAATAACTTTGTAGGAGACCTAAAAATGTATTTTCAAAACAGAACTAGTATTGACATTCACAAGAGATACTAATGTTATAGTATTATGTTTTCCTCTTGACACCGTTTTCTACTGATATGTCTCTACATCTTCCTTTTTCATTAATGACATTACCTTGATTCATTTGAAGTGAGCGTGAAAATGACATGCTTGTCCCTGATTTCTCATTTAGCTTCTATTTTGTACATGTAAACTTGAACCAACTGCTCCACTGAACCTAATATTGCATTTGGTTGTACAGTATATTTATTTAAATATTATAAATGTTGCTATCTTTAATAAGAAAAAAAAAAAACACATAAATTGCATCTTCTGTACTTGTAGTGGGGTCAAAATACAATTTTCCTGTGACAAAACCAAATACATTGAGGTTGGCCACTAACACAGTTATCCAAAATCGCAGCAAGTCATGTAAATGAATGCAGCCACTGTAATCAAATTTAATTCACAAACGTTTGTAAAATGGAAAGTGTGCCTCTGTGGAATCCATTGGTTTCTTTAGCAAAAGCTTTACATATTTTTACCTGTATGCGGCTTGGGTGTTGAGTATTGTATTCTTAATTCATTGTCTTTAGATGTGTAGACGTGTAGATGATAATGATGATCTGTGTCATGCTTTGATACTGACAGCGGTCAGACAAACAGCAGGCAGCCTGTGGACTCTTCACAAGTGAACACACAACAAACGCCGCACATCACTGTTATCTGCCCATCACATACTCCTATACAGTCCGCCTTGTATATTCTTCCTGTCACCACACTCCCCCTCCCCCTCTGGTACATACAATATGCGTGTGTGGTGCCTTGTTTCGCTGGGCATCTCACCCTGGCCGTGTCTGCGTTCACGTCGCCATGGAAACAGTGGTTGTGACAGGTCCTGGGTGGGCGTGAGGGATGAGCTCGGGGTAATGGGCAGGTTTCTTACATACAGTGGAGGGGAGGATGCCTGATCGCACCACTCCATTGGAAAGCTGAGAAGGGCTCTGACATGGAGGAGGCGGAGTGTGCGCGTTTAACTCCGGTCTGTGCATTGCTCCGAGGCACATCGTCATTGTGTCGCAGCAGCTGACCTCAAATCAGCCATCCTGCTTCATCCTGGTAACTGTGTCAGAGAGTCCTGTTGTGTGCAGGGCCAGTGTTTGTTGAATAAGAGCAGGTTTCACTCACTCACCAGTCAAGAAGAGCCTGTCATGTCCAAACAATATCCAGAGCCAGAGTTCAGTTATACTGTTAGCCTCAATGGCATCTTCTTATATCTAATTCACTGCTTCAAAGTCTCGAAATGGACTTTGTTTTACTTAGACTTAGACTTGGACAAACTTTATTGATCCACAAGGGAAATTATTTGCCTTGTTTTGAAGTGAGAATGATCTGGTAATTCACAGGACATGTTGTACAATAATGCAACACAATATTTTCTTTAAACTAAACTAAACTAAACAAACTGCAGTTCTAGTTCTCCAGTGGTCTTTTTGGAATAGCTTTTACTTGTGAGGTCTGGTGATCTCTTGTGTATCAATATTTATTTTTATCAGTGTAAATTTGCTCATTCTCTCTTTTTATTCCACATTTGTATGAATTGTAGTTTTGATAAGTTGTGTAATGCATTTTTTGTTGTCATAGAGGCAGCAGGTTGGGGTGGTCTTTGTGCTGGTGGAGGTCTCATTGCTCCTTGTATGTAGGTCAGCCACAGCAAAGTGCATATTGATCCAGGGAGCCAGATGATATTGTGGTGTCTGCTGCTCAATGCTAAGAAGGTGCCCTCCTCCAATTTGGCCTGAACAGAGGAGGACAGCTCACATGACCGACAGTGTGACAATGCTTTTGCAGCTGTTAGAAGCGCAGTGTTGCTTATCTGTACAATATTACAGCTCTAATACTTGTTACTATTTTAAACATGCTGCTTCTTTAGATGTAGCATTGGCAAGTTCCTCTTTCCGCTTTTGCTAAGTACTAATATCTAATGGCTAAATGTGTTGATGGTAATGGTGTAAATGGTATAATACTTTATTATTATTATTATTATTATTATTATTATTATTATTATTATTATCTAGAAGAGTTAATATCTGTGAGAGCTCAGATCACTTTCCTCAAGGCCACAATGCGTTTGTTGCGCTGGGTGTTAGCGAGGGTGCTAGCATGTGGTTGGCACCCTTCCACTGCTCAGGGTGGAATCCTTGGCATAGGAGGAGGGAGAGAGCGAGGACTGGCCTGAGTAAGCTGCCTGCTGGAGTGGAGTGGGTGGTCCACAAACATGGTGCTGTGAAAATGAGGTATACAGAGGTGTCCTAGAAAGGAGGTTTAAGTGTTGTGTGCGGAACAGGAGGCGGAGCTGGCTGCAGTGTCATGTACAGAGCATTTCCCACTCTGCTGTCATAAAGCCAGAGGAATGTGAGGCTTCACTTTGTGCCTTTTCATGCTGTGCACATTGTGAGGGTCAAACTCTGACCAGCAGGATTCCTCTCTCTCCTCCCTTTGCTCTGCTGACTCAGCACTGTTCTCTTACTGACCTATAATACGCTTTTTGCCTGGTTTATCTTGCTTTATCGCTTCAGCAATACACAGAATCTCCTCAAGCAACCTGTGTAGTCCAAACATAACAGTTTGTAGTTCATTCTGTATTCAGTCATTTCTAAGACACAGACCGCTGAAGTGTTTGTTTGATATTTGAAATCTAAGATGTTGTTTGTCTATTAACACTGCTCCCAGTTTGATTTGAGTTATCAACACATATGTGCCTCTAACAATGGACTTTCAGGTCTGGCGTGTCTTTAGTAATATTCAATAATGATTTTTGTATTTGGATAAAATGAGCTTACTTATATAAGTTTGGTGATGCCTCGCTGCACTGTGTTGGCATCATGCCACTCATGTAATCTCAGCCTGTTTCTCAAGGCACCACACACCTGATGCACAGTGTCATGTTTGTGTTACCTCACATGGCCCACTGCCAGCGGACTGGTTTGACTGGTGGTACTGACTTTCAAAGTGTAAGTACCCATACATTGCATAATTATTAAAAAACTATTTTTGTGTACGTTTTTCTCTTCTGCAAAAGCCAATGTAACATTATACTGAATTCACTTATGATTACATCCTGGTTCTGGACCAAGTGTTGAATATCTCTAGAGACTAAACAAATAACTTTATTATTTACTTTTATCCGGATATACATTTCATACTTTTTTAAAGGGCCTTTATTGCTCTAAATGGACTCTTTTGAGCTTTTAGCCATTTTATAATGTTTTTAGCTTCTCAAAAACGTACCCGGAGTTGTGTTTTGTTTCATTCACAGATGTTTGAGTAATCCTGCATTATTAGTCTGTCTGCATCTCCAAAGCTCCAAATGTTCTTTTCCACCTTGTGATGTTATCAAGCAGTAGTTTTCAAGTTAGCAGGTACCTTTTACCTTTTAATTAATTAGAAATTGGCAATAGGCCCTTATTCACTCTTACAGGAAGACGTTTGGAAACATGCGGATGACGACTTCCGGTGTAGTTTCCGACACTGGGCATGTGATGAAACCGTGGATTCTGCAGCAGTAGTCTTCACAACTTGCAAAACCTTTCCATGGGGGACGTGACTCTAATCGCACCTTCGATATCACTTACAGCCAGCTAGTTGTAACCGTTGATCTGTTGAACACATACAGTATATGGTCGAACATAACGGAACACTACAATGACATTTTTTTTTTTTTTTTTAAGTTAACAAATTATAATACACAAATTAATAGGCAATTTATAAAAGGAAAAAAGAAAAAATACAATGACATCTCGATTAAGAAAACCGTGCCATTTTGTCAGAGTTGCTATCGCCAACAAAGCCCAAAGGAAGTCGTCATTCCAAACATCTTCCGGTTTTTTGACGTCAGCGTGAATGGTGCTTATGAAAGGGCTGAAATTATCCAATTGATTCTAGTGAAGGTGCAAGGAGTTTAAAAACACAGTGGAACACTTCTTGTATTACCACATGACATCACAAGGTGGAACAGAGTGTTTTCTGTTTGAGAGAAGAACTTAGCATAATATGCAGGGATTGTGTGTTAAGCATGTGTGAATGAAACAAAACACAACTTCAGGTATGTTTTTGATGAGAATCAGATCAACGATAGATCAGAAAATAAAGTAATATTGCCCCTTTAAATGTGTAAGGAAATGATACTTCCATAATGAAGTTGATTATATGATTCAATTTTACCTTTTGTTAAAGTCAAAACAGATTGAGTTAGAAGCCTAAAAGTTTAATTAATAAAAAGCTATTAAATCAAGTTTGGCTTCAAAAACTAGTCAAAGTGAGCGGTCTTTTAAGGATCTTTACAGTTCGCTATAGTACATGCAGAGTGAGACCTTTTACTTTGATTTTGACTAGTTGCTCTTTGACATCTTTTGCTGTCTAGTTTTATTTTCTTTTCACCTCATGCAGCAGCAGCCTCATTTAAGTAACTAAACACAGTCTGGCAGATCTACAGGTTTGATGCTGCTCTTTAAAGGTAAATACTGTGTCTCATTCATAAATGGAGGAAAAATCCAAACTTATGATCTCTGTGGTGCATTTTGCTCTTTGCACCAGAGTGTGACTAGAGAGCATTAAAACAATAATTTCCATGAGTTTTATACTATGTGTTATCCACGGTTATAATGAGGAAAGAAATACACATAAGAAGGGATGTGATGAGGATCTGGCAGGTGCATGTGTGCCCGAATTGGTCACACTCTGAAGCCATGCTTTGTGACTGGATTGATACATTTATTAAGTCAATACACTGACATTACCATCTTGTCTTCATATTTTGTAAAATGTCTTTGCACTGATGAAAGAAGCAAAACAATTCTATTTGAGATGCCAGTAAAGCAAAGCAAAGAGTTTCAGAAGAGAACACTGCTTAGTTGTATTGTTTTCCTAATTGTGCTCACTTCCCAGGCTCACATAGATCTTGTTGATGTCTGATTTGTAGCTTCTGTTTTCATTCATGTCCTCTCCAGAGGTTTGAGGTTTTGGCACCTGAAGGCGTGGGCCGTCAAAACAAACCCGCCTCCTCCATCTCTCGGCTGTGGAATACAAAGGCAGCACATGGTGGAGGCTGTGGCACTGTCTCTTTACATATCAGATATTGGACCATTATTCAGAGTACAGGATTATCGATGGTGCAAAGTGAAATGAAAGAGCAGAGTCCTGTTTGGTTTGGCACAGGTTCTTCATTGGTCAGTGCTTTTAAGCTGGTGCATTTTCATTTTGAACTTTTAATGTGGATGTCTCTACCTGTCAGAAGGGAGTGCTGCCATTGCTCTTTGGTCTGTCTAGTCCAATTACAGGTTCCACGATCACAGCAGTAGCAGCAGCAGCTTACTTAATCAGGTAATACCAGGGTTTAGAGTCAACCCCCCGAACGTGCACCGTAGATTATTAGCCTGCACACACTTTGCATCACTACATCAGCATGCAAGCTGCTTGTGTGTGTCAGACAGTGGGACAGGGCCTACTGGTGCTTTGGTGCTTCTATAAATGTATTAAAAGACTGTAATACCGCTGTTGTGTTGACACTGAACATTTCATAATGTTTGCTGTCTAATATTTTTGCCATGTGTTGCAGACTTTATAAATTTTAAAAAAGGGCATATTTGGATCAATTTGACGTTCAGCATTTGTATTGGTTGGTGTTCACAGAAACTCACTGTATTGATATCAGGACTTTGATCAGTAAAATCGGTCCAGTTCTCTCTTAAGTGGAGTAATGTAGTCTGTTTTAGGGTTACACTCAATAACCTCGCTTTTGACAATCCTTTGGTGGACCGTTTGAGTTGTGCTAATTTGTCAAACATGTTAACATTTTCTATGTTGCCATTTGAATATTTTGTAATCATATTTATAGAAGCCCTTCACTGAATATTATATTCTGTATGTGAGCCTTTTATTGTTGAGTACAGTTTCCAGATTGTTCCTGTGTGTGCTCGGGAAAGTGCCCTGTCACACAGTGAGTGTGAGGTTGATAAAGGCGACATAGTTTTGTCAGCTGATCCCTCTGGTCTCATGTAGCACCTCCTTATCCTGAGCCCGCCTCCACAGTGCATCCTGGAGCCCCCACAGGAACTCTACACTAGCAGTCATGGTTGACAGCAGAACTCTTGGCATACAGACTTCGCAGTATATGCACAATGGCTGTGCATCTGACACACACAGTGGTCACAAGACAAATTATCTGTCACTGGACCATCAGCTGTGCTCAACCCACACCCTCTTCACTGGACATTAGTCATCGTTGTGTTTACATGCAAGAAACCTTTTGGCTTTTGGTTCTAAGCATAGATCGTATATATGAATGGACATAGCTAACACGCTAGCCACCGCGTTCCAAATAGGAAGTGCGCCAGGGACCCTGACTCCCATTGACTTACATTGGGATCTTGATGCCCCTTGATCTGTAACTGCTGCAGTGAGCCTTGTCATTTTGCTCTTAAAATGTTCATATTAACCTGCTCTACATGATCCTGAATAGTGTGTGGGGTGTATTTGAATGACATTTACATTCATCCAATGACATCACAACTTTTCCGGGTTTTTAAAAAGTGGATCAAGGCATTTAATAAAACTATCAATGGACCCCTGCCATTTTGTTTGTGGATTTAACTGTGTCACTTTAACTTGTTAGATAACTTTTTTCGGGTTGTTGTACTTTTTAATTTGTTCTATTAGTCATAAAAAAATACCAATATAGGTTCATTTACAGTTCATCATGGCTTGTTCAGCATTTAATTGTGCTAATAGACCTTCGAAGACCCCCAATGTCCAGTTTTTTTGGTAAGTAAAATAAATTAAATAAACTGATGGTAACTGATTTATTAGTTAAATAACTTGTACGGATGGAGAAAAAAACAAAAAACACCGAACTACTGCGGTCCGTGCAGAATGGTGCAGAGTATTTGCCGCTATCTGGTGAGAAGAGCAGCAATTCTCCGGTGAGAAGGGTGGACACATTTAACGACCTCAGTCATGACTGGCTCTTGTGGTTGCTATGATACTCTCGGTCGGATTTCCAAATATGGAGCCTGGCTCCAAATTCGCTCCTGTAATCGTTAGCATTGGGAGCTTCATTTGAGTGGAGCTGAACATTATGGGTGACGTCACCCTTGTTAGTCCACTTCTTTTATACAGTCTACAGTCCCTGAGAAAAGTCTTGTCGCTTATCCATTTTGTAGAAACAAAAGCTTATAGCCTGACTTTAAATTAATCGATTGGTTTTAGAAATGTCTCATATGAAAGCTAAAACCCTCCCAAATTATGCTCAATATACTAAAATAAATTTGCTTCACTGAAGAAAGATTGATCATTTAATGAACACAGAAAGGTCAGATTTTGGCAAGACAAAAGTCTTGTCGCCTTGTCATATGATGCACCCAATCCTAGATTACAGCCTCACCTGTGATCAGTTACTGATCAATCAATTAGTGGGTGTGTATAAAAAGAACCCCAGCACACCAGACCTTCACATCAACTGCAACTTGACCTCTGACAACATGCCTAAGATCCACCCTGAGACCAAAGCGTTAATTATCAAGAGGCTGAAGACCAGATCCACTGCTGAGGTGGCTGACACCTTCAATGTGTCTCAGCGTCAAGTACAAAGAATAAGAAAAAGATCTGAAAAGACTGGAGATGTTTTTGACAAGCCCAGGTCCGGCAGACCCCGCAAGACAACTGCTCGGGAGGACAGTTTGTTGATTCGAAAATCCAAGGCCAGCCCCTTTTCCACTGCAGCAGAGCTCCACCAGGCCTGGTCACCTCAAGTCCCTGTGTCAACCAGAACAGTTTGTAGAATTCTGTCTCGAAATGGCCTCCATGGTCGAATCAGTGCACAGAAACCAGCACTAAACAAAAGGCAATTAAAAAACCGTGTGGCATTTGCCAAGGCCCACAGCCTGCTAAAAGGATGGACACTGGAAAAGTGGCAGAAGGTGGATTTCTCAGATGAATCCTCGGTTGAATTACATCACAGCCGCCGCAAATATTGCAGGAGACCTACTGGAGCCCGCATGGATCCAAGATTCACCCAGAAAACAGTTAAGTTTGGTGGCGGAAAAATCATGGTCTGGGGTTACATCCAGTATGGGGGTGTGCGAGACATTTGCAGGGTGGAAGGCAATATCAATGGCCTAAAATATCAAGAAGTATTAGCTACCTCTTACATTCCCAACCATAAAAGGGGTCAAATTTTGCAGCAGGATGGTGCTCCATCGCATACTTCTATCTCTACATCAAAGTTCCTCAAGGCGAAGAAGATCAAGGTGCTCCAGGACTGGCCAGCCCAGTCACCAGACATGAACATCATTGAGCATGTCTGGGATAGAATGAAAGAGGAAGCATGGAAGGCAAAACCAAAGAATCTTGATGAACTCTGGGAGGCATGTAAGACTGCTTTCTTTGCTATTCCTGATGACTTCATCAACAAATTGTATGAATCATTGTCGAACCGCATGGATGCAGTCCTTCAAGCTCATGGAAGTCATACAAGATATTAAATATGGATCTCACAGCACCACTACTTAATTCACTGACGTTATGCAACATATTTTTGTATTTGAAGTAAATTATTTGTTCAATTTTCTGTAGGCGACAAGACTTTTGTCTTGCCAAAATCTGATCTTTCTGTGTTCATTACATGATCAATCTTTCTTCAGTGAAGCAAATTTATTTTAGTATATTGAGCATAATTTGGGAGGGTTTTAGCTTTCATATGAGACATTTCTAAAACCAATCGATAAATTTAAAGTCAGGTTATAAGCTTTTGTTTCTACAAAATGGATAAGCGACAAGACTTTTGTCAGGGACTGTATGGTTCTTCTAAACTATCATTTAGAAGTTCGAATTTGCAAGTACAAATTCCCTTTAATAGTTTGAGTTTTGCCAACTCTCCACAAGCTCACCCATATTCAATTTCATAAGCCGGTTTAATGATTTTATACCAATACGCAAGTTTCTTGTACTAACCATGTCTCTAATAGCTTATACTTTTGTGGGGCTGTTGAACAGATTGTCTCTGTGACAAGTGCCCCCCCAGGTCAAGACTGCAGTGGCTGCCTGTTGCATATGAGAGCAACAGCTGTGTGGGCACCTGGCAGCGCTCCTCCAGATGTGCGCCGGTGCCAATAGAAATGTGCTGGCCGGCTGCCATCTTGTAATAAAAGCCAGCTTTAATGTGAGCGCGTCTTCACTCTCTGATGTCACAGAGCACCCGTCATTTCCTCTACAGCTTGTTTACACTCCATGTGGAAAGTGTAGGCTTCCTGCTTTTTCACACTCAGGTCTTATTTGAGCAATGGCAGCGGTAATTGTTTTCAAATATTGCCAGGTAATTGTGACTCTAGTCTGATTTAAAAAGTCCAATTTAACCTTGAGTGCCTTTTCTCTCCTGAGTTGTTTTCCCATTTTTGACCGTGGCTTCAGATTCTAGGCTGTGGTATTGTCTTACTCCCTGATGGGGAACAAAAGCGAGTTACTTGTTGTGTTTTGGGTTGTGATGTATGCCGTTTTTGTTTGTAACTCACACAAACAACTGCATTTTTCACTGTACCGGAAACAAATTCTACTAACTGGCCCCTCATTTCCTTCAGGATCAGTGAAGTATCTACCTACCTACCTACATAACACGAGCGGCCTATAGAATAGTGATGTCATCTGAAACCCAGCAATAGTCCCTCATAGCCCAGTACAACCACATTCCATTCATGTTTGCCATGGCACTCTCCTCCTGCGTGCAAGCTATTTGTGCTTTGTTCAGTGTTATCTATTGCATTTCTAACCATTTCGAGTCACACTTTTGTAACTTATCTCCAGCATCACAGAGCTCCTTGACCGTGTTAAATGAAACCTAATTTGTGGGTAATTGCTTTTAGAAGAAGGTCTGGGCCAAGCGTAAGAAGCCGAGGTGTTTTCATTAGGGCACCCATCAGCCTTAATTCTTATTGAGTTTGGGGCCATTAGCAGGGCCCTTCAAAAGGCACCCAATAGGAGCTCCACTGGTGTTTAGCCCCTCGCTGACCCCACCATTATGGTCAATTTCTAGTGCATGAACTATCTGGCCTTTTGTCCTATGTGTACCTGATCAGCACGGCTGTTTGTGTTGTTGGTATCACTTGTTTTATGTTTTCCTTACGTTCAAAGAGGGGTCATAGGGCTAAGAGTTTGAGAAAAGACTCCTAGTTGTAATTCGCATTAGATTTTTGATTTATGTTGTAAAAATCAAGACTGAGTTTGCAGTACACATTTTAAGCATGCCCAGGTTCATTAACAGAACTGAAATATTAACAGCTAAATAGTACATAGTAGGATGGCAGGTTTTATACACAAGATTATAGGGACTACCATTTAATTAGCCCAAGAAATTGTATCCTTTGTGATTTGCTGATTGCAAATTGCTGGCACAACTGAAATGAATACAACCAGGAATACTAAATAATGAAGCTGTCAATTAGCAGTTGTGTTACATGTTTAAGGGGAGTTTGAACTCTTCACCTGATGCTCTTTGACCCTATGCTAAACCCCATTAACAGATGGAGCACGGCCAGTGTCTGCTTAAACTGAGATTCTCCTTTTGTGTATTTACAGTGTTCATTAATGTGGGCCGGTTTTCTGCTGTTGCAACCAATATTTCAGATTTGTCACTCCTTAATTGTGAGTCACTATAAAGTTTAATTGTAGGAGGTCTTTACAGATTGTGCATATGTTGCTGTATGAATCATGAGTCATTTTTTCACACTGCTAAATAATTTTAGGAGCAAGTCTCCAGGAATGGCAGGTAGACAAAGCTCAGTAGGTGGGGCTGCATCACAAAACAGATTCCACACTATTAGCAGCTATAGTGGTGATGTTTAAAAAAAAACCAACCTGTTTTGTTACCTCAGAAAACTTTAGGGTTGGTGTAAGGTTAAGGAAAGTATGTATTTGCTTTTGTGTGTGGGTGCAAGACATTTTTGTGCAATTGCGACACAAACAACAGGATGATACTAACTCCAGCCACAAGGGTTAGTCAATAAACAAATGCTTAAGTTCAATCCATGCAGGTAGGGTTGGGCAGTATATATAAAGAGTTTCAATTTAATGTTCTGTCTCATTATAAATGAATAAAAATGGCTTTTAATATTAATTTCTTGAACATAAACAAACCACTTTTAATGATTGCCATAAAAAATGCCAAATTTATTCTTCCAAACCATTTGCTTAAACTGACAGAGGACCTTTTCAATTTAAAAAGACCTAAGAATATCACCGACAAACTCGGATTAATGAATGTCAATTAAAGATCACGTAATTGCACAGCCCTGCAGGTACTTTTTAGTTTCAGTTGGGATCATTGAAATACATTTCCGGTTTATGTACAAATGGGAATCAATTGTACACCTTCAGATTAATTTGATCCGTAACATTGTGATCTCAGCAGAACTTTTGATATACCTTTTTATGCTTTTAGCTAGACAAAAAGTCCTCACTTGGCACTCGTCGCCTTCAAAGAAAACCTATTAGAAGTTTTGTTGGATATGACAATAATTAATCTTTAACTAGTTCATTAAGTCCCCTTTTCTCTCTACTGCACCTTATTCTGTCACTCAGTCACAGATCAAGGGCTGGACTGAGCGCGAACATGTGACACCATTAAAGCCTCAGGGAAATTCCTCCAATGGTGGGAACTAAATGCCAAGTGGGAAGAGGAGAAAGAGGAAGGAAGTTGAGAAATACATATCAAAATAAGCCATTGTATTGCACTAAATGAAAGCTGAATATTTATAGCTATTAACATACTTTCTTGTGTTGATTCTTGTGTGGTTAATACAGTGAGTCATAGTGGCAGATCTCCCGCACACTGGCTCCGAAATAGTAAATATATCAACTTTCCTCTGTGACGCTGTTGGCTGCGATGTTGTGCAGGGTTCAGAAGGGGAATGGTGTACTCCAGTTATGTCAGCACATGATGACATCACATGAGCGTCGCATTCCTCTGCCCCCACACTTGGCAGGTATTTTAGGAAGAAATCACCCAGGCCCGGCTCACTCTCTGGACTTGGTTGCTTATCCTAATTATCCAAAAGGAAATATGGTTTAAATTTGAAAGTTGTTTTTTTTCTTGTCTAATTAATTGTGTGCCCAGATTAAAAAGGCACATTGTTCTACAGTGTAATAAGCTCGAAGGTCCCAGCAGAGATAAGAGCACTGTCTGCTTCATGCTAACTCAATGCAAACAGATAAGATGTGCCCGGGGATGTTGGCCTTAGCTGTTCCAAGTTTGTAACAAGAACTTGCTTCAAAAGACCTTACCAAGACCTAACCATATTTACGTAACCATATAGGATTGACTCCCATTAAATGATCCATATCAACTTTTCAAATGTATAGTGTTTGTGCTGGTTGTCAATTGTGTTTTGATTTCTTTTTCAGCAGGGAGAAGTGGACGATGCATAAAGCTTTCCTAGCGTTATCGTCCTGCTGCAATGGCCTGAGGGACTCTTTGGACTAAACCAAGGTAAGAGCATTTTCTTTATACCTAAACCTTGTCAGTTGTTTTTTCTGTCAAGTATTGCAATTGGAATTACCATATGTCTTTTTTAAAGGATAATTCAGTTCAGTATGCACATTATAAACAACTCCAATTGATGATTTGAGATTAGACTAAAATATAAACTGAGAACTGATTAACTAATATATGAAGCCCATCCATTTCAGAACATGTTGGTACAGGACTAAACTACAGGTACACCAGACGCTTTCTGTAAAAAGACAGGATATTAAGTTCTTTGCAGAGAGCTTTGTGATTTGATGATTGCAGCAACACAAATCCACAGTTGGACAATAGTACACAATGGTACTGTGTTATATGAGCTTGTTTTTTTAACATCTCAATGTAGACTGCAGTGGGTTGGAAATGTGAATATTTAGAACCATTTGGTTCTAAATATTCACCATATTCTGAGTTCACAATAATACATTACATAAGTAGTCTATTGATAGTTGGCTTTGCGGTTAATGTTTTTTATAAATCCTCTTTTGAACTTCAACAGTCATGTTTCCACAGTGACATCTGAGTCCCCTTTGGCATTGCTCTGTACCACAGATAAATGGGTGAGCACACTGTTGTGAAGAGCCACTTATTTATATCAGTTAATCAATTTTACAATCCCTGGACTCTGGGTCTTTGCTTCCAGCTCTGCTCCCTGTTTCTGTGTGAGATCCAGGGCCACATCCCAAAGTGACTGGCCGTGTTAAAGATTCATGAGGCTGATCAGATTTCAGTAAATGGGGGTCTGGCTTTGGGTAGCACTTCGAAGCCATTACACTGCAGTGATTGGAGTGTGGAGCAGTTTGAGAGTGGCAAACGAAGGGTGCATGACTCTAATGCAGCAGTGGGAATTTAGACATTTTTGTTGACACAATCTGCTCTGTAAGCGGCTACAGTCGTGTCTTCCTGCCTTCCTTCCTATCGTGTTACTAAAGGTGCACCTTGTAACTTTTGTATTGCTTAGAATAATCACAGTATGGGATCTATTTAGCATTTATTTCTAAGTGCTTTTATTACTAAACACCTTGAAAAACATGCATACCTGTGAGCAAGGGTGTAACATTCTAATCTAGGCAAAGCAATAACTTCTGCATGGAGACAACTTGATGGTGTTTATGATCCTCTTTCTAGTAGTAATGGCTGCTTTATCAAGTAAGACTTCATCACAATATTTATTCTTAAATATTACCCATGTTTACCCCACTCAGAACTGTATTATTCAGTGCATTATTAAAGCATTAGTTTACATGATGGTCTCGTTGGCAGGGAGACTTATCAAAAGTTTGAGAATGTGAAATGTGGGGCTGTGGCTTTTGTTTGGACCAAGGACATTATATAAGAACAGAAGATAACGGAACTATTGTGTCTAAAAGTTGGTTAAATAATAGAACAAAATACATAAATGTATTTCAGAACAGTCCTTTTTGTTATTGCACCCCTGAGTGAATCTACATCACCGTTTATGTGAATTGGTCACTCTAAAATACACCAGTGGAAGAAGATACAGAGTGGTGTAGTGTGTCAGTGTATATCTCAGAGTCGACTCATTTTCCACTGTCCCGATGTAACCCACCACTGTGTTTGGCCCATAGTTGCTGGGGGAATTAATGGATTAACTTGTATACTCGCTTTGTTGGCTGTTTGTTATTGTTGCATTTTCTTACTGCAATCAATGCATCTATCGTAAAGTATGTTAGTATAGTATAGTATATGGGAGGCAACTGCTGTTATGTTAGGACATACAAAATTGCATTGAAATGTTTTGTATTGTTTTTGGAGTTAAGCTCACGTCTTGTCCTGTTGAGACCATTTCTCTTAGTGCGTTTGGGCCTGGGCGTCACTGTTCCCTGGCTCTGTGGTTTGGTGCTCGGTGGAAGATCCCTTGCTTATTACAGCACAGGACACTTCAAACACTGCAGCTTTTGGATGATACACTTGGATGCACAGTGAGGCCCTGCTCTGCTCCTGAGCTCCACAGCACTCGGCGTGTCTCTATAATCAAGGCCCTGCTCCTTACATGATTACAGGAGCAGCAGCCTGGCACAGACCCCCTCCTCTCAGCAATTAGACGCTCTCCTGCTCCTACTGTACGTCCGACCTGGGGCGCGTGAACGCGTCCGACCGGGGGCGCGTCCGACCAGGGAGCCCCTGGAGCCCCTGGATTACACTCCGCACGCTGCTCTCAGTTTGGGCTAAACTTTGGTCCCAATTTCTACTACTACTGACTATAACACCTGCATTATACACACCATCACTGTCATAGCACTGTTGCATAGGTGCATTATGTAGCTTTATGGTGGAGGGTAGGCCACCAAATTGTCTTGATGGTGATGTTATTGCTTTTCCTGGAATGTTCCACAGTAAGGCATTAAATTTATCTTTTATGTATTCAGCTACAGGTTTTGTTATTGGCCTAACGGCATCACCTGCTTGTCAGTTTAATGCTATACTGTGGAAAATTCTAGACAACTCGATAACATCTCCATGGAGACAAGCAGGTGTCAGTATAGTAGTAATGGTGCACCTTTTAAGATCACAGCTACAGATAAAATTTTACTTTAATGACATGGTAGATTCAGATAACAGAGTGACACTTAATGTTATGCGCATATGAACTCGATAAATGTCACATGTTGTACTTTTGTACGCTGTAAGTGCCTGATTTAGCATCAACAAAATCACTGGCAATTGCAGTTGTCATACAAGACAGAGATTATAGTTTAATAACCATTTGCAGGTAATATTTCCCCAGGTGTTCGAATACCTCTAGAGCCTATGGCATCACATCGCATCTAATTGGTTCAACATTGCTACACAGGATATCTTATTTCCACTACACTGTTTGAGTCCTCGGCCGACTCAAAGTTGAATTCCACGTCTTTTGCCCACATGATCAGTTGCAGGTGTAATTGGTGCTGGCTTTGAGGTGCCGCTGTACATGTTGTTCCGGCGAGCTCTGGCGGGGCAGAGGCAGGTCCTTGTCCTCACCACATTCCTGCCTCTCCAGACTCCACGGCTCCGGCTCTGTCTGCTCCAGTAAAAGCAGTAGTACCCATGTCACCTTCACCAAATGCATGAACATCAATTAACCAAAAAATAGATTTAACTTTTTTATTGATTTACATTATGTTGTGTGAAGAACTTTCTGGTCCTACAACCAGGAAGTGCACTGTTTGCATGCTAGTTGTTGTTGGCTTTACTGTGAAATCCACTCTGCAACACTTTTCACAACCTTCAGAGATCAAACACTTTAAAATAAGTAAATTGGGTACGGCACATTCCTAAATTCCTAATAAAACATATTATTTATGTGCTGAGAATGGGGCGTACTGTTGGGAATTCAAGTAAGCAGCATTGCTACAACTTGGCATGAAGTTTGCAGTTCTGTTTACCACTGCCCCCTCCCCGAGCGGAACAAGATAATTAACTCTGTGAACCCACCTCCATCCAGTAAGTGCTAACTCCCGCCCAGCTGTTTATAGGTGCCCAGGGATCCAGCACATTCTGTAGGATTAAAAGCCCCTTGCTGCTCTGCCTGTGTGAATTTTGGACTTCCTAGCAACAAAAGCCACTCTTCCTTCTGAACGACTGCACGAATGGCCCAGCCGCCTCTGTCATTGAGACGTGCTCGCTACTTCCTGTGTGTCTTATTTGTCACGATGTACAATGACCCTTCATTACTGCCATGTCAAGGAGAGCCAGACATCCAATCGTATTAAGCCCATCGGGACGGGCATGGCCAATCGGCAGCCGAATCCCCCTGGTAACTTGTGTCAGATAGAATGGGCATAACCAATGGTAGCTGAGTGCGCACTTAGCTTGGAGAGTTTAATGGCCCGTTTCAGCTGTCATTAATAAAAGCATAAAACCACTGTTAGAAAGACATTTCAGTGGCTAGTGCCGTGACATGCTAATGACATTTAGTAGGTGTGATACAAGGACGTTTCGCTAAACCTAAATGTGTGTGACAGTAGTATGTTCTCAAGTCTCCCTCTCCTCAGCAGCCTGTCAGCACCAGTTTAATCCAAGAGCAGAGGCCCCACCATTAGCTCAAAGTAGGTCACCTCAGGCCAATGGGGAGGCACTTTGAGGTTTGCCTGATCACTGCTTCATTTCTGCTAGTTTAGCTCTCCCCAGCTATCTATGCTCCCTCTACCACACCTCGGCATTGTGCTGCGCTCTACTCTGCTCTGACTTATGTAATGGCGTAGCTGTGTGTCATAGCACTTTCCGTGGTTTGAGGGTCTCTGAGTGGATCACTACACAGCATGCCCCAGTGCTACTCAACTCTCTCGCTTTCACCCAGATCTGTCTTTGTTATCTGCACTACCCCCTTCCCCCTTCTCCCGACTTCTTCTATAGGGGCTGAGGAAATCTAGCTGTTAGGCATGAAACAGCAGAAATGTCTTATGCTTCAGATTTTTAAATGACGTACAGATTATCTTGAAGGTGCACACTGCTACCTTTCTAGTGGAGGGTGCTTGTCTCCATGGAGTTCTTTAACTTTGCTTGTAATGTTCCACAGTATAGCATTAATTGATGCCTTGAAGTCATGCATTCTTGGGGTAAGCGGGTTCACCTTTCCACAAATCTGGCCAGTAACTTGGCAGGGTGGCATCATCTGCTTGTCTCCATAGACAAAAAAGTTTAATGTCATACTAGAGAAAAATAATGGCAAGCTATAGCATTTTAAGGTTTAAAAATTAATGTTTACACATCTTGTATGCAATAGAAATCATATAGACTACATATACACAGTAACGATTGCTTTGGTTTGAAATTTTAGTTACGATCATACGGGTTGTTAATAAGACATTACATTACTGTTCAATTATTGATCAGTTTTTGTATCGTGGCACGAGCTTCTGCACTGAACTCAAAGAGTCATATCACCATTTTATATGAGACTTGGTTTGACAGACTGTTGTGTAAGTAAATGCTAGCTTTCCTCTCGTTGAAATCTGTTCTGAAGTACTGAATGGAGTAGTACTGCACGATTTTAGGAAAAAATCCAAGTGCAATATGCGTTTAAAAAGTAGGATTGAATTGTTAACAACTCGAGGAGCATTAACATATATGAAAGAAGACTGAAATGTGAACTGATAAAATAATACAGCTCATGAATTTCAGAAGATGTTTGTAATTATTTAAACTACAGGTACAAGAAAACCTAATATTTTATTATTTGCATAGGACATTCTACTATCAAAACAGTTGTAGCTCTTGCCATTTGATAATTGCGCTCACTCAAACTGCGATTTCACTTTTATGATATATGATGTAGTGATTGTGCAGCCCCTTGCCTCCCCCATGTACTGGCTGGTTCTCGGTACATGTTAGAGCTCAGTCTGGTGCTGTGGGCTGAACGCCATGCTCTCATTTCAGCGTCTCTGGGGAGGGCTGCACCATCACACAGACATGATTGAATCTGTTTCTGCGCTCCATTTTCACTGCTTTCTCCCGGAGTGGCTCAACCTGTGCCCCCAGCATCGCACTGTTTGTTATCAGCACACTACATGTTTTCCCATTTCTAAGAGTAAATAGTTTATCTAAAATGACTGCATGAACTGCTGCATGGTGCTTAAGCACTTGGCAAGGGGTGAAAAATATTTAATAAATATTCCACAACCAACTAGGCCATTGCTGTACTCTCCAGTAGAGCAGCACCATATATCGCAAAATTGGAATTGCATATTGAGTAGGTACTATTCTATAGATAGGATGTTTGTTTGTTATTTTGTTTTTTTGTATTCTTTTTATATAAAAATCTTGTACACATAGTTTAGAACTCAACTGAAATGCATTGGATTCTCTTATGATTATTATTATTATTATTATTATTATTATTATTATTATTATTATTATTATTATTATTCATAACATGTTACAATTCACACTCTGAACAGATTACAGATTACAGACTCCTTTTATCATATTTTACATATATCACAATACAATACAGAAAAATCTTTTTTCCAAAATCCTGCAGCCCAATTCTCCAACATGTGCTCTGTGTTGATAAACACTTGTGTTTTGCAGACGCTGATATGCATTGAGGATGAGTGGAGTTAGTGAAAACCCATCTGACCCTGCTAGGGCAGAGTCCCGGAAACGCAAAGAATGTTCAACCGAACTTTTAGGACCCAGGTAAGGCCACTGTTGTCTGAAAGGGCATTTCGAGCACGTATTCAATGATAGTATATTATGGCCTAGTAATGCTGCACAAGGGGAATGATATTTTCAAATAAACGGTAACAATATCTTAGTAATATAATTAAACATAGTTGTCAATTATTGCATTTTTTTTACATTTTGTTGAATTTGAACTGAAAATGTAAATCCATTAAGTTAATAGCAGTCTAATTTACACAACAAGACAAATTTGCTTTGAAGGCCTATGTTGAGCTAGTAACAAGGCTAAATTAGGACTACATTTGGATCAATCTGGCCCTTTTTTAAGAAAACATGTAATTCTCAAATGGGCATCCTTGCAGTACATGATTCATAATAATGTAGAGCTGTGTATATAGTGATAATGAGCACTTCACTGTAGTCTAAACTGATATTATGGTTTAATTCCTATAACTATTCCTATTCTAAAAACTATTCCTGAGTAAAACATTGTCACCCCAGCAGCTGTTGGCTGCATTGCTTGAAATTCTCACCTTTTCTGACTGTAGTCCCAAGAGGAGCAATGAGAAGCGCAACCGCGAGCACGAGAACAAGTACATTGAGGAGCTTGCCGAGCTGATCTTTGCCAATTTCAACGACATCGACAACTTCAACGTCAAACCCGATAAATGTGCAATCCTGAAGGAAACTGTGAAGCAGATCCGACAAATAAAGGAGCAGGGTAGGTCTGAGTCTGAGTGTGTTGTGTTGAAATCATATTTGGTCTGACTATTGCTGTGTATCACATGAGGCTCAAGGCTGGCGATGGCATCAGGTTTAATAACTTGTATTGGTTTGACTTCTTGCTACGCACAAGAAATAATGTTGTTCACAGCCGACAGAACAATTGATGTATTGCTCCTTCCATCATATAACATTTATAAAGCCCAGTTATTTTCGCCTCTCTCCCTCTTCCATTAGAAGCCAGAACATCAGGTGAATGCTCAGAGCAAGCTTGGCTGTACTTGTCAGTTGCTCCTCTCTAGGGCCATTAAACAATTATAGGAGGCTTTCTTTCACCATTTTTATTCCAAGCAGTATTACTACACTTTGGGTTTGTAGCTTTCACACACAGTCATTAATGAGTACACCATATATATGAAACAGCTTAGGTGGTACAAAGTGTGGGCCAGCCTGGGTCTACATGAATCACAGTCTCTGTGACGTCACTGTGTTTGTGACTCACAGCCCAGTGTTATGTAATCTAATGCAAAAGTGACAAACTGGCTGCGGCTATCCACCCCCCACTCACTCGTCCATAATACTCTCCCCGTCCCCTTCCTTTCCTCTGCTCTTTTTCTTTGACTGTGCCCTTCTGTGCTCACCTCTGGACACGATGTCTTTGTACATTACTCATTCAGAAGACAGCATTTGGCTTTTTGTCTATGAAGTCCAAATCAAAGAAACCTTTATTGTATGTTGGACTATGTCAGTGCCCACATGCCCACCTAGCTAGTGGTTTAGTCTGTGAGCAGTGGACAGAGAAGCCCCTCCTGACACTGAGTGATGGCGCAGTAGCGGGGCAGCTGTGCTGGTGTGGCGGTCCCCGCTGGGCTAGAGGTGTCCTGCTGCTGTGCACATCATTAATGCTGAAGGAGATGGATGTGCCACCGGCCACAGAGCACAAGGAAACCTGCATTTGTGTCGGCTCTTGCATTTGTACACTCTGCAAAGGGCCATCTTTTAGTTTGCTTTTTGACACATTTCCTCACCATATGGTCAGTTCTCTTCTTGGCATGGTGTGACAGTAAAATGTCCCCCAACAGCCCACTCATATTCTGCTTCTCATCTCCAAAAGTAGGGCAGCCTACGCTTGCAACATAAGGCTTCTCTGCTTGGTTATTAACCCAGTGTACTAAGGACCAACTCTAACTCTGAGTACTATAGGTGCAAGTCTGCTGCTAAAATGAAAAACAAAACATTTCCTAAGTGTCTTAATTGCTCATAAAAATTGGAGTCACACCCAGTTTGGTGTTTGTGTTTTGAGATGTGTACAATAGTGTACAGGTAATGTGTACAGTATCCACCAGTCTACCGTGCTGCTTCATCTGTTCATAAGCCTTTACTTAAACATAAACAGTGTGTCTGTGTGACGCTATTCTAGTTTGAAAAGGAGGCATTGTGCTATGTTGATTACACTAAAGATATTTTGAAGATGACCTTGCCTTTCAATTGTTTTTTTATTTCATGTTATAAAGACAACATGCATATTCTTTCTATAGATTTGTTGTTGTCTCACTCATGTTTTCTTTCCTTCAGTAGAGTACACTCTGTGGCTGACAGCAGCCTGTATGTGGACATTATCTTTGATTGGTCAGAACAACGTTGGAATGCTACTTAATTTAACATTTTTGGGTGACTTCAGAAAGTGAGGTTGAATTATTATTCATTAGAAATTCATTTAACAGTGTTTGAGGGTCTTTGGGACTAAAAATAAAGCCATGTACCATATAAGATGAACCCTATGATTTTGTTTTTACAGAAAAAGCTGCAGCAGCAAATGAGGAAGAGGTGCAGAAAGCTGATGTATCTTCGACAGGCCAAAGTGTGATCGACAAAGATGCCTTGGGACCAATGATGCTGGAGGTATTGTCCTTTTCTACTAGCCTTTTCTTGTATGGTATATTTAATATGACTTTGTCCAGCTAAGAAATGTTTAAAGGTACATTTTATAACTTTTCCGGTGGAGGGTCCTCCACCTGCTTTTTCCGTGTAGATGTGATTGTTTTATCTGAAATGTTTCACAGTATGGCATTAAATATTTCATATCATCATGGAGAACAAAGCAGGCCAAGTTATTCGTCAGATCTGTGGTGAGGCAACCCCACTTACAGTCAGAATACTTGTTTTTGTAAGTATTTTTGAGCAATAAAACCACCTGTAATTGAATAAATGTAAGGTAATGTCATATTGTGGAACATTCAAAACAGAGCAATGACATGTCCGTAGAAAAAGGTGACAGACCCCCCCAACCAAAAAGTTGCACAGTGCACCTTTTTAAAGAACCATACACCTAAACTACACCTCCGTTTCCAATGTGGAATTTAGACATTAGATCTCATTCTGAATGAGTCCAGTGATGGTTTATGGGCTTAGAAGCTGCACAGGAGAAGGCTGGAATTTTATCTGTGACACAGCTAAATGGGCAAAATGCAAACAGACCATTTTTGAGTGCACAGAGAAGACTGCTTTGGATTAACGGATTAATGAACGAAACAAAAATACAACTCCAGGTAAGGATTTGATGACAGGATAACAATATAACATGGATAAAAGTACAATATGTGTTCTTAAAACTATAGCATTAATGCATCCCAACCTGAAGGAAAGATCCAAACTATAATTGTTTAGTAAAAAGAGCAGCAGTAGTCACTGACAGGCTTCAGGGGACTTAAGAAGAGTCTTTATTCAAACAGACTGGTACTTTGTACAATAGCTGCCTAATGGAGAGCACTGTGTGGAACATGGGCTCAAATGTGCCACTGGTGGTGGTGTGCGTAAGTGTAGCTGATTGGAGTGAAAGCTGCCAGCATCTTGGATGTGTCCCGGATTGGCTGTAA
Organism: Taenioides sp. WSHXM2023; assembly: GCA_029959045.1. Taxonomy (NCBI): domain Eukaryota; kingdom Metazoa; phylum Chordata; class Actinopteri; order Gobiiformes; family Gobiidae; genus Taenioides; species Taenioides sp. WSHXM2023. Next base: position 72,366 of record CM057105.1, on the reverse strand, counting down.
ATCACAGACTGAGCAATGGCCTCGTTGTCCTGCAGAGGGCCACTGAAGTGCTTACATATAATGAGACCCAAAGCAACAGCCCCCCGAATGAATCAGTCCATTGAGCTGTGCTTCCTCCCTCCCTCTCTCTTCTTCTCTGTTCTTGCTCCCTCCTCCATAGCCTCTTCATTCGCCTCTAGATCTGTCCTGTCATTGAATATTTATAGCCCTCCCAGTCCAGCGTCACTGCATCGACATACTAACTCTCTGCTAAATATAGTTCAGAGCAGGCTGCATGCTTTCCCATCTGTCAGTGGGACCCAAAACACAACAACTGGTCATTCACACCCCCTTTGCCTAGTGTCCTACCTCTCTGTAGGATGCTCTGAGCACAAGGCTGTTGGCAGGAAGTGTACCCACGCTGCCCACAGCCCTACTGCACAGTGCCCTCCAACTGTGTGTGGATCTGTGCATTTGCCAACATGATGTCACAGGGGCCTCCACACACTTTTGTTAAGTAGGCTGTAGTTGTAACTATGGTCAAGGAAGGTTACAGTAAGTTTAGGATTTTGGGTATAGAAAAAGCACAAACCATAAAGTACTACAGCAAAAGGAGAAATTCAGTTTGTCAACTGGACAGAGTTTATTTGGTCGAATACGTTTCTCAGCTCATCCAAGCTGCTTCTTCAGTTCTGGTCAGATGCTGGAGGACACTGCCTTATATCTGCTTGAAGGGAGGAGCTTAATTACAATGAAAATTACTCTGAGACACACATATTTATATACAGTTTCTGTTAGTTAGGTGAGTCTATTCAATATGGAGTGGGGTGTAGTTAGCAGATCCATTCAGGGCCATGATGGTGTTTTCACACCCCTGGACATGTCCTGGCTAGTCCCGTTGTTTTCTCTGTTTGTTTTGATTTAGGTTTGAGGATAGAGTTATAGATGGGAGACAAATGATGTCTGAGACCTCCATTTCTGTTCAAGGAAGGGTGCGCTTTCTTGACAAAAATAGCCTCTTTAACTCCCCTCTCAAACCAGTTCTTTTCTCTGGCCAACATCTGGACCTCACTGTCCTCAAAGGAGTGGCCCGTGGCTTTTAGTTGGAGATGTACGGCAGATTGCGGCCCACTCTGGCTCTCCCGTCTGTATTGATACATTCGTTTGAAAAGTGGCTGTTTTGTTTCTCTAGTGTAGCGCCCCCTGCAGTCTTCACTACACTGAATGGAGTAGACCACATTGCTTTGTTTGTGGCTCGGTTTTTTGTCCTTAGGATGGACCAGTTTTTGTCTTAAAGTGTTTGTGGGTTTGAAATAGACTGGGATTTCATGTTGTCTGAAGATCCTCTCTAGTTTTTCGGAAACGCCAGCCAAGTAAGGGATAGTTACACCCTTTTTCCTGGGTTCTGGTTCTCTGTTGTCCTGTTTCTTTGCTCTCTTCGTTTTATTGAAAGCCCATTTAGGATATCCACAAACAGAGAGGGCTTTCTGCACGTGTTGTTCTTCTTTCTCCTTTCCCTCTGTGCTTGTAGGAACCACTTGAATACTACCTCATAAAGTACTACCTCAAAGCACACGTGCTTGCGTGAATGGTGTCAATATAAGAAGTGATTAGGGCTGGGTGATATTATTTTAATAGATTTTAATCAAAGTCAGAGCAGGGATTGCTCGTCTTTCAAACAGCAGAAGATCTTTACATTTTCATTCTTATCATTGCTATAACTTAAGTTATAAGTTACAATTTCTTGTAACTTAAGAAATTGTAAACAACCTTAAATTACATTTGAAGGGGGAATGTTTTTTTTTTCCAATTAGCCCCCCATCCACTTCCTCTGCTCTCCATAGAAACGCACTCTTTTATGATGCATCTTGTCTAATGTTGAGGTTCAGCATTAGAGATGGATGTACCCAGCACACACTGTACTAAACTTGTCTTTGAGACACTTTTGATAAGAGGCAAATTCAGAACTGTGTGTCCATGACACAGTTGCACTGTTGCTCTATACTGGCTACTGGTACTAATTTTATTTGCTTTGTATAGTGCATTTTATATCATTCATTCAAAGTTTTTGGAATGTCTCATTACATTATTCTAAACTTATGCCAATATATTGCTTTTTTTTTTTTTTTTTTTTTAACCTTTCCCTCGTCCAATAGGCCCTGGATGGCTTCTTCTTTGTGGTGAACATGGAGGGGAACATTGTGTTTGTGTCCGAGAATGTGACCCAGTACCTGCGCTACAACCAGGAGGAGCTGATGAACACCAGCGTGTACAGCGTACTGCACGTAGGGGACCACGCCGAGTTCATCAAGAACCTGCTACCCAAATCTCTCGGTCAGAATTCACACTATACACTGCTGCCTGCACAACTTACTCACACTTTAGTAATAATGTTGTGTAGATCTAGATGTATACCAGCATATTGTTCTTACGATTTCTTATGATTCCCTTATCCAGTGAAAGCTTATATGTTTTGAGTGTTAATTGTTACGTAAGCCTGGGTATGCAGCTAATGACCTACCACTTTCTCTTTTGCTGATGCTCAGGTCCAGTCCTCCTTCCTCCTTCTTTTTCAGCTAATTAACTTCCTTTTTGGGCTGCTCTCTGTCAGCAGCAGCGCTCCCTTCCTATTGTCGCCCTCTCTTCTTTTGCTTCAGTTTGCATTTGCTCAAATATTCATCTCCTTTTTTACTGTCTGTTTTTAAAGGTAAAACCTAGAGATACAACAATCTGTTTTCCTGTCCAGATGTGTTCAGTTTTTTAAGATATTAGTTGCACTTGAATCTTTTTAATCAATATTTTGAACCACTACCTGACCTGTACATTTTCTGGATTAACCCAATACCCATCTGGATATATGACATTAAGCCAACAGTAAATTATTTTAGTTAATGTATAACTAAACGAAGTATAAAAAGAGAAATTTACGCTCTTGTCAAAACTGGAACAAATCAAAGCATGCTAAATATTATCCGGGCTAACACAAGGATGCAATTTGTCTAGAGCTGTTTCAAATATGGTGTTATAATTTTGCATATTGTCTATTAAAACAGGCAGCAAAAGGGCTGCTTAAAAAAGAAATCATTGTTTATTCAAACTAAGTAATACATGTGTAAATTGATATTTCTGCGTTTTTATTGTTCATACTTGAAATTCAATCTCAACATTTATTGGCACATCAGAATAATCCCCCCCAAATGTCAAAATATTCATTTGTCTATAATGTCTGTATGCGTCTGTGCTTTCCAATGCACTTATAACAATAATATGGCAATGCCCTTTTACTATAGACAGAGCTGATTCCGAAGTGTGGTATTTCACTCCTACCATTGCCTTGTTTAAGTTTCTTCCTTCGTTTCCTCTCCTGGTGCTTCAGATTGAGGTCTGAGTGCCCAGGCAGCCATCTGGGTAAGAGAGCAGCACAGAGCGAAGTACCCTGGAAACGATCAGTGGGCTGTGTCCCAGATACTGGAGATTATCAATGCACTGAATGAGCTCACAAACCAGATGGAGTGTGATGAGAGTTTGTGCGGGTGAAAAGAATTTTGTGTGTGTGTGTGTGTGTGTGTGTGTTTGGTGTACATGCGTGTTCACTCTCGCCTGGCGCTGCTGCTTTAGAGGACGTGCATATGGAGGCCTGGCTGTGATGCATGGCTGTGGACGGATGACAGAGGGCGCAGGGTTCCAACTGCTCATTATGACTGATCTTTACCCAGCAACGGATCGCTCCTTTTCCTCTTTCCGCCTCCATTCTCTCTCGCTGCTCTCATTATGTCTTTCACTTGTTGTTTGTTAGTCTTCCTTGGCTTGACTTTTACTGTGCTCAATATTCTCTGTTTTGTTTAGCAGTTTTGGCTGCAGTATATTTGTCAAATAAATCCACAGGAGGCCACATGGTAAATGTCTATTGTCGTAATTTTTGCCTCACAGTGAATGGTGTCCCGTGGTCCAGCGATGGTCCAAGAAGAAACAGTCATACATTCAACTGTCGAATGCTGGTGAACCCGCACAGTGAGAGCCAGGATGAAGCGCATGAGCACGAGCCACAGCAGCAGAAATATGAGACCATGCAGTGCTTTGCTGTGTCCGAGCCCAAATCCATCAAAGAGGAAGGAGATGGTAGGAACACACCATGGACTAGGAGATGCTCTAAAGTCCCTCATCCAATCTATCTTAACAATGGGAACCACTGTATTTACACAAGGTTCCCAAAATGGGGTTAGGGGCCCCCCAAAATTTTCCACACAAGAAGCATAAGAGACAATAGACTTTGAAATCAGCATTATATTAATAATAATATTAAAAACACTGCAGTTTCGGAATGCGTGAAATAATTAATCTTTGGCTTTGCCTTTAGCTCGGCTACATACTAACCTAGCAATCAATTGTAAATATAGTTTTTTGAGGTAGGTATTTGTCACAGCCGTGTTCCACTTCGTTTTTGCCATGACTGCACCCTAGACCAGAGGTGAAGGGGTTTACATGTACTTATATGTGGATGCATGACTGTGTAGTGGCAGTGATCACAGCTAAAGGAATTAGTTCAACATTGAATAGTCTAGAACAGGAAAAAAATAGGACATTTTCAAGAGCTGAGAAGATGTAAAACTCAGACCACCCAGGAGGCCTTGTTTACAAGTCCAAATGAGGAATTTGTGTCAGGACTGACATGCATTTCATTTTCCCTCAACATATGTAACTATGCACCCTCTCTCTGGCACAGAAAAGGTTTGGGGTCATCCCTGCAACAGAATCACTGGGGTAAGGCTCTGACTGAGGAACTGCAGTCTTTAGCATGTTATAGGAAAGGTGCCATTATATTATTCTGTGGCTCTATATGTGAGACCATTTCTGTGCATAAGAGAGCAGATTTCCTCACACACCTTCAAAGGTCACACTTCATCATTTCATGACTGGTCCTCCTTATGAAGGGAGCGGCCCTGCTCCCCATGCTCATTAATAACTTTATTAATTATGCTGCCTGGGAATAACACAATTTATTTTTCTTCTCCTCCCTCCTGTCTTTCTCTCCATCCCCTGCTTATTCCTGTGTTTGTGTGCCCTCTGTCTTCTCTCTATCTACTCTCTATTTGTGCAGACTTCCAGTCGTGCCTGATCTGTGTGGCTCGCAGGGTGCCAATGAAGGAAAGGCCCATGCCCACACACGAGAGCTTTACCACGCGCCAGGACCTGCAAGGTATAAAACAATGACCCTTTTACTACTAGACTGATTGGACATAGGTTTGTATTGAGTCTTTTCTGTTGTGGCTTAAAGTAACCTTGTGATAGATGACAGGTCTAAATGAATAGTTTCTTTCGTGTTTTACCCTGCAGTCCAAACAATCATCACTATAATAACAGAGCAGAACAGAGGTGCTGTGTAATCATTATTATATCAGTGTGGGCCCTGAGGAGCGACTGCCGTCTCACCCTTGTCTCACCTGTGTCTCACCCGTCTGCACTCTGGGTGGTAAAGGAGCCACCGGAACTCAATTATAGACCCCAATTCTGTTCACCCGGGCTTCCCATTGTGCCAGGGTATTTAAATAGTAAAATGTTAATTATAGATCACCTTCAAGCTTGTTGAACAAAAAGAAAACAAAAGCAATGTTCTGTTTTTGCCTTTTATCAATGTCGCTAAAACTTATTTTTAAGGGAACTGTGTGTAGCCTATGCTCTTGCAGCACTACAATCACAGCTGAACCTGGGTTGACAGTGCCTTAGCATGCACATAGAGGATACATACAGGTTTTTCTCATTCTCGATATCAGGACAGCATATACTGCTGCACCAGAGGCTGATTGACTGCAGGCACTGGGGTTTAGGCAGTGAAGATTCAGATCAGAGAGAGGCCTTCTAGGTTTCAGCTAACTGGATTTTAGCATTTAAACTGGCAACCCACATAAGAGATTCATGTGGTTCATACTGGACAATCGTCTTGAGAACCAAAACGCCCAATTATAACATGACCAACTTGGTCCAATGTTTTGTAATTAAAAATAAATCATTATTATCAGTAAAAGCTAGATTTGATTTGAACATGTCTACTTCATACCTGGAGACAAAATTAGGTCATACTTATACATACGAATAGTTTGTTAATTGTAATTGTATCCCATAAGCAGATAGCGGCCAAACCTTGTCAAAGCCTGATCTTGTCAGATCTTAGAGTCTAAGCAGGGCTGGGCGTGGGAAGTACTTGGATGGGAGACAACTGGGAATTCCAGATGCCACAGTGGGGAGCCTTTGGCAGAAATCATTGTGTCCTTAAGCAAGACACTTCACTCACATTGTCTTGTATGAATGAGGTGTGCGCATGAGTGTTGATTGGAGGGGTTGGAGAGGCCGATTGCGCCTTGCTTCTGTCAGTCTGCCACAGGGCAGCTGTGGCTACAATAGTAGCTTACCACCAATGAGTGTGGAGTGAATGAATAATGCACAACATTTTCAAGCGACTTTGAGCATCTGGAAAAGTGCTATATAATACTAAGGGCGCACTCACACTAGGACTTGGCCAGCACTCACACCTGCACAACCGAACCGGGCCTCGGCCCAATGACGTTATCGCGCGGCTCTGTTTGTATACATGATGTGCAGCAGAGCCAACACTTTTAGCTAAGAGAATAAGTCCAGCGGCATGAAATATCTATTAAATAGTGAAGCAGATATGAGTCCTGCTGCGATGCGCGCTCCTAATAGTTTCCTACTGTTTCTGAAACTTGCGTTGTGACACTGCAATTTCCCCATCGTGGGACAAATAAAGGATTATCTTATCTTCATATTATATTATATGGATTATTATTATTAATAATAATGATAATGATAATGATGATGATTAATATTAATCATTAATATTAATCATTAACCATCATCTAAGCCTTTGTCATCACTACATAGGCTTTAGTAAGGCGCCCCTAATCTACTTGCCTGTCTAATGTTTAGGAAAGATAACCTCCTTGGATACCAGTCTGTTGCGAGCATCCATGAAGCCTGGGTGGGAGGATCTTGTGAGGCGCTGCATTCAGAGGTTCCATCTGCAAAATGATGGAGAGATGTCTTTTGCCAAGAGGCACCAGCAAGAAGGTAACGGTGTACAGCTCCACTGTAGTCACAATTCTATCAAACTCGTGTGTGCATAAATGACTGAAACTGAAAAACCCAGACACTATTGTGTGCATTGTTAGCAATCGTTCAGCGATATCTTGGTCTGTCCACAGTGCTTCGTCATGGCCAAGCTTTTAGCCCAATTTATCGGTTCTCCCTGTCTGATGGTACCATTGTGTCAGCCCACACCAAGAGCAAGCTGGTGCGCTCACCTGCCACTAATGAACCTCAGCTCTACATGTCTCTGCACATTCTCCAGAGGTATGCCGCACCACACACGTGTTACAAACACAGAGCTGCAGCAGGAACTTTCACTTTAGCACAATGCAGGTTTAGGCTTGTTAGCAGGAACCTATAGCACACCGATCATTTTATTCTATGTACGGGGAAGTTGCAGTATAGGCTGCAACAAGACTAGCTGTTTTCTCATTTATTACTTGTTGAGTTTAATTATATACAGTCCTTTTTTCTCTGTTTCTTCTGAAGGGAACAAGCGGTATGTGGCATGGGGCAGGACATGGGCCCTGGTAATCAGGCCACTGGCATGGCCCCTAAACCAATGAACTCATCTACACCCTCCATGACTACTCCAACCCCGGGCAGTCTGCCTGGCTCGGGGCCTCAGGGCCAAGACACTACCATCAGCAGTAATAGCACGCCTTTCTCCCCTCCTGGCCCGGCCGGACCTAGAGAACTAGCTGCCATGGGGGGACACATCCAGGGTTACCGCTTTGGTTGCCCCCCTCCACACAACCACACAGGGGGCATGCAACCACCTCAGCAGGGCTCTAACTGGAGGATGAACAGCCCATCGCGGGCTAGCCCTAGCCCAGCAGGGGGGCCTCACCCCCCACAACAGAACTCAATGCTGTCACCCAGGAACCGGGGCAGTCCCGGGGGTGCTGGCAGCCCTCGTGTCGCCGGGGGCTTGCACTCGCCTTCACCTGTTAGCATATGTGGTGGAGGCCCTTGCAGTGCAGGTAGCAGTAGCACCACTAGCAGCCATGCGAACAGCTACACGAGCAGTTCACTGTCAGCGCTGCAGGCTCTCAGCGAGTGCCATGGAGTGGGCCATGGGACTCATACACTGGGTTCTCCCGACCGAAAGATAAGCTCACCAGCTGGGGTCATGGCGGGATCAGGGGCAAGCACTCATCAGATGCCTAAACTGGGAGGAGGAGGTACGCCCACAGGCACAGGAGAAACTTTTGGGCTTCACAGCGAGGTTGGTGCAGGGCACTCGGATGGCGGCCTGACGGACCCTAAAGAGGAGAGAGACCTCTCTTCTGATGGCCAAGATTCTCACAGCCGTCTCCATGACAACAAGGGCCACACCAAGCTTCTACAACTCTTGACCACAAAGCCTGAACCTCTGGAGACGCCCCTGTCTCCAGGAGAGGGCAAGGACCCATCAGGGGTCAGGGGGGCACACACAGGGGGAAATACTCATGCCACATCCCTCAAGGAAAAGCATAAGATCCTACACCAGCTCTTGCAGAATAGCACCTCTCCTGTAGACCTGGCCAAACTCACTGCAGAGGCCACAGGGAAAGAGCTGGGTCCAGACCAGCCACAGGGCAGTGCTGCAGCTGCAGGGGAACTCACGCCCAAACCAGAGCCCCTGAGCCCAAAGAAGAAGGACAATGCTCTACTGCGCTATCTGCTAGACAAGGAAGACCCTGTCCTGAAGGATAAGGTCCCTAAGCTGGAGCCTGGGGAGGTGAAGGTGGAAGGCAAACACCCTATGGTCAAAGCAGAGAAACAAGATGCAGGATACGACAGGGCTGAACAGGTCAGTGGCTGCTCAAACATTGGATATTGTGTCATCATTTTATAAATGGTCATGGTCTGCTTTAGACTTTAGACTGCTGTTTGCCTTACTTATGATAAATTAGTCCAGGCAGAAAAACTGGTTTTGCGACCTCTCTCTCTTCATACCACTGAAAACTCTACTCTGTTGCCCTGTTCTGCTCCACTTCTCACTAAAGTGATCTTGCTTGTGAAGCAGATGTTGCTTTCACTGGACAGGCTGCACTCAAAGCCACAGACATCCTATAGCATGTGATTAATTCATATTTTATCTTTTAACTGCCACTTCAAACAGTGGTGACATTTGAAAGGGCCCGTGTGGTTCTGCAAGCATTTGATCTTCATCATCATTGGCTTGAGTCTATAGGTTTGGCACAGTGTTTAGCTCAGGACTGGCACTGGAGGAGAGGGGGGAAAAGAGGTTAAAGAAAGCTAAAGCTGCAAATTCACAGTTTATACAAGATGTAGAGCAGAGGTTGTTCTCTTTTAAACCTTAAATTGAACATTGGACATTTAAGGTTGGTTTGGTGTGAACCTACAGGCATTTTATACAGAACATTTATATTTAGCAAAATAGCCTATATATCAGTCTTGAACCACAGCAATGCACAGATTTACTGCATGTTTTTATCCAGTGTTTTTTGCATTATTCATATAAAACATTTGCTCTGTGATTTAAAAACTTACCTGACATAGGTGTGATGTACTGCAGTGTATGAGTAAGACAGATATAGGTTGAGAGGACCCATATTGACACAGGGACTGCTGATCCTTGCTTAGTACATGTAGACTGTACGTCCACTTGAGCACATAGGAGGAAGAGGAAAAGGTGATTGGATGGATAATAAGAGGCGCTGTTGAACTGAACAAAGAGGAGAGAGATGAGGGAGGCGTAGATACCCCCAGGAGAGCAGAGCTTCGGCAGGCAGAGTGAAAATGATGAGCCATATGCTCCTGCATGTCCTCTCTGCTGCCATGGAGATAAAGGGGAGAGGGAGTGGTGAGCCTGTAGCATGAGCAACACTCAGAACAATGGAGAATCAGAGAATAGAAATGCATCGTTGAGGATTTAATATTTATATGTACTGTATGTGGTCTTTAATCTAACTAGTATATCTGTGATGAGCCACTGTAGCTCAAATTGATCCCTACTACAAATTTAACCATAACTGTGAGGGGCACATTCCATTCCAGAAGATGTAGTCAGCCACCAACATGGCAGTTTGTCATCAGTGAGCTACAAGTTCATTAAAGGCATTAGTGAGTGGGTGTGTATCTCTGGCATATCGCGATTCAGTCATGTGTGAAGGCTGCACTGGTGAAAGTCCACTCATGCCTCTCTCAACGTCACCCATTAGGCTCTGGCTGCCTGTCTCTTCTTACTCTTCCTTTTATTTTTATGGCTAGATTATTGATACACAGGTGTACATTTAAAATATATATATATTTTTTTTATCAATAACAATACAGATTTTATGAAAATGACGTCGCTGTTATACAGTGACTGGCCCAGGGTAATATAGACAAAGATGGTGCAATACTTTGCATGTGAAGAGGTTTTGATAATTTTACTGGCACCATCGGGGCTGTAATCTTCCTGGTAGCAAATTATTCTTGCGTTACACAAGGACTCCAATTAAATACATATTTGCCTCCAAAACATACTATTTTGTTATAATTAACTCAACAAAAAAACTCAGCTGAACAAAAACTCAGCTGAGTTTTTTTGCTGAGTTGATTTTGGCCGAATGCTTTGGATAATTATGGTATGAGGCTTTTGTATTTTTGCTGTCCTTTAAAACGACACTGCTTCTTCACCCACACAGTTCTCAGTTCCTTTAAATGCCATGAGTGTTACTAGGTCAGCATGGCACTATGCTGCTATTACCCTGGACTACACCACCCAGGCACATAAACAAACCTTATGGCAAATATAGGCTAATGATGACTTTTCTCTTTTTATCTTTAATAAAGATTACATAATTGGAGCCACTGTATGGTATTAAACTTGTCTCTATAGAAACAAGGAGGTGGAGCTTTCAGGCCAACTTGGAGGTCATCTCTGTAAAAATACCTGTAGTGATATAAATTAAATAAATATGAAGTACTAATCATTGTATTTCATATAGTTGCTGTTGTATAGCACCTCCACTTGCATACAGTGTTTGCAGATGGTAACATGGATTGATAGCAATATGAGCCCTTAATTGTGAAGGCAGTGAGAGAAGAGAAGTGAACAGAAAGGGCAGGAGGAGGAAGAGGAGCATTACATCACTCCCGACCTCATTAGGGCTTTTCTCTGCCCCTCCGCCGCCCCCCACCCACTGTTCCACTCCACAGCGCTCCCACATATCCTGTGTGCTGGGCTGCTGTGTGGAAACCTTCAAAGCGTAACATGTTGTCTGAAGGGAGATGTGCAATAACACAAAGGCAAAGGTCTTTGAATATGTTAAATGAATGTGGGTGTGAGCTTAATCATTTGTGAATGAGATGATAGCAAATGTCTCATATCCATACTGACAATTGTGTGGTAAATATGGGCTACAGTAGGTCAACACTGTAGCTAATGGTGCATTTTTTCACTTTTCCTGCCTCAATAGTTGAATCTGTATAATTTAATATGCTGCTCTCTGGTGGTCATAATTGTTACTGCACTTTATTTACTTGAACGCTTGCGTTCTCGCTCAAGTTTTTCAGAAGGCGTTTTTAGTTTTAGATTTAGTTTTTGAAGGTTCTTAAAATAATCTTTAATGTTTATATTTTCTAGCCTTCACTCAGAGTTGATACAATTTGGAAGATTTTCTGTTTTGTTTGCACTAATAAAACCAAATAATTTGTTTAACTTTTAGAACCATGTAATTGTCTTTAATCTTCTACAATGACAAGGCGAGGTTGGTATAGTGTGAACACGATCTGGTGGAGAGTAGAATGAAGGCACAAGGCTGCCAGTACAGCTGGGTTTGATCTGCAGCTGTTTAACAGTGTGTTAGTAGCCAGGTCGAGTGTCTGTGTTCCTGTAAAGTACATACCAATGTACTACTGTAGCTTCTGTGGGGCAATTAAACAAGAAACATGTGTAGGGTTTGCCTGTAACCCTGTTTTTATCCAGTGTTGCCATTTTATACACAATTTGACAAACATGGTAATCATGCAGTTTACAGTTGTCTAATTTAGCTTTCAGTGCTCACTCTTTTTTGAAATTCAAGGCTGTTGTCCATATCACACAGATAAAGAGAAGGCTACCTTTTATGTTATTAGCATTGCCCAAATACTGGATACTTTATTTTATCTGTGTGTGATATCTCCATATCATCTAAGAATGTCTCTTACAATAGTTTTTGTTGTGTCTCTGCAGCCGTCAGAACTAGACGACATTCTGAATGAACTGCAGAATCCCCCGACTCTCTTTGAACAGCGGCCGGTGTCACTGCCCAGTCCAATGGACAAACAGAACATCATCAATGACATCCTGCAGATGTCTGAGGCCAACCCTGCTCCGGTGGGGCAGCAGCAGCAGCACCGAGCCATGGGGCCAGGCATGGGCCCAGCCAGTAAGTCCACTGTCTCCACGTTCACCTCACACAACACATGATACATAATAGTAATGTACTAGATTATAGCCCTGCTTTGTCTCAAATTTTTTGTATCTAGACTTTGGAGCTATGAGACCAAATCAGCCCGGCAGAGGCCTTAGAAGCCTGTCTTTGGACATGAATGCCTCACCACAGCAGTCCTCATTACAGTATCCTATGAGAGCCACAAGCCCGTACACCCTGATGCAACAGCAGCAAGGCATGATGGGAGCTCACAACATGATTCCTAACCAACCTGGCATGGTTGGAGCAGGTGAGTTTAGTGTTTGTGTTGTATTATAATTTGTCTTGTTGATCAGTTACATCAATTATATGAAATTAACTGTATTCTCCTCCTCCAGGGCATCCAGGTGGTCCACGAGCAGGCATGCCTCACCAAGAGGCCTGGGGACAGCAGCAGGGGCCCATGCAAGGCAGGATAGGGCCAAATGCTGCTCCTATGAGACCCAACAGCCAACCAGGGCCTAGGCAAATGTTACAGTCTTCTATGATGACAAATGGTGAGCTCAGACTATTCACAACAACTTTAACCCATAAGATCAAAGATTGTGTGTCTAAGCAACTCATTTGGATTCTCCTCTCAGCTCCACCAGACATGGACATGCCTATGGTTGGCCATCATTTCTCACAGCAGCAGGCTCCTCCCAATCAAACTGCTCCATGGCCTGACAGCATGATGCCCATCGACCAGACACCTTTTGTTAACCCAAACCGGTAAGAGTACAAGGCACAAACTTCAGAGTACTATAGACTGTAGACTAATAGACTGCTTGTGCTCTGTGCTCAGGTCAGTACATCCTGCTGCACAGGAGGAGCTGCTGTGTGGGGCGGGTGATGGCGGGCCGGTGGATGAGGGGGCGCTCATGTCACAGTTGTACACGGCACTTAAAGATTTTGACGGTTTGGAGGAGATCGACCGTGCCCTCGGCATCCCTGCGCTGGTAGAGCAGGTCTCTTCTCTTGCTCCTCTCACTGCCTCTTGTTGGCATGAGTTGGCTGCACTTACTGAATAAGCCTGTGCTGGATTTTATTTATGTGTATTTCTGTTTCAGAGCCAGACTATAGAGTCGGATCAATTCACACAGGACGCCTCAATGATGCTTGAACAGAAGCCGCCCATGTACTCACAACAGTTTGGGCCACCACAGTCCCACATGTCCCAGAGGGGCTATCCCAATAACCCCATGCAGGAGCCAGGCTTCCACCCCATGCAAAGCCAGATGGGTCCACGGCCAGGATACCCCATGATGAGAATGCAGCCGCGCCCAGGTCTGAGGCCCACGGGCATCCCCAACCAGCCCAACGCACTACGACTGCAGCTGCAGCACCGACTGCAGGCCCAGCAGGTACAGTCTGAACACAGCACTTGTGTCATCATCCTTGAGCCTGACATTTTGGCAGCTTAATGCTGATTAAATAACAGATCAGAGATAAGCTTTTGACGTATTTTTATGTATCTGTGTAATACCAGTCGCTGATTCTGTTAATATGCTATGTAAAGCATTTAAAGCTATGTAAAGGTTGTATAGAGGATTTTCCAAACAACGAGAAATCCAGCGACTTTTTGTCCTTTTTCAAATGTTGCGCATGCCCTAATCCTAACAGAATAGGTATACCCCATTACAACAGAAAAATACTGACTCATTGTTATATATCAGTATCCATATGGCTTTCTTTTCTTCTGTGTGTCACCAGGTGTATAAAGTGTTCAGAAATAATAACTGCAAGGACATTTAACTAGGCCCGGTGTCTCTTTTTATGAGAGCTAAACATTAAACTTTAACAGTTTTTCTAAACAGATGAACAGAGTGGACACACACACACCTTACATAAGGAATAAAGATTCAGAGATGTATCAGCACCTAGGCCTATACATACTGCTCTGCTTCCTAATGAATTTAAATGTGGACCAAAAATATGTTTTAATTTGAATTACACCAAATTTTGATTATCCTATTGGGTGTGTTGTTGGGATTCTATAATTTTAATGTGCACAAATATAATTTTGGTAAAGTTACAACCTCAACGCAGACGAAATTGTGCGATCTCTAGTGTCCCCCTAGGGGGGGGTGCAGACCCCAGGTTGAGAACCACCACCCTAGAAGATGCTTGTGTACAGCTGGTGCGCATTCAGAATCGCTGTTGCTGCTGTAACTCTACTGTACGTTTTCAAACAATAAGCAGAAGTTTCCTGTCCAGAAGTAATTTAGCGACCAATGCATCAGTCTTTAAACCCTCTGCTTCAGTGCACGCCATCGCTGGAAGGAATCTCCAAGAATCACCTTAGTTTGGCTTTGCCTTTTCACCTTCTCTTCTTCTTTCAGCGACCTCAAAAACTGACTTTCTTTTGCGGCTAACTGGTAGTGGATTGTTGTTTGTCATCGCAACAAACTTTGTGCTAACTCCGAGGAAGGTACATTTGGAAAAAGCCTCTAAGAACTGCTGTGTTGGTCGAGTAAACAGCGTCTTGCGTCTGTGGAATGCGTAAGAGGTGTACATAAACCACGTAATCCCAGCGCGCTAGCAAAGTCAGTTATGCTAGAAGCGTAAGGAGTTTGATTGACAACCTAACGGCCCATAGATAACGAATTAGCCTCTTTACCTATTGGTTAATGTTTATCTGGCCCCACCACGTCCACAGTTGATGGATTTTCATTCTTTTTTTTTGGTCATCATGCTCATCATCTTGTTCGCCACAAGGCTGCTGCATCTCTATAATGCTAACATTAACAATTTGAAACAAAAAAAATCCATACAACCTTTAATAAATGTCTTCACCAGAACCGTCAGCCCATGATGTCACAGATGAGCGGTGTGTCCAATGTGAACCTACCTCTTCGAGCCAGTGCTCCAAACCAGGTACAGTCTCTGAGAGGGTTTCCCTTCTGTAACTCATGGTTATGAGCTGTAATATTCTGTGTGTTGTGTGCAGGGGACCATCAATGCTCAGATGTTAGCTCAGCGCCAGCGTGAGCTGCTCAGTAATCACCTGCGGCAGAGGCAGCAGCAGCAGGTGCAGCAGGCCCAGCAGGTGCAGCAGGTCCAACAGCAGAGGAGCATGGCCATGAGGGCTCAGGGTCTAAACATGCCCCCCAACATGGCTGCCGGGGGCATAAGTAATGCCCGGATGCCCCAGGCCAACCCCCAGCAGTTCCCCTACCCGCCGAGCTACGGTACCAGTACAGGCCTGGCCTCGCCACCTCCTCCCACCAGCCCCTTCTCCTCCCCTCTGTCCCCCAGCCTGCCTTCTCTGCCCCCCAACCCTCAGCTCCACATGCATGGCACCTCCTCTTCCTCCACCACCTCCTCCTCTCAGATGTTGATGGGAAACACAAACATGATGGGCGGACAGTATGGGGCCGTACTCAGCCCCCAAATGCAGCACAGTGCCTTTCAGTTTCCCAACTCAGGTACTGCCTCCTAACAGCCGACACACACCATCTACAGCTGTGTGTGCGCGCCATGTGTCCATGTTGTGTCTGTAGTGGCCCTATCATCTGCTTTAGCAGTTCTCATTTGATTTTTTTTTTTTTTCTTTTTGCATAGGTTTGCATAATACTCTTTTAAAATTAAAATTATAACAGAACAACCACTTCATACAATGCGCAACTTAAAATGGTGCCTTGTAAGTTCAGAATTTCTCCACCAGAGGGCAACCTTTGAGCATTGATTAAAGCTCAGAAGAGACTGGGCTGACACAACACTTAATACAGATTGGCGTACTGTCGTCACTTATGATAATTAATTTCCCACATTGATCATTATTCTTATGTGTATATTAACCATTCCATCAATTTAACTACAGTTGTGTGTTCTTTCCCTATCATCCAGTGTCTTGTTTGTTGCTTGTGCATGCATGTAGCTTTGTATTGCTTGTTTAATAATAATAAAAAAAAAAAAGCATTTGTAACTGCCTGATCCAGTTACTTTTACTAACAGCATTTTGCTGAATACTTTATGGTTTCCTCTGCCTGATATTGTGACGGCCCTCCTACAGGTATGAGCCAGCAGACAGATGCAGGATTTGGGGGTCCGGGCACCCCTCAGAGCCCACTGCTCTCTCCTCGTATGACACACACTCAGTCCCCCATGATGCAACAGGGCCAAGGAAACACTGCCTTCCAGGGCTCCCCTGAGATGAACGGTTGGCCACAGGGAAATATGGCAGGAAATGGGTAAGAAAAAAACGCTGTGTACATTATTATATATACTTATATTTGTTCATAGTACCTTCAAACATGACTCCTTTCCTCTGCAAACTGCATAACCTAATTGTAAGTTTTCTATTCCGCAGTATGTTCTCACAGCAGCAGCCTTCTCCACAGTTCCCCCAGCCAAACAACAGCAACATGTTTAACGGCAACGGCATGAACCCCATGGCCAACAACATGGCAGCTGGGGGCATGGGTGCCATGGGCCAGATGGGGGCGCAGATGAGTGGCACGTCTATGGGTTCTGGTCCCTCCCCCGGGCTACCCTCTATGGGCCAGGAGCAGGTACACATTCATTGTATAAAAATGTAGTTATCAGTACTGTCTTATGCATGGACAAAAGAACTAATGACTTGGATATGCAGTACTACAACTTGATAGTTAGCAGAGGGCGCTGTGCTGTAGTGCTGCAGCAGTGAAGTAATTTGATGATGGCAGCTACTCTTTTTAAGCCTCATTGGATGTTGAGAGAAGGGCAGTACGAAGTAGAGTACAAGTATGGTGAGGTTATTTTAACTTTAAAAACATGGAGGAGCACTTAATGAAATTAAACAGAGCATTTCAGTAGTTTTAACCTATTTATGACACAAACATAATTAAGGTCCATTTTAACTTTTTTTGAAAGTTGTACATTTTTTAGCACATCCATATTATGCCTTTCTAGATTTTCACAGTAATCCTGGGACCAAGAAAACTAAAAGTACTTTCTCGAAGTTGCCTGCATATATCAGATCGTAAGAGTCTTAAGTGTTTGGGCACAGTTATTGAACTTACTTGCTGTGCTAGTAAATAATTTAGTCAACAGTCGGCATTCTGGTTCATGACTTGAGGACAATGATGTAATTAGCAGCGGGCACTTTAGAGCCCGACCATATAGACCATATAGACTGATATGTTTGGTCAGTGAAGTCATGGGCTAGACTTTTCAAACTTTGACCAACTTGTGTCTACCTGCTTTGTAACCAGAATAACATATTTTACTCCCTATTAACACACATATAATAAAATATGCCTTTATTTAAGATGTCATCAAAGCCCAAGGTAATTGTCTCTGGTGTTATCACTCGCATGTAGTGTCCACCACTGTTATCCCAGAGGCTTTTAAGTCCAATAAAGGCCCATTAATATTTAACCAAGGTGCTGTTGTTTGATTGTGTGCACTTGAAACTGTTGTAACGCACCAGTTTATCTGACAGCTGAGTTATGTGCTTTGCCGCTTTATAGAAATATATTGGCACTTAGAATTATTTCAATTATTTACTGTTAGACCATTAGTGCCCGTTTAAACCTTTACTCACTGGTTTTAGGGCAGACTATCTGTTCCTGGGTGACTACTTATTATTTAACATTAGAAGTTATGCTCTGTGTTGCTTTTACTGATAATATTAATCATGTTGACTTATTCCCATTTACGAAAACAGAAGTATGAGCCTCATACTTCTGTTCATAATCCGTAATTGCAAAATGTAATGTGTAATATAATTTTTGTTGTCACTTGTATTAGTCCATATGACCAAAAGCAAATTGAAAAGAAAGCTAAAAGTTTTTTCTCCACTCAATACCAAAGGCAAAGCCTCAGCAACGGCAGCCAATCATTTTTCAGTGTTAGTGCAGCCGTTGCAGGTCAGTGAGTGAATTCAGGAGGTTTTCAGCTGTCAAATGAGGTTTAGTTTGTCCATATACTAGGATTGAGCAAATTTGTGTAGAAAACCTAAACCGGGTGTTGAGGTTTTCACATAATAGCTGTTTTTTCTTGGGAAAACCAAATGTTGTAACTGTACCACTTATATTTTTTGTTTTTTTTTCTTGTGTAGAAATATTGTTGACCCTCATGGAGTAATGGACATGAATCTCAATGATCAGCTGGTGCAAGGAGCCCTTTAAGACTGTACAATTATGTAAACAACTGGCCCCTTGGATCAGCCCGGCCTCGCCCTGAGCACCCCCGGCCCAAGATCAAATGGACCCAGTCCAAAAAGAGGGTCGGGGAGCTCATCTCGCGCTGGCTCCCCTCAGAGGAGAGCCCCATATTGAGCCAGTCTGTCCAGCCGCATTCACCGTAGAGTGACTTACCGAAGGCCTCCCTCCTGGTGTGGGACATGACTGTAGGGCAGCGGCGCTGGGGTCCCTCCTGCTGATGAATGTATTCCTCTCTGTGGACTACGGCCATTCACAATCTCATCTCAAAATGATTTTCCACAGAGATCCAAAACAGCAGCAAAGACTCGCGTGACGCTGAATTATGAACGCAGCTCATGTAGTTAGCTGTTTAGCCTTTTGCTGTTCATGATGATTTTAACCTGATTTTATTCAGATGTTTTTGTTTACTTTTTCCCTGTGAGAATCAAATGATGAATGAAGATATGGTTGAAAAAACTGATCTTGAAAAACACTGCAGAATGGTTTGAGTGGAATGGTGATTTGTAAGATTAGATTAATTTAGTGAAGAGGTTTATATAGTGTATTAAATTAAGTTTTATTTTTCTGTATAGACTCATTTTAATTATTTTAGATGATTCTTTATCCTTGTAGCAATGAGAGAACTATTTCTAAAAGTGTGAACGAGGCACTTTTTAAAAATAAGTTTAACAGTTACAGTGGTTGTATTCTTTCTGAGAAGTCTGTAAACCTGATCAATGGAATATACTTTGGTCCTGTAGTTTCAGAAGATGTCAAAATCAAATACAATTACAGAGATTGTACATACGATGAGTAAAGCTTTTTCTATTTATTTTATTCCTTAAGGCTTCCCTGTCTGGTCAGATATGCTCTTGGTGTGGAGCTGGTTGTGGTTTTTTGGGGATGTGGTTAGGGGCAAGTGCAAACCTACGAGCCCTGGTACGGTAGAGACGGGGGCGAGGGGGGGTAACAGATTTGGGGAATCGGGGTGTGTGTGGTGTATACAGTGTACAGATTATCGCTTTGCTTCTTTGCCTTTAGCATAGAACACCACAAAAGCTTAAAAAATGACAGGACAAATTCAACACAGCCATACAAAAATCAAAAGTGTGCTTTCTATGTCGTCTGGAGCTGCTAGTTGCAAACTGTTTTTGGTGTGATGTAAAATGAGCAATAACGATTACTTGAGAATCTTGTGAGTTTTTTTTTTGTTTTTTTTTTTGTTTTTTTCCCTTTTTTGTATTTTTGTACAGGTTCCAGAATAAAAAGGACACATTTTTTGATCCACCTTTGGATGCAGTATTAAGAAAACTTTTTTTTTTTTTTTATTGCAGTTTGTACCAAGAAAGACTACACATCCACGCATACGTTCCTACATTCTCTTATGCAGCGCTGGAAGGACGGGGTGGGGGTAGTTTGATGTTGCGCTCTCCCTGCCTCCAGCAGTTCATTTATCGCCGAAGTCACTTAGCCATATTTTATGAGCTCAGGCAGTAAGTTCTACTACTATAAAGTGTTGCTCTCAGTTTGATCTTCACAAAATATTAAATCACTTTCTCTAACCTCAAATTTTCTGCAAAACTTTTTATATGAGCTATTTTAACCCAGGACAGACGTGGAGCAAGCCAAATATTCAATCTTTTCAATTGGATTCCATATCTTTGTTTTTGGCCCATGACAACAAATGTATGATGTCATTTGACAGGTGAGATGCATTGGAAAGAACCATTCTGAATGTATTGTCATTAAAGTCTATGGTGAAAGAGTAACATGCAAAGATGACCATTTTTGTTGTGAAATTACTAATTAGTTGTAGCAGAAGTCGCATACATTTTGATCATCACTTTTTGATAAATCTGATTGTAAAATATTGACAAGCTTAGCCTTTTTGAGCCATTTGAACGAGTGATTCACAAGCCCTTTGCAAAATTTCCAAAGATTGTCACCATTTTAAAAAGCCATGTGGTAGCAGTGCATTTTTTTAGCATTTATAATGAGGACAGGAGCAAATGCTTAAATTTTGCCCCCTTATATACTACAGCTGTTCAGGCCACTAAAACAGAACTATTTTTCCGCTTATGTGTTTTGGAAATGCCCTTTTGTATTGTCTGCCAATTTTAGAGCTAAGACGCAACGTTAAAATGCTAATAACCCTAGCATATTGCCTTAGATTGTCTGTCTTTGTTCTTGTACATTACACTTGTGTCTGTATAAATTTGTATTATGACTTGTGTACATTATTGAATGGTTGCTGAAGATGGTCACACACTATTTGTCTATGTCATTGCTCTTGTGTACTGGGCTTGGGGACTTGTTTTTTTTCCATTTTCTTGTCACTGTTGGGTGGAGCATCAATTAACTGAAGGGATACTGAAGCAATATGTAAAATACTATGGACTTTCTCATTGGAAAGCTTAACTGTTGTGTTTTCCCTCACGGTTTGGTTTTTCGGCATTGTTCACAAGAGTCACACTGTATGTACGTCCACCTTTGTACCTTTAGTGTGTGTGTGGGCGTTTTATGCAAAGTTAAGACATATAAGAGAAGTTCGAACCACAGTTATGCAAGTTGTGAACTAATATGGCTTCGCTGATGCTATTTGCCTTGTAAATAAAGAATTCTGTTATTGCAATAATCAGGTGTGGCTCTGCTTTTGTGTGGGTAAACCTCAGGGCACATGGTGAGGCTGTCCCAAAGCCAAGAGGTCCCAAAGCCAAGAGAACAAATACATTGGTGATTTGTTTATGGGCAATCATCTGGCTACAGTCTTTATTTTTCAGTGACTACAATAAAACAAACAAAATTAAACTTTTTTTTGTTGTTGTTTTTTGTTTTGTTTTGTTTTTAAATTGCCGTGTGTGATAATGTTACAAAGCTTGTTTATAATTAGAAGTTAATTCATAATTAAAATTAATTAGATCCCAGATGGAGACGGTGCAGCATAAAACAAAATAAGATAAGATAAGATAAGATAAGATAATCCTTTATTTGTCCCACAATGGGGAAATTGCAGTGTCACAACGCAAGTTACAGAAACAGTAGGAAAATAAGAGCATGCATCAAAATCAAGATAAATAATAAGTATTTACAATCAACTAAAAAAACACAACATTGTAAGCTAAGCTAAAAGGGTTAGGGTGAAATATAATTTGTTGTCAGTTTATTTACAACTTTAACAATTAAAATGTATGTCTAGAAATGATGACAACTTCATGTTTGGGAACATGTATGTGGAAGTGGCATAAAGTGTTTCTTTTTTCCATTATAGATCAGTTTTAAGATTTCATCACATTACTTTTTTTTTCTTCAAACTGGTAGAAGGTGCACGGACCCATAGGCCTAAATTGTTCAAAATTGTTGATTTAAATGAAAAGCCGACGCTTTGGCTCGTAAAACGCATTCTAAAAAGGCGACTCTCTTGTCGCTGGTTTATAATTCATGAATATAAATCGCGTCAGTAATGGTGAAAACTGAAACGATTGCTTTTCCTGAATTTTCACCATTGTCTTTTATGAATGTTGCAAAGATACCAAAACACTATTTTTATCACATGTGTAATTTACCATCATTAATAGGAATGCGTTTCCATTTCATTCATTCAGTCACGATATGGCCTCTATTGTTGTGTGCCTTCCTATTCACCACATTCAACTCATAACAAACCCGAGCCACCCCGATGAGGTCCCTTACATACAATCTGTGCGCGTGAGTGGGGGTCTTACATGGAAATGCATTAGGGAGAAAGCAGAGAAGTTAAACGTGCGGGCTGCGGGTGGGTTGGTCAGTGGAAAAGACGGTGTTCTAGTGGGTCATTGAGATGCATGAGGCTGACGGGCGCACTGGCCAATGAGGAGTGAGGCCGGACTGTATACAGTAGAGGTGCCCTCAGATGACCACAGAGCATCCCAGACAAGCAAAGAGGACGCACAAGATCTGACGCTTCAACCTGTGGATATGACACTCATATCTCAATAATTTTACACTTAGAAAAAAGGTAAGCGCTTTCCATCAATCCAAATCTAACCAGCATTTGTAGCATAGGCTGTTTTAAAAGTTTAGTAAATTATTGGAAGCGTTTTTATTGTGTCGTTACCCTATTTGTAATTTCAACTTTATTTCGGATCTGATACATCTGACCGCAAATGCCGCTCTAATTATTGCAGCATTAGAGCCTTTTTAAATACCATAGGATCATTGTAAAGTCTATAGTGCGCTTCATTAATGTTGACCTCTGGCCCGCTGTTGACCCTGATTTGTCGCGCTATTTACCGGCTGATTGGTTAAAAAACACAGGAACGTGCACTGTACCCTTGTTTTAAAGCACGGAGAACATTTTTGAGCGCACTGGGGTGGAAATATTGCGAAATTAGCTGCGTGGTCCAAAGGAAGGCACCATATTTGGCCAATATTGCAATGGTAGTTTTCTTTTAAGTGTAAAATGTATACGCCTTTACCAATCGGGTCAATAGGTCAAATTGGTGCGTAAAATGGCAAATTTAGAGTCATTGATTTATGTGCGGTGAAGCTCCTGTTTCCACTTTTAGTTTTCTTCCATTAAACTTTTATACCTCCCCCTTCTCCTGTTCTCTCAAGGACACTTCCAGTTCGCCTTGAAGTTTCGTCCTCTTCGCCATGTCCGTGTCCATGATGCCCCTGAAGACTTTCCACCCGGGTGCACTCAAGAGCAGCCCTGCCCGCGGTCTGTACCCGGCCCCTATGCCCCCTCACCCCTTCATGGACTTCTTCCCTCGCCCTCACAACCTTCTGCACCCGCTCAAATCCCTGGGACGCCTCGTGTCAGACGCGTCTTTTCATTTTAATGCGCAAAGTCCAAACGGAAATACTGCATTCTTAAACCAAAATCATCTTCTGCACGAGCACATGCTTAACCCGTACGTCAGTCAGATGCTGCCAGGGCACGCGCTGTATCCCAAACCAGAGGAGATGGCTGCAGTCGTGACGGAGCACGCGGCTGGACCTCTGTCCTCTCCGGACTTCAGAGGCAGTCCCTCCAGTGACAGGTCCTCCTCCACGGTGTCTTCTGCCACGGCCTCCCCGCCCAAAGACGCGCTCCTCCAGCTGAGGAGCAGCGTGGAGAGGACCCCCGAGAAAAGAGCCTACAACTTTAGTGAGGACGACCTGTTCATGGTGCTGTATGGATACTCTGGAGGCAAAGAGCGCAGCGCGGGACATGCCATTTCAGGAGTGTCTCTGATGAAGCACTCAGGTAAGACAACGCGCAACAGAAACACGCCATGCAAATTCTTTTTATAATTAGGGCAATAAAATAACCAAAATCGTTTGCTTTCTTTTATTTTCCAGTTTCTGAAAACCACGTGATTCCTTTGGACAAAGATTCACTTGATCTGCCAGAAGGTAAGCATCTTTATCAAATTCACTACAATTTTCTTTTCTATTATTATTTTCTATTATTTATTTATTTTTTTTTTATTTTTTTTTTCATTTAGAAGTTTTAACTCTTGTGTCACTGTAACCTAGGACTCTCCATCCAACAAGCGGCCTGGGGAAACGTGACGCACTGTGGAGTTTTCGCTGAGAAAAGCAGCATTCCTAAAGGCACGCGCTTTGGCCCCTTCCAAGGCAAAGTGGTCAACACCAGCGAGATCAAAACATACGACGACAACACTTTGATGTGGGAGGTAATGCGTATTATTATTATTATTATTATTATTATTATTATTATTATTAGTAGTAGTAGTAGTAGTAGTAGTAGTAGTATTTCATAATATAATCATTACAAATCATATAAACGCAAACGCTTATTTAACAGGTGTTTGAGAACGGCCGCCTGAGTCACTTTGTGGATGGGCGCGGGGGTTGTGGGAACTGGATGTCTTTGGTGAAGTGCGCGCGCTTCCCGGAGGAGCAGAACCTAACGGCGGTGCAGGTGCAGGGCCAGATCTTTTACGAGGCCTGTAAGGAGATCCGAGCGGGCCAGGAGCTGCTCGTCTGGTACGGAGACTGTTACTTGCAGTTTCTGGGCATCCCACTCACACTGAAAGACACCAGAGACGAGAGCACCGCCGTTCTTCCTACTGAGGGTCAGTAGATGAAAGAAATAATTAATCCGATGAATTACTACGTTAATATGTTCATTGAAATATACTAAACTTTTTTTTTTTTTACAGATACTGGGGAGGGTTTCAAATGCGACAGATGTGGCAAAGTTTTCGCCTATAAATATTACAGAGACAAGCACCTGAAGTACACCCGCTGCGTAGATCAGGGCGACAGAAAGTTCCCTTGCCATCTCTGCAACAGATCCTTTGAAAAGAGGGACCGACTACGCATCCACATCCTCCATGTGCACGAAAAACACAGACCACACAAGGTAAAGCTCTTCAGATGCGTAAAATAAATAGTGTAAATAGTCCCGGTTACGCACAATCATTAGGCGTAAGACAGGCCTTGAGAAAGTGCTGAAAGGACAGCTCCTCAGCGTTATATTTTGTTTCTAAAAATTATGTTAACATTAAGTTTGCATAAAATAAATGAATTAGATAATAACAAATCTGTTTTCCTGTCCAGTGCTCTGTTTGTGGAAAGAGTTTCTCCCAGTCCTCGAGTCTCAATAAACACATGCGCGTGCACTCCGGAGAACGACCCTACAAGTGCGTCTACTGCAATAAGGTACGAAATTATCATCATTTTGTTCTAATTTTCATAATATATCACATTCATCAGAACTGCTTTATTTCGATTATTAACTCGTAACGGCACAGTTTAAGCCGCTTGTGCAGTGGTGGGATTTAGGTCATTTCCGTAATTAAAAATTCATCCCTTTATTAGTTTAGGAGAAGGCCTAAGTGCGGCCTGTGGGATCTCGCCCCCTCCGCACTCCACTTAACTTATTTTGAAGCCGTGTCATCTCAGTCCCATTTAGCGCGTCCTTGTTTCATGGCGCATTTGGCCGGAGCGCCTATGTATTGTGTCCCTCCTCGGGCACGCTCCTCGGACACACTTAGAGGCTAATTACCGCCAGACGTACACCCATCCCATTGTGCGCCGCGGCCCACTTAAAAATTTACAGCTTTGGAATGAGCAGAAGTTTTTTGTTCTGTCTTCTACAAAAACCCTCCCCTTTTTATAAACCTAGACTAGGGTTTGTTGAGCTCATTTTCTTTCTTCTTGACAGAACAGTTAAATGCAAATGGCAAAGCTCGACAACTGTTGTTTATTTTGTTCAAGTTTTGTCCGAATTCCTATTCTGTAATATCTGTAATATCAGCTAAATATTGGTTTAAGAGCTTGAGCCTAAAAATAATAATAGCCTAATAATAAACAGCCTGCTTATGCGCCATATTACGCGTAAAGCAAAACGTGTGCCCCAGCCTAAATAGGCCTAAATAAATAAACATAAGCTTGCAGTGTTTTTCTTAAATGATGACTGAAATCCTTTTCCCTATCAAGGCCTTCACTGCCTCTAGTATCCTGCGCACACACATCCGCCAGCACTCGGGAGAGCGGCCGTTCAAGTGTAAGCACTGCGGGAAGGCCTTCGCTTCTCACGCCGCTCACGACAGCCATGTCCGCCGCACACACGCCCGGGACAAGCCGTTTCCTTGCGACATGTGCGGGGTCTCTTTCCAGGAGGAGCAGGAGCTGAAATTCCACTTAAAAAGTCACAAGAGTAAGTTTGCCGTTGCTATTTAAATTGGATAATCTGAATGCGTAATTTGGATAGATTTGAAATGAGAGGTTTAGTTTTACTTTATTCAGAGGAGAGCTATTAAACGTAAAATATTTATTGCACCCAATATATTTTAAAAGTGTAATTATAAATCTTGTTTTATTATGTTTTTGCAGAAAGACAGCTATTGGAGCAAACTGTGATTCTTCCACCTTCTCCTCAGAATAAAACACAGAAAAGCAGCAGTCCCAATTATGGCTACACGGGACTCACAGTTATCAGCCCAGAATACAGGCCTTGGAACTAAACACTGTAAAACCAATGTACAAATGCCACAATATTGAATTTCTTATTTATTAACTCCAAATGTCAATTCTACTAAACTGTTTTAGTTGGCTCAGAGTTTTGTGTTTTAATGGTAAATTTATTTATAATTGTGTTGTTTTGTTGCTCAAAGCTGCCATTTTCTGGGCTCTGTGTAAATACAATGCTTTATCTAAATTATTATTTCACTTTTATTTATGACAAAGGCTTAAAAAGCAGCACTGTCTAAAAGTTATTGTGTAAAGACGTATATTATTTATGTAATATATTTTTATGTAAAACTGTAATTGCAGCCATTTTTGTCATGACCTTTTTGTGATTAAAAATGAGCGCATGATAATTTCTCTTCACATTTTTAAATTTTTTGATGGATTTTGTTCATGTAGTTAACACTGAGTGACATCGCTACTCATCACATAGGCCAATAAAAGCAGTTTGCATGCTTCTACTGAAAATGAACGAGCCCCAGTGGACCCAATGAATGACAAAGCAGTACTGCAGTGAGGTGGTAGGTCCTGTGCACAAAGAAGCTGACATCTGCCTTCACCCTGTCACCAACTGCCTCACATGTGTTACCTTCAACCGTCTAGATCTGTATCAGACTTAGGCAGAAATAGTAAAATATATATATAAAAATAAATATATAATTCACGTTGATGCACAAATGTCATTGAGAATAATTTGTGTATTGCTTTTGATTTGTTGAATTTTGGGGTCAAACAGTGAGGGTCCAGTCTTTGTTATTTGACCTTTCGGCCCCGGGTCGACACACTTCACACTGGGGGGCATGTCGTCTGACAAACTGTGGCTTGAACATTATTTAGTGCACACTGAACAATGCTTTGTGTCATGTAAAGTTAAGTTATTGCGCACAAATGAGAGGCAAGTGAAATAAAATATAAAATAAAATATCTGAGGAGGATTAAATGTCCAAGGGGTAAGACTTATATCTAACATTTTATCAACATTTGACCTATTTTAAATTAGAAATATCTTGATAAACTTAAATCTTACTAATCATCTTACAAGATAATTATTTCCAATGCAATTTTTATATTTTGTACCTTTTTCCTTTATGTCTACTGACTTAAATCATAGCATTAATAAAAATTATAATACTTTTTTATAGGCTCTCTTACAGTGCAAATTGAAATGATCAAGTATTTTAGACAAATGAGAGACATTTGGATCCCTTTTGTAGCTCCACAAAATATATGTATTGACAAAGTTTTTGAAAGTTTTAGACATATTATGGTCCAAGTTATACCTATACTAGTACTTTTAATTATATATGCAGTACAGTGTACACTTAACCAATACACAATATACACAATATCAACCATCTTATTTCCTATGCATGGGCATGAGAGCCGTCCAGCAACAGTCCAGTCCATCCTCCCTTCTATAAGACCACATGTTTGTTTTCTATACCGGATGGACAGCAGCCTGGAAGGTCAGGGGTCAGCTCCTCTCCCAACATTTAACTGCCTCCCCAGCATTTCAAATAGTCCTAATGTGGATGCTTGAACAAGTGTAGATCAGCCTATATTGGCCTGGGCCCCTCCCACCTACAGTATAAAGCCCCCACAGACTGGCTTTGTAAAGGAGAGAAACTCCCCTCTGTGGTTTTTGGGTAGCAGAGGGTGGAGAGGAGACAAAGACATACAAACAGACAGAAGGACGAGAAGGTGAATGAGCTGCCACTTTGAAGATTGTTAGCGAGCTTTTATTAGCACCTCTCTGATTGGCTGATTTAGGAGTATGGAAGAATTTTTGTAGCACAGTCGTTTATACTCATTGATTTGTAACTTAATTCTCTGGCAACTTCTCTCCAAAGACCAATCTGTGGCTGTGTAATCATTTGATATGAATAAAAAGCATTGCATTAGTGGATACTCTACTGACTGTGGCTATTCCCTCTGAGATGTTATGATGGGGAATGATTTGACGACTTTTAAATTTACTGTTTATCAATGGTAGGGTGATTTGAGTACTTCTACCTGAGTAACAGTCTGAATTAATAGCACACTAGTACATTTTTGGCTACTTCTCCTTGTATAAACTAGCTATTGAAGAGCAAAAAATGATCAAATATTGCAAATCGTTAAGCCCTGGCTTGTACAGTAAATTCATTGATAATTAGGGGTACATACTCATTTAAATGGCCCATATTTTCTGATCTATGTTATAATGTTATTTCCTCATCAAAAACACTCCTGGAGTTGTGTTTTGTTTCATTCATACATGTTTAACACACAAATTCTGAATATTTAGGTGGAGTTCTTTTGTCAAACTGAAAACACTGTTCCACTCACTGCGATGTCATGTGATAATACAGGAAGTGCTCCACTGTGTTTTTAAACTCCATACACCTTCACTTGAATCATTTGGGTGATTTCAACCCTGGAATTCCCTATCTCTACTTAATTAAAAATAAAAGGTAGCTGTTAACCTGAAAGCTACCACTACATGGCATAACAAGATGACACAGAGCATTTTTGAGCTCAGCTTTGAGGTAATAACATTTTAAAGCTTGCAAGAGTCAATTTTGCATAAATATAGGACCTTTAAGTTCTTTAATAATTTGTAGGTAAATACCCTATATCTGTTTGATACAAACAGAAGTTTTTGTAGATACAGTGAAATTGATAAATTGGTGGTATTGGGGAGGGCATCTGGCTTAAATCAGTGCACACAAGGAGGCAAATGTCTGTCTGTGTTGACCCCAGACAGCAGCATGAGCTAAAATCCACTGTGCTAAAGATGGCCTATCTTTTATGCACAATAGGACAAGATTTGCAAATGTGTTTTTTATTCCATTCACCACATTCTGTTGCTCTGTTTGAGTAGAGGATAAAGTCATCATGTCTCCTTCCACTGCTCATCTGCTAAGCCAGTGGAGCTGAGTGGTCCAGTGCTCTGATGTATTAGGCTGTATTGATCTCCTAATAGCTGTCAATAGTGTGTGTGTGTGTGTGTGTGTATAAGTGTGTGTGTGTGTGTGTGTGTGTGTGTGTGTGTGTGTGTTTGCCTGCGTGCTGGGCTGATGTGGAGGCCTCTGTCCACAGTGAAACAACCACCGCAGCTCTCAGCCCATCTGTGCTCCTGTCTGCAGCAGCTCAGACTAAAGCTACACTGCGGTTAACATGGAGGGTGAGGCTGGAACTTCAGAGTTTACTTTTTTGTGAAGAAAGACATCATAATATTATGTGGGTTGTTCAATTAAATGAAATCTCAGGGGACTGTCAAGCCTTTTACCTTAAAGTCATACTTCAGGCCAAATCACACACATTAATATTTAAAAGTGATTTATAATGCACATCTGTGAAATCTAATACCAATTCTGCTTGAACATAATAATAAAAATACAGTTTGAAGTCCTAGGCTTTACAACAATGTTCTATATTTTATTCACAGTTGTTATAGCAACTAAGATTTCAGATAATGTAAATATTAAAATAATGTAGAACTGATTGATTTTCAAATCAAGGAAGATTAACTCAGATTAGCTGACCAAAAGTATCAATATGTAATAATACTGAAATATATGATATTCATATATGCATTCAAAACACACAATATTTATTTTGAATTCATAGTTTCTGGCAGCGATGCTCATTTTTAATGACTCTGAAACCCATGAATATAGTATAACATAACATAACATAACATAACATAACATAACATAACATAACATAGTAATATTAGTAATACAGGTGATCATAGAAAGCATTACACTTAATTCCTGCTCTTCAAAACCTTGTACATTACAAATTACAGTACAATTTGATAATTACATTTCTCCAAAACATGACTTTTCTCCTAAATACACATATAAACATGTAATCAAAACAACCATTGTAACTTCAGTCTTTCCTTCTCTTGACCCTATTTTCTTGACTTGGGCCTTTATCATCACTAGAGGACATTTGTATTTGAATGGCTGCACTCCTCTGTGATGATCTACTTGTCTTCTTACATTCATTCATGTGTTTCTACATCATCAGATCTCTTTCTGTGCTCAGAACTCAGATCAAAGGCCGTCTAAATCTCCTCCATATTGCCCCGTGTGGTAGTGGTGCATGTCCTGTAGGTGGATGGTGAGGCGTAGAGAGGGCAGATGGCCTGATCCTCTTCTGTGGGGGTGGTGAGCTCCAGTGCAGTCCCCAGAGACAGAGCACATATTTGGGCTGCACCCTCCTCCCCATATCCTGCTCTCCTTATCCTTACTGTACTTCCACATACAGTACTGTGTCCATAACAGGTTTCTAAGAACAGATAAGTATTTCAAGTATCATTGAAAATTAACACTGTAGATCTATGTAAAGGCACTGGTCCTAAACCGCAATTAGGGATGTAATCGTTTTACGATTACTGTGCAAAAAAAAAAAAAAAAAAAAAAAAAAGACATTATGATTTTATAGTTATTTACAATGACACCATAAATTTTCTTTAATTCATAGCTTGTCTCTTTTTTTTTTTTTTTTTTTTTTTTCTTGTCTCATATGAGCCTTCCTCTGTGACCACCTTTACAAAATCAAACTTCTGGATGGAAAAGTAAGTAATTATAACATAAACAGCCAGATAAAAAACACTTTACATTTAGGTCTACTTAAGAATTTATATTCCAGATTGTAATGATTTTGATCAGTTATTTGTGGTCCTAGTATTTTGTCATCTGTATAATAAAAATTATTGATGAACTGGATAATTAATGTTAACATTCAAAATGCCTATATTTACCTCACCTCTTATCCCTGTTTTTGTTGACTTTTATGCAAAGCACTTTGATCACCTTAAGTTGTTATAAATGCACTATATAAATAAGCTATTGAAATCAAACTGAAATTTATATATTGGACAGGCCAGTCTTACAGTCCAATGCAGATCATTGATGTAGTCTAACCAAATCACTTTGCAATGGTGGAGAATCTTCTTAGGCAGAGGTTTTCAATTTGTGGCCCCGTCTTGTCTCCCTACTATTCATAAAACCTGGAAAGCCCATTTTTGAGAGCACTGTTTAATTAAAAGGAAACGTATTTGTTGTAGTAATTTGAGGAAATTATAACATTAAAAAGATATATTTTATTTCCGATTGTTAATTTGTGAATGCTGATTTTTCATCACTCTTAAACCTGTGGATACCTAGAACTCCCGAAAACACTCCTACATTCAATTCTTTAAGCTAAATTAACCGTTAACCTCTCCTCACTACACCCTTGTAATTGCTTAGAAATGTATAGGGGAGGAAAATGCTATTAAGCCCCACTATCAGAAATATGTGATGGGCTCCTCCCTTAAGCCAATTCTAATGCATGTTGGTTAACATGTGTGATTGTGATTCATGGTGTTAGAAAGTGTTATGGGGTCCCTCTCTGCATGTGCCACACTTTACAATACTTCATGGGGTTCTATTTGTGTGTCCTTATGCGCACGACGGTTGTGAGGAACCCAACTGTTACTCCTGTGGGTGATGGAGCTGAGCATAGAGAAGGAGAGGCAGAGGAGAGGTTACACAAGTGTCCTCCCTCAAACACACACTAACATAACATTTACACACATACACAAGTACGATGAGTTTAGTTAAAGTTACGCTATTTACTGATCTATGATATAATGTTGTTTCCTTATCAAAAACATACCTGGAGTTGTGATTTGTTTCATTCACACATGTTTAACTCACAAATTCTGCATATTTAGGCTGAGTTCTTGTCTCAAAAAGAAAATACTTTGTTCCACCTTGTGATGTAATGTGGTAATACAGGAAATGTGCCACTGTGTTTTTAAACTTCATACAGCCTCACTAGAATCATTTGGATAATTTTAGCCCTAGAATTGCATAACTGTTAACCTGAAAACAGCTTTATGACCTCACAAGGTGGAACAGAGCATTTTGAGCATGTGTGAATAAAACAAAACACAACTCCAGGTATGTTTTTGAGGCGGTAACAACATGTTAACATGGCTAAAAGCTCACAAAAGTCTGTGAGTTTGTGTAATATAGGACCTTTAAATTACTCCTTTACTCCTTTCATTACTATAATTATTGTCCAGCATTTTAAAACAACCAAAATCACTACAAAAAACATCATAAACACATTATATTTTTATGATACCATATTTCCCAGCCTAAATGCATCTTTAAACCCTGCAGTATTGCAGTATTTAGTGATAAATCATGTCCATGTAAATCTTTGGTGACAGTTTCCATGTGGAGTGTGCTGCTCCTGCAGAGAGGCTCTCCATTCACAGGCGATGTCCCTCTCCACAGGGAGGACATGTCAGAAGACCCTGGGGTGTCCCTGTGATACTGTGGGACAGGGAGGACAGTGGACCCCATGCAGCTGCAGCTCTATACAACAGAAAAGACACACTGCTGCATGTGAAGACAGAGCATGTGAAAGTGTAAGGGACTGCCAAGACCTGCAAGACCACAAAGCACTTATAATAACTATTTAAGTATATTGTTTCTACTGGAGAAATGGCATGATTTTAGATTGTATTTTAGATGTGATATTATTATAAGTGTTATTTATTTGCAAAAATAAATTGAAATTGATTGAATTTACTGAGTTATAATGAGTACAGTTAATATGTAGATTCACAGTGTTCTGTTCTGAATATGGGAGGATGATTTGCTGAAGATGCTATAAGGAAAAAGGAGTAATTGGGAAAACTAATAATAAAAAATATTTTATTAAAAACCTTTATTTCCAAGGAATCTCAGACTGCCTGTACAGAGAAAGCAAAATCAGTTATCTAAAATAAAAAAAAATACACACTAAATAGACCATAATCAACAATTAAAAGTCTGTCTAAATCAAAACTGTCTTTAGTTCTGCTTTAAAAATCTTTACGTCACAATGCTGAGAAATATACATATATTTTGAGTATAATGTGCAAAGCTGAATGAATGAAAATCTGTACAATTCTTCTTATTACTGACAGTCATTTTTTCATACTCACATTTGCACTTTTTTTCTTTCCTATGCAGAGTGCACCTATAGCTCCAGTGTGGGTGGAGCTGTCCTCAGGGGAATTTACAACATATGGAGTGAGCAGGGGCCACATGCAGCCCCACGCACTCATGAGGGGACGGCTCTGACCCTGTTGTTTCAGTTAATCCTGAATAAGCTCTGCATGTATGCTCACACTCACAGGCTGTACACATCCACTGTCAGAGAGCTAGCATCACAAATACACACAGCTTACATTAAGAAAAGATGTAAGATTTTTAAGTGTTGCTGAGTGATAAGAGACAGGAGGGTTAAGGCTAGACAAGTACTATATTATACTCTTGAAAGCTGTTTTATTGTTAACAGTGGATATGTATATTGAGAATAATAAATAGAAGGAAGTAGTTTTAGGGCATCTTTTTCTTGTATTCAGTTGATAACCTTTCCTTTGGGAATTTAATAAAATACTACCTTCTTTACAGTGCAATGAGGATGTGCTTTGTTACTGAGAAAGGAGCTGTTTTACATTCAACACACTGAAATGCCGACTAACACCTCACCTTTAAAAACAGCAAATATGTTTCTGGATCTGAATCAAAGTAGAAAACAAAATATACTTTTTTTTACTTTTTAATTTCCCCTTCTAAAACTACAAGTCTGAACTGTGCGTAAGTTAGTAGATACAACACAGATGATTGATTTCCTTACAGTCCAACATGAGCACAGTAACAATTACCACAAACAAATCCTGAAAATGTATGCACGTAAACGCCTGGACATGCAGAAGATAACACAGAGAGAGCAGTGAGGCCATAATCATCAATATGTAACTCACTTCTAACATGAGACAAGGACTTAGGGGCAACAACTCATGTACCAGCTAGCTACCTCTTTTCAAAGCCTACCCCTGATTCAACAGAGCTAGTTAATTTCTGCATCTGTTTATAGGCGGCCATTTGCCCAACAACATGCACAATACGCATAATTGGCTCTTATGAGCTTTAAGCCATGTTATAATGTTGCTACCTCTTCAAAAACATGCCTGGAGTTGTGTTTCGTTTCGTTCTTGCTTGGGCAACCCTTTCTTCTGTCTCCAAAGGTCAAAATGCTCTGTTCGACCTTATGATATCATGTAGTGGTAGTTTTCAAGTCAACAGCTACCTTTTATCTTTAGTTTAGTAGTAGAGTTTAAAAACACAGTGGAGCCCTTCCTGTATTACCACATGACATCATAAGGTGGAACAGTGTTTTTTCTGTTTGAGAGAAGAACTTCTAAATATGCAGCTTTGTGTGTTAAACATGTGTGAATGAAACAAAACAATAACATAGATCAGAAAATAGGGAAATATGGGCCATTTAAGACATGATGTAGCATGTAATTATCAGATTAGAACATGTGAATATACTGAAGACTTAATTTAGGAATCATAAGGTTAAAGTTTACTTGAAATAAAAATGACAGACCAATAGTCTATAAAGTGACATGTTAAGGGTCAGATGTACTATTATCTCCAGACTGGCACACTCCTGTTGTTCACGGGACAATTGACCGTGACCAGCAGCAGCCCATAATGGCCTCTGGGGGTCAAAGGGGAGCCCGTCCTGGAGGGTCCCGGGGTGCTCCATTCAATTCAAACTGTTTAAGCACTTGATGAGATTAGATACATATCTCAAAGCTTTATACCTCCATTTGAAAAGACAAAAACAGCTAAGTCAAGAGTCCTGAGAGGATAAGGTGGGGAAATTATGACACCAATGAGGCAAAACATTATGACCAGTGAAGTGAGAAACAACATCAAGGCACCTGCTAGTTTGTGGGACTTAGATTGAGTATTCAACCTGATAGATGCATGGACAGGGCAATTGTATTGGCTAAACAACTGACACAACTGGTTCAAAGTAGTAAAGTACATTTTATTGATCCCATAGAGAAATCTGACCTTTGCATTCAACCCAGTGCATTCAGTAAAGTTGGGGTACCCGGGTGTACTTGGATCGGGGTGTAACCTACTGTGCTTTTTTTAGTACAAACACTGCATGGTCCAACCCAAATCACAAGACGAAGCTGTTATCAAAGATACAAGAATGCACAGGCCCTACCTTATTTTGCCTGTTGAATATTACTACCAATACTAGACTGAAGAACATAGATCACAAATTGATGTATATTATAACACAGTATGCCTAAGAGCATCCACCTTCACTGTTTCCCTGAGTCATGATGGCTCTTTGACAGTGGAGCTGAAAGACAAATGCCCCCGGTCACCTTTGAGCATGTGTTGAAACATTCATGAACCCTTATGACCCTCTTCCTCACCTAATGTTCCCTAACAGGGCTTTATGACTTAGCCCTAGCCTAGCGCCACCTCACTACTCCTTTCCCGGCATCTAACTCTTTAACGTCCCGCGACCATGTGCCCTTTTAGCCCTTTCAGCGATTCTCCTTCCCCTCGTTTAGTAAGTGACTTGACCAGACTAAAGATGGCTGCAGCAGCACTTAGCTTGATTACCAGGTCAACGCGATGGTCAGACTGCAGGTAGTGGTCAGTGGAAGTTGTCTCTCAGTGACTTTGCAGCACTGAGGTCTAGAGATCCCTGGTCGTGCTTCACGTGTGGTCACTGACGGGGCTTTGTAATTGGACGCTCGGAGCATTGATCTGTTAAGATTGTCACTTTAAAGAAGAGCCGCCATTAGGGTGGGAGCTTTGACAGTTGATATCAACATCAGTGGCTGCTGTGACAGGTTTGGAAATGACAAGGGGATAGGGTTTAGTAGTGTGCCCACTTCAGACAACTACAAATGAACAGGATTAAGCAGGACCTATTAAAAATCTACATTTGGGATTCTCATACACTGGTTAATTGCAAAATACCTTTTTTCCTGGGTTCTCACAAAAAGATTTTAGATGGCTATCCTGATTCTATTAGTTCAGGTAATAGCTAGATGTTTTGCTGTCCCAGAGTAGAATCAAATCACTTATTTCTTGCAACAAAATAGAAAAGTGGAGTGGAACTGTTAACAGTTCTAAAATGCCCATTAAAAAGAAGCGTGGTCCAATTTTTGACTTCCTCAAATAGGACACTTATGCTATGACATTTGTATTATTTTATCTTAATAGAAATTATAATGCATCAGTTTTTCAGTTTCTGGACATTCAAAGATGCTTTACAGAGCATTATTCATTCACTCCACACTTGGTGGTGGTAAGCTGCTATTGTAGCCACAGCTGCCCTGGGGCAGACTGATAGAAGCGAGGCTGTCAATCCCAGTCTCAGGACACTGTTGATGTGAATTGCCTATTTATTTGTAGCAATAAAAGTAAAAAAAAAAAAAAAGATAAAAGAAGATAAAAGTTGATAGGTAAATTTAAAACAAGAACGAACACTGCAATATGATCTTGACAAAAAATATCAAATTAAACACCAGATTTAAAATAAAATGAAGTACTTGAACCAACTCCAGACTGCATTTACCTCAAGTATCTTTTAGTCTCTATTGAGCAGGTGACCTTATCTTGTCATTGCTCTGTCTGTGTGTGTCCTGCTGCTGTTCCTCCACTGGGACCGGGACCTATAAGCACTATATGTTTTACTGCATCCACCGGCCTCCCCACCATGTTAACCTCTATGCAATGGAAAAAAGCCATATGCTAAGTGGACTAGCATTACAGCTCTGGTTACCGGGTGCACCGCCGGGCCCCACACACACCAGACTCAGGGGCCAATAATGTGAGGGCCCCCATTGATCTGTTTGTGTCTTTCTTAACAATTTCAAACACATGAGATGTATCTGAGCCCACACAATCTTCTGATGGCCATTGATTCATCTGCTAACACAAGGCTATTAATTAGAAGTGGTGATCAGGTCTGCTTTTTGAATCTAGATTATCAAATGTCCTACAGCTGTATGTGCAAGGTAGATAGATTATACAAAAAGGAGACACAAGAAAGAGTAATGTTCCTCACAAATAATTTTGAAAGGAACATCATTATAACTGAAGGAGCGCTGCAAGAAACACACATGTTCAAATCCTTAAATATTGTCAAAGCTTTTGCCACTTGTAGACTTAATTCAGTAAGACAGTCACACTGTAAATTAGTATTACTCTATAGAAGTAAAGAATCGCATTTGGAAACTAATCAGAACTAAGTTACTCAAGTAAATGTATTTGAGTACTTCAAACCTCTGTATGATGTATGTAGTATTGACTGGGTTAGTACTGAATATGGATACGGTAAGATGCACTCCACATTTCTTATAATCTTTTTTTTTTTTTTCAGAGAACTCAACCAAAAGTGCACAGCTCGGCAACTCTTTTATAATTCTTTCATGGGGATGTGCTGACTCCTGCATTCTCCTATGGATTTGTAAATTCAATACTTGTGAATATTTGTCTTACAACCGCAGGTCATTTGCAGTTTCTCTCTTCTTAATGTTGAACCAGATCCTATTGTGATGCTTTATTTTGCTTGCTGCTTGGAATAGGAAGGAAGGTAGATTAAAGGGTTGCTAAATTGTCAGATATAAAGAGTACATACCTTGCCCTTGATCTAGAGCTCTCATAATTTACCTGAACATTGCTCTAAATGATGTTATGTTATTTAAATTTCATTCTATTGGTTATATGCAGTGTTGCAAAGCTGGTGCAAGAAACACAAATGTTCATATCATTTCATATTGTCACCATAAAGTTTTTGTCGCTTGTAGACTTACTCACAGTGGAAAGAGTAACTACAACTTTTACTCAAGTAAGAGTACTGTTACTTCAATAATACTCAGGTAGGCTAGTATGATGCTAGAAAAGTACTCTGAAAAGTACAATTTCTTTAAAAAGTTACCCCATCTCCAGCACTTCTATTAACACAGTAGACTTTTATGTTCACAGGCAGGCAAATGGCAGAGGTGCATTATGATATATGCATGTGTATAAAAAGTTACTAAACTTAAATAATATATGTATACTTCATGACATCATTTTACAAGGGGTCTCACACATGAGCTGCCGAGCCTTGAGCTGCAGATCAATGTGTCTGAAGAAGGCTGCCGTTACATTAATGGTCTACATCAACTTAAGAGGCACTTCCCAGAAGACCTTGCTGCCCACACTCAAATACAACTGTAGAGAAAGAGAAGACAGGGGTCAACAGGAATGGTATGAGTCCTTGCTGGCTTCTGTTTAGTCAAGACTACAACAGTTCGGCCCAAGTCATGGAAGTGAAGATTTAATTTCCCTTAAAGGTTCTATATTTACACAAAATGGATTCTTGTGATCTTTAAGTTATGTTATAATGTTGTTACCTCATCAAAAACATATCTGGAGTTGTTTTTTGTTTCAGTCAAACATGTTTGAGTAATCCTTTATTATATGTCTATCTCCAAAGCTCAAAATGCTCTGTTACACCTTGTGATGGCATGACATGGTAGTTTTCAAATTAACAGCTACCTTTTATATTTTTTTCAGTAGAGATTGGCAGTTCCAGATCTGAAATTATCCAAAGGATTCTAGTGAAGTGGAGTTTAAATAAACAGCGGAGCGCTTCCTGTATTACCACATGACATCACAAGGTGGAACAGGCTGTTTTCTTTTTGAGAGAAGAACACAGCCTAAATATGCAGAGTTTGTGAGTTAAACATGTCTGAATGAAGCAAAACACAACTCCAGATATGTTTTTGATG
This sequence comes from Taenioides sp. WSHXM2023, assembly GCA_029959045.1. Classification (NCBI taxonomy): domain Eukaryota; kingdom Metazoa; phylum Chordata; class Actinopteri; order Gobiiformes; family Gobiidae; genus Taenioides; species Taenioides sp. WSHXM2023. The sequence continues at coordinate 33,163 of CM057105.1, read as the reverse complement.
AGGAAACAATATTATAACATAGATCAGAAAATAAACAGGAAACATCTGATTGCACAACGTTATTAAGACTTGTGGCCATATCATTGACCAGGGACATCAATACTCAATAGCATCAATAGCAGGATAGTACATGGCACCTCTATCTATCATAATGTCTGTCAGGGGTAAGACTGCGACATCGCCTTAACACAGTCTCTGATCTACCACACGCTGACTGCTTGCATTAAAGCCCAAATTAGCTCCAATGATGAGGCTGTTGTTTGTAGAGGTCCAGGTGGAGTGGACGAAGGTCCCCGGGGAGCAGGGTTCAGATGGGACACTTGTTCATGCTGAGGACCTCCTGTGTATAGACCAGCTCAGACACAGGGCTGGCTAATGTGTAAAGGCTATTCGCTGTGGCATGAAAACCGGTGAGCTGAGAAATGCTTTGTGAGGGACTTCAGAGGAACAAAACAAGTCGACAGCGTTCATTTGTTATGCTGACGTAGGAGAGGTTTAAGGTGCTACTTTTGATTAGTATTTACTCTATATTGCTATGATTAACAGTTTCCCTATACCATATAAGACTTATATTAACTACTTAACATTGCTTGATTTATGCCATTTGTCTGGTTGCTCATGTCACTTTCAATGTGAAACTGCCCTTAGTCTCCTCTTGTTCTGATTGGTCAGTTGTCAGGGCCAAAGGTTGATTTATTGAATATCTGGACACCATCAGAGTTTCCTAAAATAGCAGAGGTTAACCTTTAAGTGTTTATTTAGGCCAGATCAGGTGTCACTAAAGACCAGCAAGGTGTTTGTTGCTAACTGGTATTGATGCTAATTTTATGTTAGAAAAAAGTATACAAAAAGTATACAGTGTAGAAGTTATATTCTGTTGACAACAAATACACTTTGTCTAGACATTTAATACACACTGCTGTTTCGCTGGACATGAGGCAATTAAAATCTGACAAATTGCACATAATTTGGTTATTTTCTTTCCTAGGACACATGTATTGTGCTTTTAGTATATTACACTTCAAGATTGGCCATATCTAATGACACATTTTTAATTTTCAGGTCGAAATATCTCCAAATAGCTCCTGAAATTCCTCTGAAATAAAATCAAAGTTTACTTCTGGTGTAACAGTTCAAATGAAGAGTTTGCATTAACATCTTATCACACACCTTTCAGCTCTCTGATTGGCTGCCTGTGCTGATCACATGACCCCATGCATCTTGGCTGATCTGTGCAGTTTCCCCTCTTCCCCTTCGCCATGTTCGGGCCCAGCACCTTATTGATCCCAATGAGTAAGTTAATAAGCTTTAGACTCATTTATCAGCAGGGTAGAGACTGGAACTGCACAGGCCAGGCTTAATCAAGTCATCAGGGGCCGTCAAGCATGAACACAGTAATTAAAGGAAGAGGGAACATGGGCACGGAGAGAGAGGGAGAGGGGAGACGCTGTGAAGAAGACCTGAAGGGGCAAGCAAGGAGATAGGGAGCAGCCATTTATAAAGACACATGTTTAAAGCCATCCGTCTTTTAATACCATAAATACAGTGGACATTAATCTGGACTTAGTTAATCAGCAGCTGAAAAACAATCGAACAGGTGATCCAGACACTGCCCCCATGACAGTCCATTCATCCAAACTGCACCACAACAAGCCTTCTTCTTCTTAATGACACAAACAAAGCCCAGGAAATCACCAATAATCATCATCATAGACCCCAGTATTTCAGCAGGACGCAGGCAGGGAGGTAGTCTCATTTGGAGCAAAGAGGAGATTTACAGCAGCTCTGTGAAGGATGGAACAGAACTGAAGCCATCCGTTGTGTCAACAAGCAGAGGAGAAAGGCCCAGGAAAACTCTAATAAGGCTGATTTAGAGGGTGCTATGGGCAGATGAATGGTGGGTATGTGGTGTGGAGAGGTCAGGGGCGCACATGTAGGTATGCTGTCAGACGCTCATTTCACTAAAGGGGCAGTAGGTCAAAATGTGTTAGCCTAAAAGTGAATTAGTTGACCTTACTTGAGCCATTATTACCTAAAAACCATCACACCAGCTGTCCTTCAGACCTCGGATTAAGATAGACTGATCTGATCAGTCATTTCATACTACATATTGGCAGAAGAGATTTATAGAGTAATAAATATAGGGGAAAATGCTTGTAATTTGCAAGTCCTATATCAAACAAAATTGACTCTTGTGAGCTTTAAGCTATGTTAGAATATTACCTCATCAAAAACATACTCAGAGTTGTGTTTTGTTTCATTCACACATGTTTGAGTAACTCTTTATTATTAGTCTGACTATATCACCAAAACTCAAAATGCTCTGTTCCACCTTGTGATGTAATTTAGTGATAACTTTCACGTTAACAGCTACCCCTTTACCTTTAGTTCAGTAGAGATTGGCAATTCCATGGCTAAAATAATCAAAATGATTCTCCTAAAGGAGTATGGAGTTTAAAAACACATTGGAGCACTTCCTGTACCACATGACATCACAAGAACTCACCCTAAATATGCAGCGTTGTGTGAAGGAAACAACATTATAACATAGATCAGACAATAGCCTAATTATATTAAGGGGCCCATAATGAAGTGAATATTAAATATATTAAATTCATATTAAATTAAATACACTAATGTAGCAGACACACCAATCAAACATACTGTGTTTAACCTTTCTGGTAGAGGGTCTGTTAGCTGCTTATTTGCATGGAGATGTTATTGCTTTGTCTGGAAAGTTCCACAATACAACATTAGACTTATCTTGCCTGAACTATGGAGAGGTAAGGCAGCTCATAGTAATTTTGCATGTTTTTCAAGACAATGTTTTAATCAAGATAAGTTTAATGCTTGACTGTTGAACATTCCAGGCAAACCAATAACAGCTCCATAGAGACAAACATATGGCGTAACAGAAAAGTTACTTAGCAAACCTTTAAGTTCTAATGTACAGTTTTGCTTTGGTGACTGTTTTCTTATGTATGTATGTTATTATGCAGGTGCTTCTACTCCCTGGTGTCCTATTAACCTTCACCCTGACCATTACACTGTCCCTTCCTCTCGCCACAGTCCTAATGAAGACAGCTCCCATGGCCTCACAGGATGGACTCTGTGTGGGGGTCTGTGGGGGACACTTTGGGCTCTTGTGGTGAGGGACATGACAGGTGAAGTTAGCATCACAGTGGTCAGAGAGGCAGAAGAGCAACAGAGGCAAGAGAACAGCACCAGACCACAAGCACTGCGTGGATGAGGACTTTCTCACACTCTGTGCACTAAGTTCAAATGGTAATGAGTTTGTTATATGCTCAGATCATATGTCATAATAAAATGCAGTCCAGCTTATAATAGCTTTTATACAAATATTAGAGCTGTACAATAAATGAGATATTGTTATTTCTGATTGGAGCCAAATAAAATGCATGGATCTTTTTAATGGTGAGATACAAAGCAAATTCTCTGTAAAAACATGTGGTTTGGAGCAGAGTTCAGACTTTACTTGGAAGAAATTTGATTATTTTTTAAGTTAAATGGCAATTATTAAAAGTCTGTATTGTTAATGTTCAGGAAATTCATATTGAACAAGATTATTCATTTTTAATCATACAAAGCAAAACGTATTACATAATTTTGATTGATAAATTAGAGGAGAAAAATCTTGATTCTTTTGTCATACTGCCCAGCTCTAACAAATGTATTAATTAGGCTATGTTTAATGATAAAGTAAATCGTTACACAGCCTTTATCTATTATTATTTGAATTACTTCATATTATTTCAAATCCTTATATGCCTTTTCACAAGTCTGTATATGTATGAATGTAGTAAGTAGTTAAGCAATTCATAAAATTATTGAATAACTGCTGCCCATTCAAACTCCAAGGGACCTCTGATGTGATATTTGCGTTAGCGGTGCAGTGTAGCGGCATTAATTGGCTGTACATCTCAATCTAAACAGTCCCAGTAATTACACAGCAGGGGCTGTACACTGATCCCCCTCTGGGAATCACACCAGCAACCACAATCACACCCTGCTTTACAAGTCATAATTAGCACAGGGCGCACACATCTCCCGCTTGGCCCCAAAACGTAACAATGTGTGGGTGAGAGATGCTGCTAATCCTGCGTGAACATACCTGGAACAGACAGTCTCTCCCTCTGTGTGACTCAATTACAGCCCCATAGATCTGTGATAAAGAGATCCGCTGATCGATGCTTTGTCTACAGGCGCAGGGATCATTAGTGCGCCCGCTGCAGTGCCAAAAACCTGTTGATGAGTAAAGAGTAAACAACAAGTCAATTAGCAAAACCTTTGGGCAAATTTGTACTCTGTGGCAAACTGTCTCAAAAAAGGGATAATGTGTGTTTTAAGTAAGGTTAGCCAAGATTAAGGAGAGATTAGTAAGTTATTCTTAGCAAATATCAGGTAATGGCTTCAATGGTAAAGGAGACAGGAGATACCCAAGAATAAACTAATGTATTGCTGTGAATTATTAGGGGCAAAATATAGTTCCTGCAACTAACAACAAAATGTATTCTATGATTAATGCTGTTAAAAAGGGGAAAAAATATGTCATAAGTCAGTCACTGTGGTGTTTTTATCTTAATTGTGTTAGTATTTCACACAACTGGCAGGAAATATTCCTCCAAACTACAACATGTACATGAATAAGCCAAAAACACTGCACTGTGCAAATGTTGTTTAGAAGTTAATAGGCAAACTTTTCAATTTTGATCAACTATTACACATCTACCAAAAAGTCAGTAGAGCCACGCTTCTGTTACTAGACAGCACACTGCAGAACCTTCTCATCTCCTATGCCTTATAGCCATATTGATTACTAAATAATCATTGACGGAGCAATAAGTGGAATGGATTCAATTAAAGCGTCAGCCTGGTGACGATTAGCTTTTCTATCCACCAACTGCAAATCAGCGCTGTCCCCCAATTAATGGCTAACTAGTAAATGAAATAAACGGCCAGTTGTTTGTGGGGCACAAAGGCTTGAGATGACAGTAGCGGGCCTCTTTAGCATGGCTGCAGCACACTCCTCTGCTCGCATTAAACAGTCGTATAAAAGTTGTCCTATTGTGCGGCGTGCTCACTGGCCCACACTGGAGGCTAATTGTGTCCCCGGCTTTGTAACGCAGCACACTTCTGTTGTGATGGAGGCGGCACCAGGCTCAATAACACACACATCTGAAGGAGGAGTGATGAAGGGGCACACAGGGCAGAGCTACAATGGCTGCTCCGGATTAGACTGTGGACAAAGACAGTGGAGCAGTAATTACAGTGCAAACACCTCAGTATTGTGAGGGCAGAAGGCATCAGCAGCTGTGTGCCCTGTACCAATACTGTAACAGGAGTGTGCGGGATCAAAGGGCACTGTAAAGGCAGAAATCACACTCTGTTTATGTCCCATATTCATGAATTATCAGAACAGGTTAGTATACAAATATATTGTAAGACTGATGCATGTAGGAATAGAAACAATTACATTTCAGTGTTATACAATTTCATGAATTTGATCATCCAATACATCCAGTTTAAGGCCATAATATCATAAAATATAGTAACAGTATCAAGCACTCAGGTACTGGTACACAGAGGTACACATTCAGAGGTACTGCAAAATGTCAGTAAGTAGCATTATTGGCTAAGTAGCTAAACCGGGTGAAAACTTCACAGACAATTTTAATTACTAATTTTAATTCTAATTGCTAAAATTAATTTCTAATTGCTACTAATGCATCATTTACTTAGGAAATTAACAAAAATATGTTTAATATAAGAAGAAAGCAAATGCAAGTAAAATGACCTTTTCATGTGTGATTTAGAGACTCAGATGAGACATATTAGTGGAAGCAAAATGTGCTATGATTAAGAATCAACACCAGCAGCTAGTATTTATTTATTTATTTTACAATAATCGTATGAATTGTTGTAAGTACTTTTATTTGGGGGGATACTTGTTTTCATAACAATCATTAATTGGTGGTCTGCTTGACATATTAGAATATCATTTACAATTCGGACTTAGTGTTGCAGGTGATTTCGCATAAACAAAGCTAAAGGGAAAAGAAAACCAATGACCACTTGAAGGCCTCTTAACCGGTGCTTCCTTTGTGTTTTTAGTTGACGTAAAGGAGCTCTACTGTAGATGCAGAATACAGCTGAGCCCCTATCCCTGCTCCTGTCTCTTTCTCTCCTGTATCCACCTCCGTCTCCAAGCCTGACTCTCATAAGTGTCCCGTTTACAGTATGGCCAGGAGGTAATTAGAGGGATGAGGGTGCTCTTAAGGGGATAAGAGGTCGGCCGCTGTGCTGCACCTCTGGGTGGCAGCGGGCTGGGGTGCTGCCACAACAATAGTGAAGAGGATTTGGCTTTAGAAGCATGCCGAGCTGAACCCGCCCTGTCACCATGCAGGAGAAGTGACAGTGGGATTAATGATTGTCAATGGGAATACGGCAGCTGGCCCCAGACACTAATCTCTGGTGTAAATGTCCTAATTATATAAAATTCATCCAGTGTAATAACCCGTGATTTGTCAGGTACATTTTGTGTAATCTCAATAGTTAGTTTTTTTGTCTGCCTGTTTTTTTTGTTGTTTTTTTTTACATTTCCTATACAATTATTAAACCTCTTCAAATCTTGGATTCATGGATTTTTTCATGAATTACATTGCCAAAACACAGCAAGCTTGAAGGTTATGCTATCTGCTACAATGATCTCTGAAAAGTGTAGTGAGTTACATGTTGTAGGTGAAAAAAAGACAGTATTATATGATCAGATAATAAAAAACATGAAGCTGGTTGGGTTAGGAAGGGCATCAGGTATAAAATGAAAAACTAAGAGTTAGCGGTCAAGTGGAGAGAACAGGCTGTTGTATATATCAACAAATATGTGAAGTCTAAGAGTTACTGACACTGGGGCACTGACACTCCTTACATTGTCCCCCTCTCCAGTCCACAGACTGTGACTCTAAGACAGCACCTCCTCTGTTACCTGGCCTGCTTCAGCCCATGCCCTGAAAACGCACACATTCTTCAATTATCTTAAGCCTCCACAGCAATTATTCCTTTCATAAGGAGGTAATTGTTGGCCATGAATATAAAATGTTAGCAGTGCCTCCTTTAACACAGAGCAGAGGTCTGTGTGGAAGCCTGCAGCTATGGGCCATTTCCATATGCGTTTGGAGACCTGAAACAGACTGCTGTTTACTGTAAATACAGGGCTGTCCACTCAGGAAGGACACGTGCTCAATGAGCTCTTCCAAGTTGAGCACAACCCAAATAAACAACACAAAGAAAGCATTTCCCTAGAAAACATGAGTGCATTTAACTAATATGTTAATGTGGATGGAAAGAAGGGTTGCTGATGTTCTGACAAAAGCACGCTTATTTTGTATTAACATTTTCTAAAGTAAAGCTTGCTGGATTTGCATACAATGTGGCTTATGTTGGAGACACAGTATATTTTATGTAATTCAAAATAATGATGGATGAATGATCAATAAAAATAGTCAGTGCAACAGGAGATGGAAGTAAAATAGCAGCAGCCATACTATAATTAGCCACAGAAGAAATCACCCACAACATACACATTATACATAACCCTAACCCAAAGTTGCAATAGATACTGTAGTCACTTGTGTCTTCTTACAGTACCTCAAGATGCTAAAATTATCCTTCATTAAATTCAATTCTTTTTATTATTTTAACTTTCTTTTAAAATAAATATGCCGTCTCAAATCAAGATTGAGATTAAGTGGTTTCTTGTCAATAACATGTCAGTAAAAGCATGTTGTTTGGAGCACAGTTCAGACTACGAATGTACAGAATTACATTATTTTATGTGTTCAACGGCAATGACTAAAAGTTATTTTTTGATCTTCAGGAAATAAATATTTGAATGCATTTTTATTTGTTTTTAATAAGACAAAATGAAATCCAATAAAAAATCGAGATTGATCAATATGAGGAACAAAAATCTCTATTTTTGTCATATTGTCCAGCGCTAGTCTTAATCTAGAATATAATAATTGCACATGCCATTTCAAACCAGTTAATAAATCAAACACTCTTCCCTGCTGGTGGTAATTTCTCCTGGAGTTTGGCTTTGCTAATGAAAGCTGTGCAGTCTGTGCCACACTTCTCCACCAGGGGCTTTTGTTCTCTTTTTGGCATAACCACATATTTGTTAATGTCTTCTTGACTTAGTAGGAAGGCCGCATTTACCCCGGCTTTTGTCATGGAAGCCCTGTCCCTCTGGGTGTCCTGCCCTGCAACAGCACTGGACCTGTGTTAAACCAATATTCTGTAATGGGACGGGGGTGAGGGGGTGGACTTTAACATACGTATAGGTGTCCCACTGAGACTGCCCTGCACACAGAAAGGGGGGTACACTGGGGGTCTTTATTTTAGGCCCTTGCACTTTTTAACTAAATTACTACGCCAGGCTGCTGCCGTCCTCATTCATATGCATTACAGGAGAGAACAGTTTCAGTCTTTGTGAATGGCTAAAGCGAGAAAGCCAGTGGTAGTGAATATTCGCTTTAGAAACCTCAGAAAAGAGCAGAGGTGGTAGGGTAGCAACAACTGACAATAAAAAAACAATGACCAAGACAAACTTAAATGTTACTGTCACACCTCTGAGTTACTTGCAACTTAGTGATTCTGGGCTAAAATACTAACAGCAAAACAAACAGACTAAAAGATACAATTTTCTCCAAAAGCAGGAGTAGTCAGAGGTGGATAGACTACTGAAGATTTGTACTTAATTAAAAATACAGTTACATAATGGATAAAAATGTACTCAGTTACTAGTTCAAGTAATGCCAAAATTGTAAAAGTAAAGTCTACTAAAAAAAAAGTATAATGAAGTATATATATAAGTATAATGAATATTTGTTATTAGTTACTTTCCACCTCAGTAGTAATATAAATGGAAGCTATAGTGTTAAAGGTACACTGTGTAACTTTTCTGATGGCATCCACCATCTGATTGTCTCCATGGTGATGCTATTGTTTTGCTTTGGATGTTCAATAGTACAATATTAAACAAACATTTATAGTTTTTTTTCCCTCAAAACTACCATAAAAACATGCATTCTTACTGTGAATGGGCCCAAAGATCTGACCTGTAACTTGGCCTGGTAATGTGGCTGCTTGTTTCCATGGAAATAGTTAAATGAAATGTCATACTGTAGAACATTCCAGGATAACATAACATCTACATGGAGATGGTGGACCCTCTACGAGAAAAGTTACGCAGCGCACCTTTAAGAAAAGTAAAGTTCAGTTCTCCGTAATTCAGTGTAACTTGTATCTGCAGACAAACTAAAAGCATGTCTAATTTGAGAGGATTCCTGTCTTGAGAGCTGAGTGTTGTAAACAGTAGCACAGACGTTATAGTCCACATAGAGCCCTGTTATAAGAGTGAGTGCTGCTGTAAAGCCATTAGCTGATGAAATTCTCCAACTAGAATACATGTGTGTGTTCTTTCACTGCTTCTTTTCAGAAACAACAGCACTCACAGAGAGCAAACATTCAGTCCTCCTATAACTCACTTTGGGTGTGCCAGTCTCATAATGTGATCACTATAGAGCTGCACCAAATATTGAATAACCTGCAATGATTTGAGTTATAAAATGTTTCTTTTATATTTCATAAGAGAGTGGAGAAAGTCAAAACAGTGACACAAGCCGGGGTAGTTTGAATGTGTTTGATAACATTGCTTACTTTTTGTTAAGACATAAGTACATTCCCATCCCTATTTTCTTGCCATATATATAGATATATGTATTTAAGTATGGCACTTACTATTCTTCCTGTATTCCTCCAACACTTCCAGTTACATATGCAGTTAAATCAGACTTTCCCGCACAGCCTGCAGTGTCTTGGCAGGTGTGGGGGATGGAGGCACATCATCACAAATATGTCTAATATAGCTGAACATGCAGACACGGTTTCATTAGTAATTCCTGTAATCTGTCAATACAGACGGGATGGTTAACAGGAAGAGTGTGTGATGAGCCAGGTGGGGGTGGCTTAGGAGTTAGAGGGTGTGGGGCACCTCAAGGCCACATAAAGCATCACACTACACAGAGGTGGTGATGATGATGAAGATGTTGTCAGGAGACATGCAGCTCTCCCCAGCTCTGGGACAAGGACACACCTGTGGATAGGCAGAGGACAGGCTCTAATAAATATTATAATGTACAATACCATGACAAAATGTGATATAGCAGTGTTTCTCAAATGGTAGTATGCGAGGTCCTAGTCTAGTACCTCAACAGTAACATTTGAAAAAAAAAAAAAAAAAAAAGTCAATATTATCCACTTTTCAGTCCTATTTTGGGTAGTGTCTTTTTTATATTTTAGACCAGATTTAGTAGTTAGTTAGCCCTAGTTAATACCTGGAATAGTCCTGTTCTAGACCTGGTTTAGCTCTAGCGCTCCTTGAAAAACCAAGTATTTTCAAAAGTAGGTGGTTTAGGCTACAGTTATACAACACACCAAATGTAAATGCTTATTGTATGACAGAAAACTACTATTTACAAAGAACAGAAAATACAAACAAATCTCTCTGTGTGTTGGGTTGAAAAGGGGGTCTCTCAAACAGCTAATGTACATTAAAGGCTTGGTATATTGGTATTGGGCGCCACCTATTGTTCAATTCAGAATACTGCAGGCTGGGCCCTAACCGGTTATACACTTCAATGAGCACCAGAGGGCGTTACAGCATTTCTTTTCCATTTGCCTCTTAACTCCATCACATGATGCGCAAATTAAATCTTAGTTGTCAAGTTCCTTAAAGCATACTTCACGGGTTATTTAAAAAACTGTTAAATAAATAGTTGCCCTACTTTTCACAGTCTGCACTTGAGCAGGGGCCAAGAGCTGTAGGCTATTGGTATTCTAACAAGATTTGAGCACAAGCCCGTTATTCTATTGGAGAACAGAGCGTATTTATTGAACAGTTTATGAGAAATGCACTAGAGCAATAATTGTTGGCAGTGTTTGTGGGAAATGCTCAGATGTGACAAACAGGTCTGTGCTTCTTGCAAAGTCGCTTCATTTTCTTGTTGACATAGAAAAACTTTTAGGTTAGACACATAGGGTCAGTGGTGAAGAGTACTGAAAATTACTACTGAAAAAAAAGGTTACACAGGAAAAGTTACATGACTAATAATACACTCAATTACAATTATGTAACACAAGTATTTGCAATTTGTTACTTTCCACCTCTGTAGAGCACCAACGAAAACGGTTTGCTCAATTCTAAGCCAATGCAATGTAATAATGCACTCAAGAATTTAGGTCACAACTTTGACCCAGGTTCAGCAGACATTGGCATTATAAGATGTACAGTGTATTTGTTTGTGGATTTTTTGGGGGAATGCCTACATAATTATTAGGCCCGAGCGCTTCTTCTTGTTCTTCTTGTTCTTCTTTTTTTTCTTCTTCTTCTTCTTCTACTTCTTCTTCTTCATGTTTGAATTATTTTTATTCTGAATATCAGTTGATGAAATGATATGTGTACATTTTCAAAGTGTTTAAAACTCAATATAAAAATAACCTTTTAAATATTCAGCACAAATATTTTCAAGCCATCAAACTCAACAGTCAAAATTCAGTGTAAATTCGCAGTGAAAAAGATGCAAAGGCAAAAGCAATCGATCCAAAGTGATGCGATCTAACTTAGTAACAAGCAGGAAGTGGTGTAGTGAACCAATCTGATCGGTCAGAATTAACCTCATCAAAACTTCAACTCTTTTTTCTTAAGTGTAAACCCCACCCACAGATGAGAACGGCCAATAGGAAACAGCCACTGTCCTCCTCACTCACACATGATCGATTGCTTCTGCCTTGGCATCCTGGGTCTTGTGAAATTTTTCACTGCGAATTTTACACTCTGAATTATGATTGTTGAATTTGAGAGCTTGAAAATATAGGTGCTGAATATTTAAAAGGTGAAATTTTTATTTTAAATTTGAAACATAGTGGAAAAAAAGTATACTTGTGCTTCTCTATGAAAGATAATTTGTTCCATTAGATTTTGAATTTTACTTTTTTGAATTTCTCACAATTTTTTAACTCTAAAAAAAATGTCTGAATCATTTTTATTCAGAATTTTAGTTGCTGAAATTTTAAATATACTTTTTTCACTATGTTTCAAATAAAAAAAAAAAAATTCACCTTCCTGATCCAAAAAGTCAATGACACCCATGCCATATTTTTTATGGCATCACCATAGCGATGACATAAACTTTCCATGTTATTCCAATGGTAAAATCGCCAGATCACACAAACTTTGGCCGATTTCACTCAAATTTTAATCGTGGGTGCACACCCCAACCCTGAACAGATTAATATACGAAAATACAAAGATGGGTGAAATAGTGCCCCCTAGACAATTTGTGTGGAACATTAATGTTTTATTTGTCATAGATATAAAAAATTTGGTATGCACATTTGTGACATGGTCTCGATTAAAAAACTCAATGATGCCCACACCCCATTTACATTGTGTTGCCATGGCGACAAGCCAAAAATCTGTCCTTGCCAATGGGACGTCCTTACACAAACTTTGGTGTAGCCAAACCAAATTTGGTAGTCAGATGCATCGTGGCAATAGAAACACAAATTTATATTGTCACCATGCCCCTTTACAAACCAGAAGTCCACCATCTTGGATTTTATTTTTTGAATAAACACGCACCAAAATTTTGAAAAATGGCAGAGTTAGATTAGGAGTTAGGGGTTGGGGTTACTAATAGGGTTAGGGTTGAGGTTAAGGTGAGGATGGACTCGTGGTTTTTGAACGGACCGCAATGCCCGGACTGTAAAGCTTTGCAGGCAGAGCGTAGCCACTACACGCAACGGTTTACAACCGTTGTTAAGCATTGAAACACGGACTGTGGAAACAGCTCTATAAAGAGCTAGTTCAGCGGGGATGCGAGAGGGGCCGTCCTGGGCCCTCTGCCCGGTTCTATTCGGGTTTGAAGGTCGCCCGGAGAGACCCCCGTGTCTCCCCGGTGATGCGGCCCAGAGGGCCCGGAGCAAGTGTCCCGGGAATGGGGACGTGTCCCTTTAAGTGCCGGAGCAGCGGAGCTCCATACTGGATGTGGGTGTGTCCAGTGACTGATCCCAGAGACAAGGCA